>BGPT01000834.1:43335-64978 GCA_003297045.1 Symbiodinium sp. clade C Y103 | reverse complement strand
TGTGGTGAATTGTTAATGTGGTGAATTGTTAATGTGGTGAAGTGTTAATGTGGTGAATTGTTAATGTGGTGAATTGTTAATGTAGTGAATTGTTAATGTGGTGAATTGTTGATGTGGTGAATTGTTAATGTGGTGAATTGTTAATGTGGTGAAGTGTTAATGTGGTGAATTGTTAATGTAGTGAATTGTTAATGTGGTGAATTGTTGATGTGGTGAATTGTTAATGTGGTGAGTTGTTAATGTGGTGAAGTGTTAATGTGGTGAGTTGTTAATGTGGTGAATTGTTAATGTAGTGAATTGTTAATGTGGTGAATTGTTGATGTGGTGAATTGTTAATGTGGTGACTTGTTACTGTGGTGAATTGTTAATGTGGTGAATTGTTAATGTGGTGAGTTGTTAATGTGGTGAATTGTTAATGTGGTGAAGTGTTAATGTGGTGAAGTGTTAATGTNTGTGGTGAATCGCCGGTGCCCACTTGACACAATGATCTTTAGGCTAATGTGGTGAATTGTTACTGTGGTGAATTGTTAATGTGGTGAATTGTTAATGTGTTGAGTTGTTAATGTGGTGAATTGTTAATGTGGTGAATTGTTAATGTGGTGAAGCGTTAATGTGGTGAATTGTTAATGTGGTGAAGTGTTAATGTGGTGAATTGTTTGGTGAAGTGTTAATGTGGTGAATTGTTAATGTGGTGAATCGCCGGTGCCCACTTGACACAATGATCTTTGGATTACTAGGAATGTGAAAGTCCGTAACTCGNTGTGGTGAATCGCCGGTGCCCACTTGACACAATGATCTTTGGATTACTAGGAATGTGAAAGTCCGTAACTCGGAGTTTCTCTACGAAACTTCCTCTGACAACTACAACTACAGCCACAACAACCACTACAACTACACCAGCTACAACAGCTACAACAACAACTACTACAACAACTACAACAACTACAATTACAATTACAACTACAACTACAACTACTACTACAACAACTACAACTACAACCACAACAACCACTTCAACCACAACTACAAGTACGTTACCACTACAGCTACCACTACAACTACAACCACATTACCACTACAACTACCACTACAACTACAACTACAATTACAACGACGACCACGATAACCACTACAATTTCAACTACATGACAACTACAGCTACAACGGCTACAACTACAACCACGATAACCACTACAACAGCACTACACTGCACTGCACTGCACTGCACTACAACTACAACTACAACCACAACTACATCCACATCTACAACTACATCTACATCTACAACTACAACAACTACAATAACTACAACTACAACTACAACCACAACAACACTGCGCTGCCTCCAGCCACGTGTCGGTCCATCAGTGGGTTCGCTTTGCCATCCATCATTCACAGCAACGAACCTCTCCTATAGGTTTCCTATTCTTGAAACTTCCGCCACCGCCTTGCGCGGTACTACTGGAATTATATCTATATACATACATACATACATGTGTGTGTGTGCGTACATATATGTATGTGTGTTCAATATATTTACACATATACATACACCGCACAAGTTTGTACTGTTTGCATTGTGCTTTCCAGAGGCCCCTTTTGTATCCTCTGGTAGAAATGAGTTGTTTTCCTATCAACTCCTGGTATTCCATCAGTGTTGCCAAGGTAATCAAGGCTGCCAAGGGGCTTGCCCCAACCAGTGGCAGGGCCAGTGTGGATGGCCACAGTGTGGAGGTTGCAATTGTGGCTGGTGCGGATGCAATGGAAACTGCCAAAATTGTTGTGGAAATTGGTGCCCCGGTTGCCAGAACGGTCAATGGAATTGGCAGCAAAACTGCAACGAGCCGCGGTATTCAGGAAGAACCAGGGCTGAGTGGGCATCTTGGCACCACAAGTTTGGTAATTTTGTCTAGTCACGTCAATAAGAATTTAGAGGTTTCCTCTCACTCAACCTCATGCAATCTGATGCAAAAGCAGCCATGGACAAGACTCCGTGCTTGCTCAATTTGGCACTGTCTCTTTCGAACATTTGAAGCTGCGAGTGTGCCTGCGTGTGGGTGTTTGGAAGCCATTTGATGCTAAGGCAAACTGGATTTCTACTCCCTGCGGCGACCGTTGGTGTCAGACCAAGCTCAATGAAGGCAAGTGTGTGGTGGAGTGGATGATCAGGACGTGGGGGTTAGACTTGCTCCGAAGCGGCAGTGGGGTCATCGATGTGGGCGGTGAGCCTGGTTTTGTAGCTATCGCTCTTCTGGAGCATGGAATCCCTGCAACCATTGTGGACCCAAGCTGGCGAATGACAGGAAAGACCAACCGTCTCACAAACATCGAGCAGATGGTCCAAATACCTGGTTGTCCGAAATTTCAAGCCTTCCAAGAGATGTTTGATGAAAACTTCTACGGACGCCACAGGGAATTTGTAGATTCGGCAAGTGCAATTGTTTCGCTCTACGGCGATGAGGCCACAGAGCCAAGCTTGCGCTTTGCTGCATCTCTGGGAAAGCCTTGTGCCCTCATACCATGCAACGAATGTGTCCGGTTTTTCCCATCTCACAATCAGACCTACGACGGCTATGTCCAGGCCTGCATGGATGTGGCAAATCAGAACAGAGGCCGTTTTGAGTTGGTCAACCTGGTAGGCGCACCTTTTTCCAGAGCATTGCTGGTACAACCTCCGCTGCCGGAATGGGCGAGCAAGTATGCAGATCAGGGATGGCCAGGAGAGGAACATGAGTTGGCCGTGCCCTTGAAGGTGTTGAAGGACTTGGGAGTGCTTTACCAGGTCCTTTGGAAGATGGAATTGGCCAAAAGAGGTGCCTGAGGCGAGGACAGCAGGCCCAGGCACCGTACAGAACACTTCGATGACTTCGATGGTGGCCAAGTACGACCATCAACATCGTACATAGTGCCATAGTGTCACGCCAAGTGTCACGCGAGGGTGTGGCGATTTTCAGTCCTTGAATTTTTTCAAGCCTCTCACAATCAGCTGGTAAGGCTGGTGGTCGAACACAAAAATGTGAGGGGCCAGCAGTTCAGCAACAGCTTACATAGGACGCCATGCAGAAAACGAGCAGTGCGATCAGTTCTATCAAGTGCCATTCAAGCTTACCATTGTCCTAAGGCACGGTCTCAATAGTGGATATGTAGGACCCTTTGCCAGTTGCCAGGTCCAGGCATCTCGAACAATTGGGCTATCCAAAGTCCTGTGTCGGCAGCTTATCTACAAAATGACTTCTAAGGAGGCAACGCTTAGAACAGATTAGCTGCTATGACATTATGCTCCTTTTGCCTTCAAGCCTTTCAGGTGAGAGAGTTTTTGGCTGGCATGTTCTCAGGAGCTTGTTGGACCTTGAAGTGCAACAACGGACATGTGGTGACATGTTTCGTGCGAAGGAGTGCCAGAGGCAGTTGCAACGACACCCTTCCAAGTTGTGAAGATTCGAATGCAGCCAGGTCCTTAGCTTCGGTTTCAGATGGCATCGGATGGCCATGTTTTCACTGCCCTGGCAAGCGGCATATCATTGGTTCAAATATTATGATACCTCGCCCCGGGTGGGATAGTATTGATAATGATCCCCACTGATATCCACTGCTCAGGTCTTTTTGACGGGTTGATACCAAGCCAGATGAGCTTCGGTGTGTGTGTCCTGCTTTGCAGCCTGGACTGTAGGAACAAAGACCTCGTGAAGCACTACGCCAATGACATAGACTGCTTGGTAAAAGCACGAAGCCCAGAGAATCAGCATGTCCTCCTTGCTAGTTCCGTGCTGCATGCTTTCACCAAACAAACGATGAAAGGGTAGTGAGCGGAACGAAGCGGACCAAGGTTCTTTCAGAGGAGGGTGCTCTCGCGCTCTTCAACGGCTTGCAGACAACTGCCTCTTGGCTGACACAGCTAAGCTTGCTGCTATCATGTCCCTGTCAGAGATGCTAAGAACTCGCCGAGCACGATAGTGAGCAAGGACAGCAAGAATGGACCGCAAAAGTCATCGGTGGGAACACAAGCACCCCTAACCCCTGAAAACTGAAAAAGGCCCCGCAGACAAAGTCACCATGCATGTTCATCATGCATGCTGGGAAGCTTAGACATGCCCGAGCCACCTGAAAATGTGTTGCCCCTTTCAAGCTTTCAACCTTAAAACTTTTCAAGTTTTGACCCAAGAGCAACGGATGGTCAAAACATCACTTAGGCAGGAGCCCTGTGGGAAGCACCGAGCGCAACCAAAAACAAGCAAGCGGTTCTTTCAAGAAATGATCAAAAACACCACAGCGACCGAGGTTTTCCGCAACTCCATTTGGAACGCTGTCAGCTCCTTATGCAAGGCCTTGATTGGATATATCGCATGATCTGTTAATAGATGGATGAATAAGCAGGTAGGTATGGATGCATGTAGCTGGGACGTGGCCATAAACTGTATGTGGCATGATGTGCTAGAATGATATAGCAGATTTGCAGCGGAAAGGAGAGATTTGATTTGATCTCCCAGTGTCTTTCTGTGTTGGCAAGTTGGGGTGGGATGTGCCAGACATAAAGACCACCACTGTGTATCATATATGTGATTGTTTGATCAAAAAGATCTACCATTAGCCTCCTTCGAGCTACTTGGGGAAGCCTTGTCCGCCATTTCGGGAAAGCCGTGTCCAGCAAGACTTCCGTGATAGTGCCTGGCAGACAATGGGTCCACATCACAGCTGATTTGAAGATGCATTTGTTTGTTTGGGTTTTTAGGTCTACTTTGGGGCGATTTCAGCGATGTCCGACTTTCGCAAAGAATCCAGTGAAGGAGTTGTTCCACACTCAGCTGGCTTGGGTCATTCAACCGCTTCGGTTGTTCTACATTTCTACAGGTGTTTCATGACATTCACAGCGGGTGTTAAGGCAGAACAACTGCAACGTCTTGCAACTGGTTTGGGCGCAGGAATCCTTGCCACGTCGTGATCCCAGATGATACTCTTCGCAAAATGAACATAAATGAGCACTGATGTGTCATGAAGAATTCAGAGAAAAGCGAGCAGGTGTTTCAATGCTCCTTTTGATGTGGCGTGCGCATCTCAGACAATTCCGACTTTCCAAGATGAGAGGCTCTAGCTGCTACTGGCTGTGAGAGGAAAAGTCGCATTCAGCAATCCAAAAGTGGGCCAAATAGAAGGACCGACTACTCAGTTTAGTGGCTGTAGCTCGATGAAAGAGACTTTCCTGTACAAGACCACTCAAAAAAAAGAACCTTCTCCCTGCTCCTAACGGTTGCAAGCGGTGGGCAGGACCACCTTTGGCATTTTGCTTGACATTCTCCGAGAGGAAGGTCGCGAATTCATCCCATCAAAGAACTAATCACGGTGAGAGTGAGACGTGTACATGATGATTTGTGAATAAAATGTTGTTACTGGTGAAGATTGACTGGACCATGTTGACAGCATTGCGAGCCAGGTGCAAGGGCTTTGTACAAAGGTTTTACGCCCAAAGCATGGAGGATGGGAGTTGGAGGTGCTTTCTGATACGCATTTCTATTCTATCTATCCATCCATCCATCTATCCATCTATCTATCTAAGTCTACATCCAGATCCATATCAATATCTATACCTATATCTGAATCTACTGTATATAGAATTTGGTCTTCCATATGCATATATATATATATATATATATCTGTGTGTGTGTACATGCGTGTGTGTGTGTGTGCGCATGTGTGGGTGTGTTGTCATGTATGATATGTATTCAGATGTCGTGTTTTGTGAAACATTGTGAAGATGGTTGACATTCAGTCCATCATAGCATTGCCAGGTGCTGTGAGCTTTGCCACGTTTGACTTTGCACACGGCTCGCTGAAAGCTCTTGGCAAGAGCTAGAAAACAGTGCCCTTTGTTTGCGCATTTTGCAGCAGAGAGATGCAGTTCACTGCCCCTCAACGCATGCTAATTCTTGACCAACTGCTCTTAGCATTGCAACTGCTGAGAATTGATAGAAAGGACGAGCAAACAATGTTGGGCGAACGTTACCCATTACCCCTTAGAGGGAACATTTGATATAACGATGTGCCAACTGACTCGTTGACTCTCACTCTACGTGACTATGTGGTGTTCTTGGCAAAGACCTGCATCAAGCACAAGTTGAAGCTATATCCCGATCATAGTCAGAGAGACTGGAGCTAGTCCTGCAATGCTTGCGCCATGGCAGTATCACTTTGCTGGAAAGGCCTGATGCAAGATTGGAAAAACTACAAGTGTTGCAGAAGAGTTCTTCTGACTTCGCTTCAACAACCACACAAAGGCAACCCTTTCCAGTGTTTTACTATTTTTTTGTTGCTTCAATATGTTGGCCGCGTCCTGACCATGTGCAACATGCTGGTTGAAATACGTCTTGCAGGAACCGAATGATTTGACTGGAACAAGCTGAGCCACCAGTGCAGGCACTTGGCTGCCGGATGGAGTTCGTCAAGCAGTTCTCGGCCCCTTACCAGAAATCCATGGAGCAGGGTGATGCGCCATGTGAGAACATCCGTCCAGCCAGTTCCTCCAGGAGATTCAACTAAAACTGTTGCTGTTGGCACCCAGGTGCGGTTTCATCCCCCTGGAAAGGGCTCTTCAGCTGAAAAGGCGGCGGAGGATGAAAAAGTTGATGACAGTAGTTGTTCACAGGCCAGTGTCAAGAACATTAAAAACACTCCGGGACTATATCTGTAGATGCCATTTGGATGTCTTCCCGTTTCTGTTCATCATACGCTTGGAAATAGAAGAGGTCCACAGTTATTCATGTGGGGCACCAGCTCGATATAATCTCCTCGGCCAGGTGGCTGCCTTCAAAAACTATTTGCATCGAACTGTGGAGAAGGAAAAGGAGACGATTGAAATGTGCAGATCTCTGTCATCTTCGTCATGTCTGGCATTTGAATTATACAGATAAAGATTACAAAAGATATCCAAAACCCCCCAAAAAAAAAAACACATCCAGGAATATACGCAGGGATGGCAGCCATTAGTTCCACCTTTCCTGCAAAATCCTCAGTTGCGGTCCAAGGTCTCCTTGGGGAGCTGAAGCTGTTGGACATGCCTTGAAGGCAGCATGGTTTCAACATGGTTTCAACATTGATTCAACAGATATTTCTCCTCCAGTTTCCTACATAGTTATATCGTTCTACCCGCATTTCTTGATTTTTGAATTGAAAGTATTGTAGTTGGAAGATTCCAGATGTGCAGGCCTTGGCAACGGCTCCAAAGTCTGTCTCCTTCGAGGTGGTAACGGCCATATCATTCTCAGTTGCAGCATACACAGAGCTTGACAGGTGGAAAGAGTCTCCAAAGAAGAGTCAGCAAATGTCCACTTCAAGTCCCTCGGTGTGGCGCCATGGGAGGCCTGTAACATGTAGGTTTGGGTAGGTGTGACTTGTGAACAGTGAGAAAGTCAGCACGTGTTGTTGACTTTGTCAGGAATATCTCGAGAGCAGACTCATGAACACGAGGCTTCTGGCCGTGACGAACGAGAGTCAGGCAGAGGAAAAAGGAAACAAATCGATGTGTCTGCAGAACCTTCCAAGCTACTGGAAGTTGGACGTCACTTATGCAACGGTCATAACATACATCGTAAGTTGTACTACGCTGATGGAATGTCCAGTCAGCCAGGTCCTAAAGCTGGCGCGAGATGTGACCAACGCATTGCAGGCAGGAAACCGCCTCGCTTGTGCATGCGGACTTCCTTTGTTATTCAACACCCTGGAGACTAAGTATCTTAAGCACCCTTGTGCCCCGTGAAACCTGCCCCTGCAAGACCCTGAGTAAATCGTGCATGAATTTGTGCGGGAACCCTGCCACAACCCTTCTCCCTGTAACTGCCTGTAACCCTCCTTATAAATCTCACAAGCCCGCATCTCTGGTGCGCGAGCCTAAATGGTGGTGGTAGCGCTCTCCTCACAATTCGTGTACAGTTCAACTCCCCAAGATTCTGTTTGACGTTGGGGAGATCGGACAACATGGGAAATCCCAAATGTTGCAACCAAGACGGTGCAAGTGCGATATCAGCGTACCATATTGCCAGAGGTAAGTGTGGTTCCTGATTGATCCATCAATATACATCAGCGCCATGTTTAACGCCTCACAGTGAAGCAACTCTGCTCAACAACTCTGATGATTTGACAATGGATGCTGGCCCAAATGGCACCTACTTTCCGCACTATCTTGGTGCAGAATGCTCCAGACGATGCAAAAGCTGTTCGTGCAGGGAGCTCAGATTGAACATCGGGCCATGATGGGGCTGTGTTAGGGCGACTAGCAGCGACTAGCCAGTTGCTACACACAGCTGAGGCCTTTGCCCTGTGGGATGATGAAGCAGCAATTGATGTGAAGACCCTCAGTTGCCTCTGCTAAAATCTCGGAAAAAACCATCATTAGGAAAATCTTGGGCCTGCAAACACTGGAAAATATAAAATATTTAGTTTGTCATTTTTTTGTCATTTTGTTGTCATTTTTTTGTCATTCAGGTTTGTCATTTTGGATTTGTGTTGTCATTTTATTGTCATTTTGTTGTCATTTTGCCGTCATTATTTTGTCATGTTTTGTCATTTTTTGTCATTTTTTTGTCATTTGTCGGTTTGTTGTCGGTTTGTTGTCATTTTTTTGTCATTTGTTTGTCGTTTTCTTGTCATGTTTTTGTCATTTGTTGTTGGTTTTTGTCATTTCTCGTTTTTCTTATCAGAAATGCAAACAAATGCTTTAAAAACTGGAAAATACCGCAAAAATAACCAAAAAAAAAGGACCAATGACAAAAAATGACAAAAAAATGACAAAAAACGACAAATGACCAAAAAATGACAAAAAATGACAAAAAAATGACAAGAAAATGACAAAAAAATGACAAAAAAATGACCAAAAAATGACCAAAAAAATGACAAAAAAGCGACAAATTACAAAAAAATACGAAAAAATGACGAATGACAAAAGAAATGACAAAAAAAGGACACATGACAAAAAAATGACAAAAAAATGACAAGAAAATTACAAAAAATGACAAAAAAAAACGACACCTGACAAAAAAACGACAAATGACAAAAAAAAGACACAAAAATGACAAAAAAATGACAAAATCATGACGACAGAATGATAACGCAAACGACAAAAAAATGACAAAAAATGACACCACAAAGCAGGAATGACAAGAAAATGACAAAACCAAATGACAAAACCAAATGACAAAAAAATGACAAAAAAATGACAAAAATAAATACCCAACAACCCTCCGAGTTTGCTGGTAAGAGTTTCATAAAACCATCAGATGTTGCAATGGATAGTCATGACTGGTGCATGAATGTATGATCAGGTGCTTGTTGCGGGACTGGCGCCCTTCTCTCAGCATCGCAAGTGAAATGTGTTTTTTCTTTCAGTGCGCTTTCTCGCAGTTTTCCCTGTTGACGCTGAGGGCGGTGCCATCCCTGTATCCCTTCAAGAAGCTGTCGTGTGTAGCGAATGTGATCCATCCAGTGGATGATCCTCGTGGTGTCTTGGTGACAAACAAGGTCACATCAGCTTTGCTGATGTGCATTTGCGGGCTCCAGATATTGGAAGATGAAGATATAGGCTATAGGAAGATGAGAGATGGACCGTTGTGTTGATACGCACAGATAGAGTGCCACTGCCATTGCTTGCACTGCACAGATATAGTATGAGCACAAAGCTCCCCCGATCTGAATCTCCACCCAGGCAGGCTTTTTGTGTATGCTACCTTCGGCGCCGCTGCTGCACCGCCAACGCCCCAGCCAAATATTTGAGCTGCATATCATAGCAACTGGCAAGCCATGCCAAGCTCTGCAGGCAACCGCTCACAGAAAAAGTATTTCAAGCTTATCCTCCTGGTGCTGACCCGGTGGGCACAGCTGATAGCTGTCTTGTCACGAAACTCCTCTCCAGCCTCCCTGCCTCCCTCTCCCTGCCTCCCTGCCTCTGCCTCTCTGGGCCTGTGGCAGGACCCTGCAAAGCTGAAGAAATTCATAGCTGCAGTGGAGGAGCTGAGTCTGGGCCATGGCAATGACGAGAGAATCATTGCACGTGAAAAATAGATTCAGGGATTAGATTCTGAGCAAACGAAGTTTCATCTGAGACTTACTTTCACCAATGGAAACTGGCAGGACCGGATTCATATGGGGGACCGCGTCCACATGGACGGCAACGGCCCAGATAGAATCATGAATGTGGTGCGTGCGCTATGTTACATCAAGGCCTGGTAATATTCGGAAGTGCTAGGGCAAGCGGCCACCTTCTTTGAGCAAGTGGCGAGCCGCGATGTCAGCAAAGGAATAGATTGACAATTTCTGAAAGAAGTGAAGCACCTGTCAAATTGTATACTGATTCTTGTAGTCCATTGGCTGTTAATATGCTATTATTGCATTTCTTAACCACTGCTTTCTGAAGGGCTTTACCGCTGAATTTCGAGTGGAATGGTGGAAAAACACCACAGGCTGGTGGGCCATGTTGATGTAGGTTGGTGAATGCGTGCAAGAAATATCAGACAGCCTGACATGTAGGCAAGTAGCGACAGGTGGAAAGGCTATGGTGGCCTTACAGGATGGGGAGTGCTGCGCATTGAGTTTTCGCGGTGTCAACCCTGAGGAAACAAGGAAGGAAAAGTCCTTCGTTTCAAGGACTGCCTGGCATGCAGGGTCTGAGAATTCTTGTTGTGGCTGCTGCCTGATGCCAGCTGCACATTGCAATAAGGCAAGACGTGGGCAGTCGTGGGACGAGTTCAATGCAATTGACTTTACTGAAACAAGCAGCAAGCTCAACTCCCAAGCCAAAACCACTCCTTGAAGCAAGCTGCAGTTACTGCAGTTACTGCAGTTACACATGAGGTTTGCTCAAAGCGACTTCGAAAACTCCAGCTCCTTGGCCGCAGAATGTTAATTACTAGGATTCCTAGGCGTTGCTTGGCATTTGAGGACATCAATGAAATGAAGAGAGTTGATGCAGTTCTTATGCATTGTGAGGTCCGGACATGTCCATATTGCCTTCAGCTCACACTGTCTTTTGTATTTTTTTACTCCTGGTCTCGGGTCCATTTCAGGTTGATAAATTGAGCTACGCAGCTCTTGCAGAGGTTAAGCGCCACCAGGCGCCTGTTGGAATTTTATCGTGGTCTGCCTGTGATCCAACAGAGTTGAGCAGCGTCAAAAGCCTCCATGAAGAAATGAAGAAAAGTTGTATGGGGATGAGACTAAGTTGTGCCCGCGGAAGTGAAAACCACGTCCGCGGAAGCATCCAGAAAACCTTGCTGAAGAGTAGTTTAACTATCCGATCAATGAAGGGCCGCGGAAGACGAACTCACACAGACAAAGACAGCCACTTTCCAAGCAAGGTTCAGTCACCTTCGAACTCAAAAGAGTTTCTTTTCGCGGAAGCTCCGCGGAAGAGATCTGACCACACCCACAATTTCACCATTTGCGGAAGCCATAACTGTGGTTGCGGAAGACAGCGCGGACAGCGCGGAAGACATCTCGGATTAGAAGAACTTGGCGCAGGGGTTTTTGCTTCCGCTCAGTTGGACAAACAGATTATGTCAATTGAGTTCAATTGATTTCATTGCACTGAAGACTGCATTTCGTGTGCGAGGCGGTTGCCATCCATTGCTTTTCGGATGACAAGGCATTTTGGCCGTGAATTATCACGACGTTGAGGGCAGCAAGTAGGAGAGTAGAAGTGCAGAGCAGCAGGGCAAGTCATTAGTTGGGTTTGGTGCTGCGACCAGGAAGCTGTGGCAGTAGCGATCAAGGACCTGACGAACTGCCATACTTGTGCGAAAAAGACTCTGATCAATTCTTATCATGTATCTAAGGTATACGGAATGATCCTTGTCATACGCCCCTCATCGGTTCAGATCCTTTCGCACGCAGGCTCTGGCAGCAGTGCCCCGTGTGACCGCTGGCTCGAAGCTCTACTGCGTGGCAAGACTCAGATTTCGAATAATCTTCGGCCTTGGTAAATTCCTCAGGAACTGCTTAGCAACTGCGCCAGGTGCCAAGCTTTGGGCGTGCTGGACCTGATCGCAAGCCAGTCCTGCGGCTGTATCTTCGGCGCCACTCTTTAGCATTGGAAATGTCAGCTGCTGACGATTTGAGTTCTTTTTCTTGCCTTGGCATAGCCTCTTGAGTCAACTTGAGGTTATGGCCAGGACTCGAGCGAGAGCAAAGCAGAAAGTCTCTAGCGGAAACAAAAAAGCCTTTTCTGGGCAGATAGGGCCGGGAAACAACCGAGCAAGACCCAGACGGAAGAAACACACCGAATTTTCTGATTTTGTTTTTTGAAACTATTGTGTTCCGAGTTGTAGATGGTGGTGATGATCGGTGGTCGGTGATGAACATGTTGATTGGAATTCGGGAGCGTCCATTCTGGACAGCTCGGCCCTACCCTCAGGATGCACAGGATGCCTACACTCCTTCTGTTTCTCGCTAAATCATAAACTACCTCTTGTGCGCCTCACTTGTTCTCTTTGCGTAGACCATGCAGGTACAATCCCGGCTAGCACGAAAGTTGCAGCATGTCTAAGACCTTTTCTTGCATAGTTGTTACTGGTATGACGCGCTTGGCAAGCTCCACATACACTCCCGCATAGCACCAGCATCACGCCAGATCTAGCAGATAGCAAGTTTAATTATTCGCATAGGAGTGACAATATATTTAGCAACTTCAAGCTGCAATTAGAAATCCGTCAACCCGGGCCTGCATTTATGCAGGGTTTCGAGACATTGCTGTCCCCACCACTTTTTTTTTGGCTTTCATCTACAGAAGCCGTCCTGACAGAAGTGCGGCTGTTTATGCGTTTGTTTTTCAATTTTGATTGTCCCTGCCACTTTTCGGCAGATGCTGAATCTCCATGGCGTTTCCAGATATTCCGCACTTATTTCCGAACCGCAATATTTGTGTTTTGCTTAAATCCAACATCAGACACGACGGATAGCCCGGTAAAAACATGTAAAAACCATATCAATTTGCAAGAAACCGTCCCACATCGGGATTATATGATCCAAACATGAATCCATTTTCTTAACTTTTGACATCCATTGCCGGATCTGAAAATTTTATATCGTGTATTTGTTTCCTCTCCTCTCTTCTCCTCTCCTCTTCTCCTCTTCTCTTCTTCTCTTCTCTTCTTCTCTTCTCTTCTTCTCTTCTCTTCTTCTCTTCTCTTCTTCTCTTCTCTTCTTCTCTTCTCTTCTCTTCTCTTCTCTTCTCGTCTCGTCTCGTCTCGTCTCGTCTCGTCTCTTCTCTTCTCTTCTCTTCTCTTCTCTTCTCTTCTCTTCTCTTCTCTTCTCTTCTCTTCTGAAATTGATAGATTCTTAGGACAGGATTTGATTGGACCCACATATTGTATCAAATAAGATTGTATAGTTTATTTTGGATAATATATTGGATGACACCACAGATGGCGATGGAGAGAGAGAGAGAGAGAGAGACCCAATATAAGAAATAGAAATCAAATTATATATCCTTTTGTATTGGATGAACAAACCGATATCTTTAAGAACATGAAATACATACATATATACATATATATATATATATGATATTTGATATGTGAAATATCTGATTTGAATTATTTGTCTTTATTTGAAATTATATCGGAACTATACTACTTTATGATTTTGATATATGATTTTATTACTACTATTATCACTATGATTTGATGTTTATATGAAAACTTTACGTTAGATTTCAATTATATTGGATCTTTGATTTGAGAACAATTTTTTTGTAAACGATTTACAATTTGGATAATATTTTAGTATTTTTGACAAGTTGCTATTCCTACATTACGGTTTGGGTAGCTCTGTGTGCGCCCGCGCTGCTGCTGCTCGGAAATCAAAAAAAAAGTGAACTACCTTTTGGACCCCATTTGGGCTAAAGGAGCTAACTGGCCCGAGTTCGGCGCAAGTTAGGCCCAAATTGGGCCTAAGTTGGCCTCCGTTTGGCCTAATTTAAGGTCAAGGACGACCAAATTTGATCCTAGTCTGCTTTGGTTGTGCCAAGTAGGCCCACTCCTTTCCTCTCCGTCCTATTCCCTGGGCGGGGGGCGGTACTTGTCGCGAAGCGACTCGAATATTTATATTTACTTTTTATCTGGAGGTGTGAGGAAAATTCTTGTTCAGGATGATGAGGATGATGAGGATGATGAGGATGATTTTGATGATGATGATGATGATGATGATGATGACGATGACGATGACGATGACGATGACGATGATGATAATATTGCGGACGATAACGTTGAGGATAATGATGTTGAGGATGATGAGGTGCAGGATGATGATGTTGAGGATGATGAGGTGGAGGATGATGATGATATTGATGAGGATGAGGATGAGGATGATGATGCGGAAGATGAAGTGGAAGATGATGAAGATGATGATGATATTGTTGAAAAGGATGATGACGATGTTGAGGATGAAAATGTTGAGGATGATGAAAAGGATGATAATGTGGCGGAAGAGGAGGTGAAGAGGATGATGATGTTGAGGATGATGGTGTTAAGGGAAAGGAAGATAATGATATCGAGAATAATGATGTTGAGGAAGAGGAAGATGGAGATGTTGAGGATGAGGATATGGAGGAGGATCAATCTTAAGCCTTTGATATATATTTGAATGAAATATATGTTCGTCTAAAATTAAAAATAAAAATCTTGTGACCTAAAATTGGGGCTTAGATTTTTGGCGAATTTATATAATCGAAATATATATGGCTATCTTAGGAAAAATATATTATTATTATTATACTAGGGTTGGCCCGCTGTTTCTAATAGCGTGGGTTGTCGATTGATCGCTTGTAGATAAAAAAAAATTATTCTTGTTATTATTCGAAGGAAATTTAGAAGCTAAGTCTTCCGATAATATGGATAAATGGAACACGTATAGCTATGAAGAAAATAATAAGATGAAAAAAATTAGAAAAGAGAAGATCAGATAGGAAGAAATTTAGAAGAGAATAGATGTAGGTGCCTCAAAAAGTAGGAAAGTTACGAAATACTGTAAGTTTCCAATGTTTTGCGGCTCCGGAGGGTCGAAAAGTAGGCTCGCTAAAGCGGCGGGTACGGAGACATATTGGCAGATGAAACATGAAAATTTGCACGCCGTTGTAGCGAATTTGGAAGTACAAAATATTAAAATACCTCATGTTCGGACCACTTTTGGAAGTAAAGATGTGGAAAAAGTGCACGGCGTTGTGGCGCGAAGCATATTTAGAAATCAAAGGTAATAAAAATTCTTAACTTCGGACTACGTTTGGAAGTTGAATTATCGAAAAAGCACGGCGCTGTGGTATGAAGCCAATTTGGAAAGAAAAAATGTTAAAAATTGACGGTCTCGGTTTAGTTTTGGAAATTGAGAGGTCGAAAAAATGCACGGCGCTGTGGTACGAAGCACATTTAGAACTGAAAAAGCTTAAAAATTAGCGGTCTCGGACCCTTTTTGGAGGTTAAGATGTCGAAAAAGTGTACCGCGCTGTGGCGCGAAGCACATTTGGAAAAGAAAATCGTAAAAATGTAAGGGATTCGGAACATTTTTGGACGATTCGATGGCCATTTGATGTTAAAAGTACACGCCATTAGGGCACCAAGCATATTTGGAAGTTAAAAGTGTCCAAAATTCAGATTTTTAAATAGATTTTAAGATCTTAATTAATTAATTAAAGTAATAATTTAAGAATTTATTAATTAAACAACTTAATAATTAAATAATTTAACAATTTAACTACTTAACAACGTTAACAACTTAACAACTTCATTAATTAATTTGTCAGTTAGTTAATCAATTAGTTAGATAAATAAATAGATAGACAAATAAATAGGCCGACGCTCTAACCACTTTTCGATCCAGAAGTGGGTTCGCTCTGCCGTTCATCCCATCAATTCCCCTCTCCTATAATTTACTATTCCTAAATTTTCCTCAATCTGCGCATCCATAATTGTGCTGGCTTTGCGGTTGGTGCCAAATTCCCAAGGGGAAGTGAACGATAGTCGAAGCACCGGCATGTACACAGGGGGAATCGAACGACCGTCACAGATTTGCCTAGTGGTACAGCACAGAACTCACATTAACCCACAATTTCAGATTCTCCAAAGTGTCCTTTTTTTCGGAAAAGCAAAATTTCGAAATCCCAAAATAGTTGCACTTTTTCGACATGAATTTGGAAACGAAGGCAAAAATTAGCAAAAGAAGATGTGGGGAGTCTAAAATGGCTTCTGCAGAATTCCCCAAAAAGTGGCGGAATTTGGGGATTTCGAACCCTGGCGCTTTGCGCGCGGCAGCTCATCTGTACCCAAATCGTTTTGGATTGATTTGTATTGAATAGCATATAGAATGCACTCATGGCTGATCGCTTAAGCCGATCCATTGCCGTGAACACGAATATCAAACCCCAAGGACATCTCCTTGGGCATAACTTGCGATTCCTCTGGAACTTCATGTATACTTAGCGGTGAGTGCAAAACCGAAAGGCAGCCATGATTCGAGCCATATTTTTAAACGATATTCAAAGCTCATAATACGGGCCATTTGACTGATTCCTAAGGTGTTTGCTCAATCTGCGCATCCGCAATTGTGCTGGCTCCACGTTCAAAGCTCACAATACGGGCCATTTGACTGATTCCTAAGGTGTTTGCTCAATCTGCGCATCCATAGTTGTGCTGGCTTTGCGGTTGGTGCCAAATTCCCAAATGGAAGTGAACGATAGTCGAAGCACCGGCATGTACACAGGGGGAATCGAACGACCGTCACAGATTTGCCTAGTGGTACAGCACAGAACTCCCATTAGCCCACAATTTCAGATTCCCCAAAGTGTCCTTTTTTTGGGAAAAGCAAAATTTCGAAATCCCAAAATAGTTGCACTTTTTCGATGTGAATTTGGAAACGAAGGCAAAAATTAGCAAAAGAAGATGTGGGGAGTCTAAAATGGCTTCTGCAGAATTCCCCAAAAAGTGGCGGAATTTGGGGGTTTCGGATCCTGGCGATTTGCGCGCGTAATATTAGTAGTGATATATCAAAAAAATTTGCGGTTTTAAATTAGGAATTTAATTTTGTACGAATTTACGTAATTGGAATATATATATATATATATATTTATTTATTTATCTATTTATTTCCGAAAAATTATATTCTATATTATTTATTATTTACGAAAATTTATGGGAATTTATTGATACGAAAATATATAAGAAAAAATTGGTATTTAATGGATTGAGGGTTTTGTTTATGTAAGCTTGGAGAATCGAATTATATTTGAATAATTTAGTAAAATTATTTTATATAAATAGTAATTTCTAGCGAAAATGTCGTAGCCTAGGATTAGATAATAAAAATTATGGGAATAAAACCAAAATATATTTGAATATTGGATATTAACTAAATATTGATATAATTTATTATTAAATTATTCTGTTTATATTATTTGGATATTAAATATATTGAATTTCAATATATTTTTATTATATTAATATTTTAAAAATATTTTATTTAAAATAAATGAAATTTTATATATGATTTTAATTTGAATTAAATAATCTTGTATAATATATTTTATTTCTTTAAATTTTTATTATTATTTATTTTATTAAAAAATATGTATGAATATTTTCTTATTTTTGATATTTATAAATGGCAATTTATATTTATTTATATGTTCGAATGAATTTTTATATTTATATATATATTATATATTTATAATTAAATCTAAAATTATTTTATAATAATAGAAAAATGGATGAATATAATATTTGAATATTTATTTTTATAATGATAATTATATATTTTTATATAATATATATTATCGAAAAATAAGAAAGATGATAAATTATAGTTCAAATTTTTATATAATTTTTTTAAAAAATAATATATTACTCCAAATTTTGATTGTTTTTGGCTAAGCATAAGAAATGGTTGTAAATTTCTAGGAATATTTTATTTTTTGGGGTATTTTTTATATTTTCAATTATCTACATTAAATCTAATTGAATATAATTAAATATGATTAGAATAAAATATAAATGCAAATCGATTTTTATATTTTATATGTATCGATTTTTTATTTTGATAAGAAAATAATAATGGAAAAGATATTCTATATTTTATCTATTTATTTATTTTAAAATATAATTTTTAATTATTTTAATGAAAAAAAATATATAATATTTAAAATTAAAATATATATGATAATTTCATTATATTTTTTTAGATATTGAATTAAACAAATATATCTATATGAATATTGAATAACAAGAAATAATAAATATAATATTTTTATAATTTATATATAAATATGCTAAACAATAATTATATAAGATAAATTTCTATCTATAAAATATTTAGATATTCTAAAATATTTAAGTAAAAAATCATATGCCAAATAATTAATTATAATTTATTCGGTTATTTATTTATATTTTATTAATAAACATATTAATAAATAATGAAATAAATAATTCAAATTAAAAATATATATATTTATAAATATATTATTTGAATTATTAAAAAAAATGAATAATTATTTCTTTAAAAAAATATATATAGATATTAGAGAGTACCCGGTACCAAAAAAAAATAGAAGGAATAAAAAAAAAAACTATAATAATAAAAAATGCATAAAAAATCCGAAAATATAGAAATATTCATAATAAATTCAAAAATGAAAAATATATCTATAATTTTTAATGCGGGAATTAAACTATTTCGTCGATTTCATGCCCAAACCATCAACGAATCAAATAAGGGCAAACTAAAAGGAATTTCCATGAATCCAATCGGTAAGAATATTAAATTAAACCTTAATATCAAGAATCCACTTTGGCCTTGGCCACTAATTTCTCATAAATTTATATTAAAAAATCCCATATATATGAAGAAATTCTGTAAAATCCATGCATATTTATATGAAGAAGGTGAGCAAAATAAAGTAGATATGATCAAATATATATTAAAAATGCAATTTGAAAAAAAAAAATCTATTATTTATTAATTTTCGATGGTTCGGAATCTAGATAATAATAATTTGTAAATATCAAAATTAAAATATCTCACCGATATTACGTCCGAAAAGATAATAAAGCAATAGAAATCCAACGAATAAGGAATTTCTATATTTCCATCTGCCAAAACCTTTCAATTAGGCACTATTCGTCTTAAGAATTGCACAAAATTTAGAATCTCGATAATCGATCATATAAAAGACAAAATATCGAAAAATTACAATCATTTCAATCGTCAAACAAAACCTATTTTCGAACCGAGTTGGCAAAATAAACCCGGAATCGAATAAAATTCAAATTTTTAGAATTTGCACCTTCGAATATCTCAATAAAAAATGCTCTGGAACTCTTCGAATCTTCGGAACTTCGCGCGTTCAGGGTGGGGCTCCGGGGCTCTGAAGCTCCCGTCTTCGGGGCTTCGCGTCTTCAGGGGGAAGCTCTGCAGCTCTGAAGCTCGCGTCTTCGGAGCTTCGCGTCTTCAGGGTTAGGATTCTCCAGCTCCCATCTTCGGAGCTTCGCGTGGTAAAGCTCTGCAGTTCTCATGTCTTCGAAGCTTCGCGTCTTTAAGGCGCAGCTCTGACAGCACTGAAGCTCGCGTCTTCGGGGCTTCGCGTCTTGAGGGCGAAGCTCTGAAGCTCTAAAGCTCGCGTCGTCGGGGCTTCGCGTCTTCAGTATTTCAGGGCGAGGCTCCGAAGCTCTGAAGCTGCCGTTTTCGGAACTTCGCGTCTTCAGGGTGAGACTCCGAAGCTCTGAAGTTCCCTTCGGAATTTCGCGTCTTCAGGGTGAAATTCTGAAGCTCTGAAGCTCGCGTGTTCGGAGCTTGTCTTCAGGGTGACGCTCTGAGAGCTCTGCAGCTCCCGTCTTCGGAGCTTCGCGTCTTTAGGGTAAAGCTCTGAAGCTCTCACGTCTTCGAAGCTTCGCGTCTCTAGGGCGAAGCTCTGAAAGCTCTGAAGCTGGCATCTTCGGGGCTTCGCGTCTTTAGGGTGAAGCTCTGAAGCTCTGAAGCTCGTGTTCTCGGAGCTTCGCGTCTTCAGGGTGAAGCTTTGAAAGCTCGGAAGCTCCCGTCTTCGCAGCTCTAAAATTTGCGTCTTCAGAGCTTCGCGTCTTCAGGGTGAAGCTCTGAAGCGTGCATCTTCGGAGCTTCTCGTCTTCGGGGCGAATTTCTGAATCTCTACAGCTCGCGTCTTCGGCGTACTATATGACATGAATTCATTTTATCTTAATATAAATATCCACGAAATTCCATTGGGAACAAAAATTTCAAAAGCAATGCCGTTTTACAGACGCAAGCCAAATTCTTAAAAAAAAATCAGTTATAATAAAATTTTCGTACATATCGATAAAATCCAAAAACGCAATAAAAAGCTTCAAATTTCGATAAAATTTCCCGGTGGAATCAAAATCCTAAAGCACCAAATTTCAGGAAAATTTCGCGATTAAATCGAAATCCGGAAATACCAATTAAAATTATAAATCCAGAAAATAAATTTACTAAAATAAATTCGACCCTCTCATTGCCCAATAGCTTCAAATTTCTTTAAAAAAAGATTATTCTTTAATAAGGCTTTAATAAGAAATCGGGTCCTTTTAAAAAGGTCTAAAATTCAAAATTAGCATTTGCTTTTGGAAAAAAATTACATTTCTTTATTTATTTCCAAAATTATTTCAAAAAAAAATCTTATAAATATAAATTCCAAAAATCAAACCTCTTAAAACAAATTAAACCCTCTCATAGCCCAATGCCTTAAAAATTTTTCGAAATTTCCTCAATTGCCCCATTTCCGTGAAAATTAAAGCATTCGTCCGAAATTTCCGGCAAATTTAGGATTTTTAGCCTAATTATATTATATATCGGGTTAATTACGACTTCAAATATCGGATTTCCGACAAAAGCGCCCATTTTTTCGACAAGAATACCATTTTATAAATTAATATATTTTAGTAAACATATAAATAATTTTAATATAAAAATATTAGGGTTGGCCCGCTATTTCCAACAGCGTGGACTTTCGGATGATCTCTTGTAAATAAAAAAATATATTTATTATTATTCGAAGGAAATTTAAAAGCCAAACCTTCCGACAATATGAACAAATAGAAAACGCACAGCCATGAAAAAAATAAGAAGATGAAGAAAATCAGAAGAAAAAAGATCAGATAGGAAGAAAATCATAAGAGAATAGATGCAGATGCCCCAAAAGGTAGGAAAATCACAAAATATTTTTTTTTTCAAGTTTTTTTCCAATATTTTATGATTCCGGAAGGTTGAACGATAGGCTCGCTAAAGACATGAAAAGTTACACGCCGTTAAGGCGAATTTGAAAATTTTGAAAAAAAAAAAAAAAATACCTCATATTCGGACCACTTTTGGAAGTAAATATGTGGAAAAAAAAAAAAAAAAAATACACGGCATTGTAAAAAGCAAAAATATTAAAAAATAATTACCTTCGGCACACTTTAAGCAATTAAACCCAACCCACCAACCCACCAACCCAACCCAGCAACCCACCAACCCAACCCACCAACCCACCAACCCAACCCACCAACCCAACCCACGAACCCAACCCACCAACCCAACCCACCAACCCAACCCGCCAACCCACCAACCCAACCCACCAACCCACCAACCCAACCCACCAACCCAACTCACC
>BGPT01000834.1:3811-43006 GCA_003297045.1 Symbiodinium sp. clade C Y103 | reverse complement strand
TCCCCAAAAAGTGGCGGAATTTGGGGATTTCGGACCCTGGCGATTTGCGCGCGGCAGCTCATGTGTACCCAAATCGTAATATTAGTAGTAATGTATATTATATATATTTATAAACACATATAAAATATTCTAATTTATATTTCATATTTAAAAAAAAAAACTTAATCTATGACACCCCACACCCAGCCCTGTTATTATTTATATATTAGGGTTGGCCCGCTGTTTCCAACAGTGTGGGTTTCCGGTTAATCGCTTATAAATAAAAAATAATAATTATTATTATTACTATTATTTCTGCTCCTACCACCACAATTACCACTACTACTGCCCCTACTACTATGCCTACAATAACATCAATAACATTAACAATAACTATTACTACAACCACTCCTTCTTCTACTACTACTACTACCACTACCACTACCACTACCACTCCCACTCCCACTGCCCCTGCCACTCCCACTACCATTACCATTACCACTCCCACTCCCAATCCCATTCCCACTCCCACTCCCACTCCCACTACCACTACCACTACCACTACCACTCTTGGGCATGTCTTGTGGCTCCTCTGGAACTTCATGTATACTTCGCGGTGAGTACAAAACCGAAAGGCAGTCATGATTCGAGCCTTTTTTTCATCGACGTTCAAAGCTCATAATAACGGCCATTTGACTAATTCCTAAGGTGTTTGCTCAATCTGCGCATCCACAGTTCGGCTGGCTCCACGTTCAAAGCTCACAATACGGGCCATTTGACTGATTCCTAAGGTGTTTGCTCAATCTACGCATCCTCAATTGTGCTGGCTTTGGGGTTGGTGCCAAATTCCCAAGTGGTAGTGAATGATAGTCGAAGCACCGGCATGTACACAGGGGGAATCGAACGACCGTCACAGATTTGCCCCGTGGTACAGCACAGAACTCACATTAGCCCACAATTTCAGATTCCCCAAGAAGTGTTACTTTTTTGGGAAAAGCAAAATTTCGAAATCCCAAAATAGTTGCACTTTGTCGACGTGAATTTGGAAAAGAAGGCAAAAATGAGCAAAAGAAGATGTGGGGAGTCTAAAATGGCTTCTGCAGAATTCCCCAAAAAGTGACGGAATTTGGGGATTTCGGACCCTGGTGATTTGCGCGCGGCAACTCATCTGTACCCAAATCGTACTATTAGTAATAATTTATTAAAATAAATCTATTTAATTCATTTCTATTTATGTATTTAATAAAATTACTATGTATATATTCCTTTCATTTCATTTTTCCAATATTTATTCTCTTGTTCATAAATATTGTATCTTATTTATAGTTTGTATTATATAGTTTATAGAATTTTGTATTTATTAAATATTATTAATAAATATATATATATACATATATAGATAGAAATAAATATAATATATATATATATATATTAGGGTTGGCCCGTTGTTTCCAACAGCGTAGGCTTTCGGTTAATCGCTTGTAGATAAAAAAATTGTTCTTATCATTGTTATTTCTGTTCCTACGACCACAATTACCACTACTACTAACAGCAACAACAACAACTATTACTACTATCACTCCTGCTACTACTACTACTACTACTACTACTACTACTACTACTACTACTACTACTACTAGTACTAGTACTACTACTACTACTACTACTACTACTACTACTACTANTACTACTACTACTAGTACTAGTACTACTACTACTACTACTACTACTACTACTACTACTACTACTACTACTACTACTACTACTACTACTACTACTACTACGACCACCACTACCACTGCCACTGCCACTGCCACTGCCACTGCCACTGCCACTGCCACTGCCACTGCCACTGCCACTGCCACTGCCACTGCCACTGCCACGCCACTGCCACTGCCACTGCCACTGCCACTCCCACTCCCACTCCCACTCCCACTCCCATTCCCACTCCCACTCACATTACCACTCCCATTACCACTACCACTACCACTACCACTACCACTCACTCTTGGGCATGTCTTGAGGCTCCTCTGGAACTTCATGTATTCTTCGCGGTAAATGCAAAACCGAAAGGCAGCCATAATTCGAGCCATGTTTTTAATCGATATTCAAAGCTCATAATACGGGCCATTTGACTGATTCCTAAGGTGTTTGCTCAATCTGCGCATCCACAGTTGTGCTGGCTCCACATTCAAAGCTCACAATACGGGCCATTTGACTGATNTTCCTAAGGTGTTTGCTCAATCTGCGCATCCACAGTTGTGCTGGCTCCACATTCAAAGCTCACAATACGGGCCATTTGACTGATTCCTAAGGTGTTTGCCCAATTTGCGCATCCACAGTTGTGCTGGCTTTGGGGTTGGTGCCAAATTCCCAAGTGGTAGTGAACGATAGTCATTTGACTGATTCCTAAGGTGTTTGCTCAATCNTGCGCATCCACAGTTGTGCTGGCTTTGGGGTTGGTGCCAAATTCCCAAGTGGTAGTGAACGATAGTCATTTGACTGATTCCTAAGGTGTTTGCTCAATCTGCGCATCCACAATTGTGCTGGCTCCACGTTCAAAGCTCCCAATACGGGCCATTTGACTGATTCCTAAGGTGTTTGCTCAATCTGCGCATCCACAGTTGTGCTGGCTCCACGTTCAAAGCTCACAATACGGGCCATTTGNTTGACTGATTCCTAAGGTGTTTGCTCAATCTGCGCATCCACAGTTGTGCTGGCTCCACGTTCAAAGCTCACAATACGGGCCATTTGACTGATTCCTAAGATGCTTGCTCAATCTGCGCATCCACAGTTGTGCGGGCTCCACGTTCAAAGCTCACAACACAGGCCATTTGACTGATTCCTAAGGTGTTTGCTCAATCTGCGCATCCACAATTGTGCTGGCTTTGGGGTTGGTGCCAAATTCCCAAGTGGTAGTGAATGATAATCGAAGCACCGGCATGTACACAGGGGGAATCGATCGACCGTCACAGATTTGCCCAGTGGTACAGCACAGAACTCACATTAGCCCACAATTTCAGATTCCCCAAAAAATGTTACTTTTTTGGGAAAGGCAAAATTTCGAAATCCCAAAATAGTTGCATTTTTTCGACGTGAATTTGGAAAAAAAGGCAAAAATAAGCAAAAGAAGATATGGGGAGTCTAAAATAGTTTCCGCAGAATTCCCCAAAAAGTGGCGGAATTTGGGAATTTCGGACCCTAGCGATTTGCGCGCGGCAGCTCATCTGTACCCAAATCGTAATATTAGTAGTAATCTGTACCCAAATCGTAATATTAGTAGTAATTAGTAGTAATATAATAATATATAATATATATAAATAAATATCTATTTTAATATATAAATATCTAAATCTATATTCTAATAATTTAAAATTAGATTATATAAAAGATTAATTAAATAGTTAAATTTAAATGAATTCTAATAGATTATATTTTATATATCCAATCCTTATTTTCAAATTTTTTGGGTAAAAAAAAATCCCTTATTATTTTCGAAATATAAAAGGTAATGGTTTGGCTCAAATTTCATCAAATTTCCCTGTCTCCGAAAGGGTATGTCAGTTCAGATTCTTTCCAATTTCTTTGATCCTTTTTTTGTCATTGTTGTTTACAAATTTTCTGGCTCTCGGATTTCACGTCTTGAATTAGTCCTTTTGAACATTCATGCAGCATTCCGTCAATCCAACGTACGCCTCGGCTGAAAACAGAAATGAAGTCATATCACAATCTCATGAGCAACACACCAATCTGACTGGCAAGCTTTGAATTTTATGGGAAGCTGTATCGCATTTGAAAAACAACAAGTCTTTGGCGGTGTTCGCTGGGAGGTTGATGGAGTCGGTGCCTGTCACTGACCCACATAGGCTCACGGATGACAGAAACACTTTCCGCAGGTCGCCTGGCTGCGAGATGGAGCCTGGCTGCGAGTTGCAGCAGCAACCTGAATGAAAATGGCAGAGATGCAAATCTCACAAGTGTTTGATTCAAATCTCTTAAAGTCTCTACCCCAATCTTTTCAGAACCAAATTTGGCTTGCATGGTGTCTTCTGCCTTCAAAGCATCGCCAAAGCTTGCGCCACTGCCTTCAAAGACTCGCATGTGCTGTTTTAATTCTGTTTGATGTTCAATCCTTATGGAAATGACATCCATATTCAGCTACAGAACTTGCCTTTCTTGCCCTTGCCAACGCCCTGCACCAAAACGTTGAAAATCTCATCCACAACAGGAGCATGCTGTTCATCTTTGCATTCATCATCTACCAATTTCAAGCAAACTGAGTGAGCAAAATCAGATTGGTGACATCTTAAACTGATGGAAATTCAAACTGGAGTTTAAACAATTTGAACATGTTGAATACACAGTGGACCAGCCTTGGACGGGACACTGGCCACAGCCTTGGCAAGTCAGCCGAGTCAGCCAGTGAATGTCCATGTTCCCAAGACATCTCTGCCCGCACGGAAGTTGCGTTCATGTCCAACGATCAAAGCTCGCTACTGGTTTGTCTGCTCGCGGTGGCCTTGCCCAGCTCGATGCAATTTCAAAGTGTTGATTGCAGCAAGTCCGGCTAATGTCTAATGATATCCTGCTTTGCTTCAGGGCTCAAGTTTGCGAGTCACCATCTTATCGCATGCATACATTGCAAGATTCATTCTTTGGCTTGCTGGAGGAACCTGTTGGCTGCACCAGGCCCCTTTGCACATATGGCGCAATACCAATCCTTGCAGCTGCAACTGACAGGTCTGACTTCCGACGTTTGCAATTTGCTCACTCGTGAACAGAAAAGGCAGCCTTCGACTAAGTTCAGATCTCCCGCTGGCACCGTTTTCAAGGGTGGGCTGCAGCAACCTGTTTGACAGCACATACAGATTGCACATATTGATTCAATCCCTTGAAACTGACGTCATGCTGTCCAGTGGCGAAGGTGGGTTGCTCTGTGGCAATCTTTGCCACCCATATCACACCTAACCAGAGCTGTTTGCTGTTTGACTGCAATGTCCATTCAAAGGTTAGGGATGGTGAAGGTGTTGTCTGTCTCCCAATCTCAGCTCCCAGCAGCAACAACTCCCCCTGACAAACTTTGCTGTCCAAGTCTTGTACTGGTGAGTAATGTGAATAATGTGATAATGATGATTTTCAGAGATCCTCATGGATTGCAATGATTCCCACTGAAGCAGCAAAGAACTTGCAGGGGTTGGGCCTTTCCTACTGGCATGTGCTGACAAGGCGCTGGATTGTCATTGAGGCCACAGACAGAGCAATGCAGGGCGTGCCTTGCGACGCAGCGGGTCAGGGGTGTATGGTATGACGCGCACATCCGTCAAGGCACCTCTGAGGGTTCGCTCGGCAAACCTCGCAAAACCAGTCCTTGGACATGTGACATGTTTTTCGGAAAAAATCTATGTGGGGTCACGCCTTCTCCGTTTCTTGTTCTAGAGTTGTCTCAATGTCATTCAATGATTCTAGAGTTGTCCTCAAGGATTCCTCGCTGCGTTCATTTCATGAGTCACCCATTCCTCCGTCAGCACTGAGTTCCAATCACCATTTGGGACTTCCTTCAGGGGTGGACGACAACAACCTCAACAAGCTGCAAGGGCTGGGAAAATGATGGCAAAAAATGATTTGCACTCTGGCTTACAATGAATGAAGTCCTTGTAGTGCAAGTGTGAATCAAATCTGAAGTCTCTATCTGTTCTCGTGCTTTTGAATAGTTCTTGATCGAATTCATTCACCTTTCACTCCTTTTGCTGCAAAGATCCAAGCTCAGTCTGAGAGGGAGGCGTCTATGTGTTGCGATTCTGCAACCGGGCCCCATCATGCCACACCTTTAAATTCAGCAAATTGGAAGCCAATGTTCCGACCAGTTCCCATCATCCCCTCTGATAGGTGATGTTCAGGACAGACACATGACCCTGAGAAAAATTGTGAATGCTATATTCTGCTCATACTGCGAACGTTGTATCATATATGCTGGGGAAAATCGGGTCATGCATTACCTATTTCGGGAGAAGTCATGTTGCCTTATGCAAAGTTTTGTTCCAGTCTGTTGCATATTTTGTCCTTTGTGACTACAGTATATAGTGCTCTATCATTGCTGCGCTGCTGTGTCACGCTGTGGTTTGATGCTCCCCTCTGTTCATGTGGCGCATCTCATTAGTCTCTATTCCTAAACCGCAGGTTTACTCTCTCTTCTGTCGTTTTGAATCTTTCCCCGCCACATCACCTCGGTCATCTCATCTAGACCACACCGGTATCATGTTGAAGATGTTTTGAAGATGTCTGAAGTGTGTAATACTAAAATAATACTAGAGATGTTGCATGATATGGCCAACTTTTGTGCATGCATCGTATCATGTATCGTATCCTTTCTCATGCTGTACTAAATGACTGGCCTGGAGTTTCCCCATGTTGTTATCCATTGTTCATCCCTTTCAGACCCACTATATTGACGCAGCTGCAAGCATCCGAAGGCAGGGTACAACCACAGGGATCAAGGATGGTATCACTCCATCCTAAAGCATCCTAAAGCTACATGAAGTTAGGTAACCTGCGCAGAGTCTCACTCATAGCTGTCATAGCTATGAAACTCAATGAAGTTTGCCGATGAAACTGTGGACTGGTATTGACTGGTCAGGTTCAGCAGCACCTGCTTTATAGCGAAAACACCTCTGAGTCTGCGGCATCATAAGCCCGCTTGGATTGCCTTTGCCACATTCAGAGCATAATGTCCTTAGGCATGCATCCAGCAGATAGTCGAGGGGTGAAAGAACCAGACATGAGGCACCGACCGATTCATTGCGACATTCGCCTTTCATTGCAGCAATGTCTTTCGAGAATCTGGAGCTTCCTTCTGAGTTTCACCCATTATCCCAAACAGCCCCTTGTGATAAAAGCCACTCCATCAGGAGTGACTTCTCATCCCGGTGCGCCTCTGGTTTCTTTCGCTGAGGTGTTGGAACCACTGGAACTGGAGTTGGAACTGGACGAGGAACACTTTGTTTCCCACGAGTGTGCGGGACGCTCGTGCGCGGGACGCTGGTTCTCGGGACGCTCACCGATGGGCTGCGCGAAGGAGAGGCACTGGGACTGGCAGGGCTTGCCGTCATGGATGGACTGGGACTGCTTCGAGGACTGGTCATGGCATTCACGGTCCGAATCCCGGGGAGCGTTCCGCGTGAAGTCGTTCCACCGCGGGAAGTCTCCCCACCACCACGTGAAGTCATTGAGCGCACTGAGCGAACCTGCCCACAAACCGCTGCATTGGGAACATGTTAGATATTGATATATGATATATCATGATATATCTGTATCAGTCTTAACTGTATGTATCTATAGTACCTACACAAATCCGACTTTATTGATCTTTACTGTGAATCTCGCATGTTGTATTTCTCATTGCACGCATTTCTCTGGCTAGAAGCCCATGGCCTCCTCTCGATACTTCTGAGCCTCCTTTTCGGCCTCTCAAATCAACGTGCTGATAGCAAGTACCGATCATGGATGATGATCGAAAAGAAGGGGTCTAGCTTACAATTTCCGAATGTCGAACTCACCAGAAAATCACACTGTCATCGTACGAGTACCACTCAGCAATCTCATCATCAAATGCACATGGTTTCAGGCTCGCGCAGATCAAACATTTACATTCCTCAGTATGTGCTGATTAGCTGGTAAATCACGCGCCGGAGACTCTAGTCCATGACAAAACAATGTGGAAGCACGTGGTCAGGGCGTCAGGAGCCTCTTGTTCGGATTTGACCTTAAACAAAACACCAATGCATAAGTGCGAGAGAAATCATGGCAGCCTGTTGCATCCTGAGATACACTGATACATGCTGCACATTTTTGCTGAGGTCAATACCATCTGCGATGACTTGGACTTACGCGCCTTGCTATCCTTGCTATCCTTGCTCTTTTTCTCCCGCGAAGATTTGTCCCTCTGGACACTCTCCTCCCTTTCCCTCTTGACCTCAACGCGTTCTCAGATTTCGGCAGTCTAGCCCCGCGCCCCCTGCTATCCACTTGAACCTCTCCACTGAAAGACACTAAAACGTCCTACAAAGCCATGCACCACTCACTTACTGTAGTTCAGAACAGTTCAACAAATGTGCCATGCAACTCTCGGGGCTTGTGGTTGACCAGGTTGGGGTTCTTCATCAACCCAGACCTCCACATTAATGGCAGAGAGCATGGCAGAGAGCAATACAAAAACTCTTGTGCCCTTTGTGAATGGGCTGACCTTCTCTGTCAGTAAATCTGTTTTTTTTGGAACAAAGGGCTCGGCCTGCTGCGTGGCTTGAAATCTCTTGCAGGAATTGCACTGGGGTCCATCGACAGGCCCGCAGCGGCCTGAGAGGAATGCTACGCCTGTGGTTCTCGGTGCCCCGTACCCCCTACGGTACCCCTCAGTTCCCAGCCATCGGAGCCAGGGATCGCTTGCACACCCAGCACCCTACCGCAATAGTATGTTCCGCAAAAGCCTGGCCGCATACGACCGTCACGCACCGGTGTATGACATATGACATCAGGATCCTTGAAGTCTCAAATGTTCCCAGATTCCTGCTGCAATGAATCTCTTAAGGGTTCGAAGTGGAACAAGCATGGAAAACAAAACATGTCTAGTTTTTGCATGTTCAAACACAACACTGCAAGATGATCCAGTTGCAAGTTCTCAACACAAAAGGACTCGGCACCTTCACTTTGCATCACCATTCGATACTCAGAAATGGCGTCTGCAGAGTTTTGGCCTCTGGTCTTTCCAGGCCGAAGCTGGCATCCTTCATCGTTGATGTAGAACGCCTCACAGCGGCCGGGCACACCTCCAAGAGGTGAGATTTAGGCATGTTGATATGAATTTCTGCAGGAAAGTCTTCACAGTGCGTATGGACTCAGCTGCTCAAAAGTGCAAGTCCAAGCAACCTGAAAAGACCTGATCAGGGAGATATATATATATATATATATGTAATATATATATATATATGTTATATATTATATATTCCCACTGCAGCAATATCTGGGCCTTTGGCCTACCTTTCAGAGCTGCTGATTGACTTCTGAGAATCTCGATCTAATCGGGCACGCCACTGAATCACTTGGCATCCTACTCCTGTAATCTCTGGCATGAAGGACACTGAGGCCTGACCACAAGAATCTATCTTCACACACCGATTCAACACAAAACGTGTCCCGCAAGGATAAGTCTGCGCGCCCCTCCATCGGACCGCATTGGCCACCTGTGCCTCGGTTCAGGCACCAGAAGTGCACGTTTCAATTTTCAGAGTAGGGCAATAGCAGAGTTCACAACGACCATTTGCCACTCTTGGTCATGGCATCTGGGACTCAGACCAGCCACAACACCATTCCTGCATGCTTTGGCACAGCATGATGCATCATTGATGCAAAACATTGTTGGCTAAGCACATGAAGCACTCAAGAATAAAGTGCGGGCCTTCCACAGTAGAATTTAAAGCCTGAATCCACACTGTGCTTTGAAATGATCAGGAAGCAAAATCCACAACTGCGTTCACTCTGCACCAATAAACTTAGAACAATATGAGAGGATTGATGAGGCATTGAGATGCAGGCATGCTTTTGAGCTTGTACTGCGCTTGACGGGAAAGCCGTCGTCATTGAGATCAGGCTGACAAGAGTGGGTCAAAAGAATTAAGTCACTTGAAATCAAAACGCTTTTCTTTATTGGATTTTATTGGCAGCAATTCTTCAGCCTCGTAGCGTTTCTGGAATTCTGCACAGGAATGGCATTGCGGCCTTGCCAATTCACAGCAGCTTTGAGGGGCTGAAACGCTGCAAATGCTTCACGTCTGGCCGGACCCTCCCTCTGGACCGCATTGATCGCTGGCTCCTGGAACCTTCAGGGGTTCACAGGTCGTTCCACATTCCTCATCACCCAAAACTCAAAGAGAAGAGGAGTGGCTACGGCGCACTTCAGAAGGATCCAGGATGCGTCCGCAGTACCACCTGTCAATGTGAGACCTACTTGTCATGTTCTCGATCTGAAGAGTTTGTGAACATGTTGGTGCTGTCATTCAGGAGGCCTGCCACGGAAACCAGCTTCAGTTCCAAGCCTTAAGAAAGGTCAGAAGCACTTTTCTGAGTCCCTTCATTGGAGTCGGTAAGTTTGCTTCCGGCTTCTGTGGATGGGACCTCACCATGAAACCATCATTGTTCATGGGCACCTGGACAAGGCATTGGCAAGCTCTTCTGAACTTTCGTGCAGTTGCTGCATCTGCAAGTGCCTTTCCAGTGTGAGAGTATGATGGCTGGGACAGCAAAGTAGCAGATGTTGGCCGACTAGCAGCTACTGCAGCAGTTGTCCTCGTTGCTCTGAGGACTAGTGAATCTGGTTCGTTTGGGTCTGGGAAAAAAATGTAAAACACTCCAAACCCTTCCAATCTTAGACCCTCGGCTCCTCTTGGCCCATCCTGATGCAGGACGCCAATTCGAAGAGGCCCTTGGAATTGGTCCGAAGCTTCAAATCGCCATGTTGTTTAAGCAAATGACTTCTTTCACAGATGATAGTTCTATACAGCGAACGCTTTCATGGGATTGAAGCTTGTTTGCCATGCTCCCGACACTGCACTAGTTCCGATATCTAGTGAAATAATGTGAAATCGTCCTTCCTCCTTCAGCCAGAATGCGTGAGCTTTCACAAGTTCTTGAACATGAACAAGCTATAGGCTATACCCCTTTCAGAGATCTTGGTGAAATGCACAACAATTGTCTCAGTTGTCAATCTGGGCGTCAAAATTACAGGATCGATCCCCAGAAAATGTCTGGTTTGATGCCGAGGATGTGGCGTCCTCCGACGTCGCGCAGCTGGCAGCGTCGCCTTGGGGCTATGGCAACTTATCACCATGCAAACACCACCAGAATCCACCAGAATTCAGTATGGATTTCACATGATATCACAATGTGCAATGCAACGGAGACATCATCATTGAACTTGTATGTCGTCATCATCATCTCTACCATCATGATCATCATAATCAAAATAATCACAATACTGGTCACCAACAACCTCATGATCATAATCATGGTAAGATATAAGAGTCATTTTAATCGTCGTCTGTAGAAGCAATGGCGGCAGCAGCAGCAGCAGCAGCAGCAGCAGCAGCAGTAGTTTAGCTACCATGAAAGCAAACAAATATATACAAATTGTTTTCGTAAGAAAAGTAACGTACATAATCCGGACCTAACCGCAATGAAGCAAAGAAATGCTAAGAACACATGGCAAGGACACCAAGACAAGGACATCAGGACCTGGACACCATCAGCACAAGAGAGCAAGACTACCAGCAGGACAGGGTATGTTCCTACACAAAGGATCAGTTGACTCTCAACGAGAAGCACGAAGACAACATCAAACGCCATAACAAATTGTATATCGCATCTCTACTATATATATATATATACATTACATATATTTATATTCACATACATATATTTATATTTACATACATATATTTATATATGCATACCATACCACAACAATTCCAAAAAATCCTCCAGTCTAACACGGACATACAGTATGTGCCAAAACCAGATTGCGGTCACAGGAAGCAGAACGCGGAGCGCAAGGAGAGAACCACACGAGGAGAAAACCCTCATCAGAAGACCTGAATGACTTCTTGGGAATGAAACTGAAGCTACTTCACACTAAGAAAATGAACATATGCACGTTTAGCAGCAACAAAAATCGCAAAGATTGTCCGAGACACAAATAGAAGCCACCTAGTGATTACATGAAACAGACAGCAGGTATCGGCAGGCATCATGCAGAAGGTACAGCAGTTTCCAGTCTTGTCCTAGCACAATGGCACAATGCCCCAGTCTCATCTGCCCAACATCTGGGTTTCAGGCCGTTCCTGGTCGACCAGAACGACGTTTTCTTGTAGCACCTGGGGAGCATCGTTCATTGAGACTACAATGCTACATGATGCTACATGATGCTACATGTGCTTTGTCTTGCTTTATTCTCAGCAGTGGACCATCGGGCAACTCCGTCTGCCTCGCAGGTGATCTGCTCCAAATTTTAACGAAAGGATTGGTCCGTAACGAGTCTGTCCAGCTGACTGCCAGGACAGTCTGAAAAAACCAGGGTTATGTTGGCTGCTCGCTACAGGTTGTGGCTATGAAGTTCCACTATGTTCAAAAATACTCCTCGGCTAAGGGTTGGTCGGGTTGGTTGACAGTCCGGAGGCAAGGGTCGTTCGTGCTTAGGCATCAGACTTGGGAGCTTCCAACGGAATCGGTTCGGCCTTGGAAATTCCAAGTGACACCAAGTGTTGACCGTGTGTTGAAAGAAGCGATGACCCCAGTGCAGCTGAGAGTCCCAAGGGAACATGCTGTACGGCAGTGGTTGGGCTGTCTTTACATTGAATGGATGTATCAAAATGAAGCACTTGGTCAAAAACGTGTTGGAGCTCAACCAGCTTTCGTGCTCGGCTGGTGGTCGATATTTGCGGTCATGGGTTCGAGAGGTAGGTCGAGATTGGTGTTTAGGTGGTGTAGACACTGTAGACACCTCTTATCTGTGTGTCCCAAAACCGCATGGAAACTTTAAAACAGCTGCTAAAAATATGAAGTCAGTTTCAAGGCAGGAGTATGCAGTCTTTGTATGCTGGCGCTGCTTCCCATGCAAACCACATGACGGGAGGCCTATTTCTCTCAAACGACCAGTCCTTTCAACACCGCAGCTAATTCGGCAGTGCTTCATGTCCACCTTGCCTTGTCTTTGAAAGCAAGCATGTGGAAATCATTTGGACTCATGATGATTTACGCCGCTTTACGCCTCTTCATCTGCATTTGCTGACCAGATGTCGGCCACAGTATAGCCTTGCGGGAACGGATCACTGGCATCACAAATTACTTCACTGTGCTGCGTGATCCAAGCTCTTCCTGATATAGTTGGTACGACTGCCTTCACAGGATCTTCAGCAGGTCCAATTGTGACTTCCTCCAGAAGTTTCCCAACAAATTTACTTCCGATGATGCTTTCGTGCACAAAGTCTTCCTCCAATCCAAGTCGTCCTCGTGCGTGCATTTGCGCCATAACAGCACAAGTTCCCGTGCCACAGGGAGAACGATCGATCATTCCAGTCCAGCTCTCAGGGTTGTCCCAACTAAGCTTACCATTCGACATGACAACGGCATTTCGGCCCCTCAAGACATGTCCGTCTCTCCGTTGATTGTCTGTGAATACCAGAATGTCACAGCCTGGATAATCGAACTCAGGGTGATTCACAGGATTCTGCTCCCTGCACGCAATCTTGATCATCTCTCCCAGCTTGCAGATTTGACGACCATTGCTTGGTACAAGTTGCAAATCGATCTGTTGGGCATCAACAATAGCATAAAACATGCCACCATATGCAATGTCTAGTTGCACACGGCCAATCTGAGGAACTTCAACCTCGACATCCATGTCTTTTGGGCGACAAAAAGACGGCACGTTGCGCAAAGTTATCTGCAGAGCTTTGCCATTTTGGCATCGTGCTTGTATTCCAACAAGGCCGGCTGGCGTTTCCAAATCAAACTCTGTCAGTGGTTCCACCATTGGAACCATTCCAGTCTCCAACAAAGCAGTTGCAACACACATCATATTGTGTCCACTCATTGCAGGATATACGCGACCCTGTTCAGCAATCACAACACCAAATGCAGCAGTTGGAAAAACTCCTGAGGGCGGAAAAATAAAGTTGGCATTTTGGCATGGGTAGCCACGTGGTTCCAAAAGCAACAGCTTTCTCAGAGCATCAAGTCTGGGCTGCATCATCAGATTTCGTTTTTCTTGCATGGTGCCTGTGATGCCTGATATCTGGGGGACTCCTCCAACCACCACGCGTGCAGGTTCCCCGCCAGCATGACAGTCAATGCACTTCAGACGCAGTCCAGCTCCCCATCCTTCGAAACCCTCGGCAAAGAACCTCGGAAGAACCTTCCATGCGCCATGCGCCAGCTGGAGACTTCGTCGTTGAAACATGGCCCCATGGGCCAAACGTACTCCGAGCCATGTCAAAAGGTCTCACGGAAATGCCGTCCATTGGATCTGCTCAGTCACTGCTGGAAACTCAGAGCTCAAAACTATCACCAAAATCAAATCTTCATTCGAAAACTCGAATCAAAAAGATGCTCATAGCTGTCCAGAGCTGTCCATAGCTGCTCATGCCTCCCATTTTCCGACGGTGTCAGTCTCTCAGGAAACATCGCCCCGCAGGATGGAAAGGCTGGACTCTTCAGCCTGCACCAATTCTTACAGAGTGCGAGGTCTGCCAGAAATCATGTATGTCATACATATGTTGTACACTCACAACTAACATATCTAACATATCTAACATCCAATCGTCAATATTCATCAAATCCACTTGTGCTATTTGGGCCAACGGAGCCAAACTGTTCGTTTTCCGAACCGCTTGAAGATTCTAGACCATCAGTCTTCTGGACTAGCCTGCACCATGGCACTGTTGCAAAAAAAACCTTGATTTCTTTCAAGCATCTTCCGCGCAAAATCTCTGAGATTCCTCAAGCACGAGCCTTTCTTGGTACTTTTTGCGCGTCCTGAAGCATTCATGTTCAAGACAAGGCTTTTCTGTCCGTAACTTTGTTAACTGCTGATCCAATCATTGCACCTGCAGTTGCTGGAGATGGAGATTTGGTTGGGGGCCGTCTTGTACCTGGACAGTAGCAGGACCACAGAAAAACACACAATTTTTCTTACAACCAGGGCAAAGGAATAAACTTGAACAGGAGTCAAGGATCAAGTAAAATGCTTCCAAAGAACAATAACGTTTTCAAGCAAAACGAGAAACGCATCAAGCAAGGCATGATTTTGTGGCAAATGGCTCTGAAGCAAACATCTCTAGATTCTCGCTGAAAGGGTTTGGCGGGCGGAGCCTCCTTACCAAACGACTTGTTTCGCTTCATTGCTGATTATGCTCTTAATATTAAAAAGATCTTTTGAAAACAAGAAAGTGCGTTGTTGATACTTGTTGATGGTTCTTGATAGCTTTTGCTCAATGCCACTCCCCTCCAAAGGATGTAATCATTGCCCCATTCTCATTGCTTTGACGAGTCAGCCGAGGCATGCCGAGAGTTACAATACCACAGGCCACTGAAGGATAATTCCCTAGATTTGCTGCCAGAGTTTGCGTGAGAGGAAACCACAAGATTCAAACGTGACAAGTTGACATCCCTATGGTTCCACCAAGCCTGGTCTGATGCGAGAATCAAACCTCGCACGCACACACACACACATCACACACAGCTCAAAAAGGGGACCGAAGAAAGCAGTGACAATTCACTCCGAGGATGGAGCTGATCTTCTAATCCATCTGTACCATAGATCTCCTCCAAGACATCCTGTCAATCTTCCACGAGTTTCCAGAAAGACATGAAACGTATGAAACATATGAAACTGCGGAACTTATGACCTCTTTTTACTTCGCAAGTGGGGGCCTTGACACCTCTCTTCTGCTCTTTCTGCTGTTTCTTCAATTTCTCTGCCTGCTCCTCTTTGAAAAGCTCCTCCCTGCAGCAGCAAAACACAGTTCCATGATGAAATTATCCCGCAATACTTGGCCAAGAGGTGGCTCTGGTTAGCTCGTCCTCCTGACAAAGTGCGATCCTCTCTCCAAGCCCCAATCAATCTCACTAAACATGCTTCAGTCTCAAACATCCAAATCCGGGTTCCAGTGTAGGCCCATCATTGTCTCAGTTGAAAAACTACAACTGTTGGCCTCCATCCATCTGGATTCAAAGCTCTTCTGATTTTTTGTTTCCTCAAGTTGTCTTCCTCGTCCGCAGCCAAAGATCAAGATTCCAAGCAAAGGCCAGAACAAGCACACAAGGGCATTTCATACTTACAGCATGTCCTGCAGAGATATGCCACACATGTCACTTGCCAAACGTAGCTCCTCTGTCTTCTCTCTGAGCCACTTTTCGTAGGTCTCCTTTTGAGGCTGCAATTCACAGCAGCAGAGGAGCAAAGATGCTGTATCTACAAATATGCATTATTGTATATACACTTAATATATATATATATATGTATACACTTATTGTATATACACTTATACGTGTATATAAAATATAATACATATCTTAAATACATCTATAAGTCTATAAGATAAATTTGTCACATGAACTACATCATATCAAACTGGGTTTGCAAGATATTGGTTCAAGCGTCAGCCGCCAAGCCTTGGCGCTGATGACCGTGATGGCCAGGACCTAGGCAGGACCCTGGCTTCGATCCAAAAATATGGTCAACTGGGATCATCCCAAGTATGGGAAATTTTGAATCCAAATTTGAAACTGGAAATCATAAGAGTTGCTCGATGGACTCGATGGACGTTGGTACCCCCGAAAGGTGGTATCGAAGATATTGATCCATCCGTCCGATTATTCTGGATCTGCGCCATGCGCTGGCTCTGGGTCAACGACGATCAGAGTGAAGACCGTCTCCAGGCGTGAATTACTCTCTGGGTCGAGTGCCATGAACCACCTTGAACTTTACCAGCAATGCCAAGCAGTGTGATGCCAAGTGTCTAGAATCTTGGCAAGGCACTCAACGGCACGATCCAGGGGGTCCGGGTTGTAGTCATCCGGACTCGACAGGGCGAAAATAGAAGGCTGAGGAGCAAACGAATCAAAGGAGCCGAAGTTGCAAAATGCAAGATAGATAAGAACGCCGCTGATTGGATATCAAATTTTGCATGTGCTGCAGACTTAGAACGGCACAAACGCTGGAATGGTGGCAGCTCGGGCGGTGCCTGCTGCACAGATCCATCCGAAGGTTTGAACACTTTGCAAAGTGCTGAAGTCGCATCTGCCTGTGGAGGATCAGCATTTCGTGCCAAAGTCCGTGTCCTTCTTTGCCTTGGACAAACCACTCCGCGAAGGGGGGATTTGCCAACTGGCTCAAGCCACTGCTATGGTGACACAAATTTCTTTGCCATGCGGCACAGTGTGCGGCGCGCAACCACCTGGCGCAAGGCGCAAGGTATAGCAGTTCTGGGACAAAGGGACCAAGACAAAGGACGAAGCTCTCCACCACCACCCTGATAAGGAGAACAAGACTGCAAGAGGTCAGTAGTTAAATTCCCTTTCTGGTTCAAAAATAGCACTACAAATAGTAGTACAGGCTTTGCATCAAATGATGGAGATGATGCAGATCGTGGAGATATATTGATGATAGTGATGATCAAGACGATGGTGCTGCTGCTGCTGATGCTGATGCTGATGCTGATGATGATGATGATGATGATGATGATGATGATGAGGATGAGGATGAGGATGAGGATGAGGAGGAGGAGGAGGAGGGGGGGGAGGAGGAGGCAGATGATGCGCGTTGGTGCGAATGATGCTTATGATGCTTGTTATACGGATGCGGCGGATGGTGGGGGCAGCGGTGGTGACAATATGAAATCAAAGATACCCCCATGGCCAGCTCCGCCTGTGAAAAGGACGGCATTAAAAGTGTATGCAGCGTATGGCACAACCTTGGCCCAGGGCAGATTTCTGTTCCGCTGCAGCCGCTGCGGCCGCTGCGGCAGTTTCAAGCTGGGTCCAAGGCTGCGCCAACCAACAAGGTTCGCAGTAAACGAGAGCATCTCAGAGAGCTCCTGTGCCGTGTATGGCCGCTTTACTGGGAGGAAATTGATAAATGATGAAATATTGATGAAATTATGTAAATGAGAAACCACGATACACTCTTGGAATCTATCGGATTCAAGGGCATGCATCTCAAACAGTCAGATGTCCTGTGTTGATTTGCCATGCCGGAAAGAAAACCCTTTGAGTGTTCTTGTGTTGACTATTGATAGCGTGACATCCATGCAAATGAGTTGACGTAAGGGAAGAAAGATAGGGGATGCCGTCGAAGAAAACTTCTGGACGCGCTTGGTGATATTCGTCGATTGTAATTCCTAAACCAAAACTGCTGCCCGGCAAGGATGGATGTGCAAGCTGGAAAAGAGCAAAATAGCATCAATCCAAAAAACTGAAAACATGTGAAGAATCAGAGAAAGCATGATCACATTGCACCTTTTATGTCCACTATAGCCGTATCGGACTGCAATCAAGTACGGAGCACCAGCTGAAACAAAAAATGTCAGCCAAGAGTGCTGACCGCCTGAATGTTCCTGAAGTCTTCAACGCTGGGCCAGCGCAGAAGCTTGCTGGCACTTCAAGTTCTACCAGTTTCTACCACTCAGTAGGGCAGAATCTCACAGTCCATTCAGATCTACCTCATATTGGGAACTGAGCAAAAATAAAGGCACAAAGTATAGCAAAGTCAAGAATCCAAATACCCCTTTGACCATCACCTCAGGCAACCCGCAACTGCCCACACATGGTTCTTTCCCTTCAACTCCACTCCCAAGTCTTATCAAATCACGAACCTAGAAAATTCTCTATTCAGACCCTTGAAAAGGTCTTATAAAACCATCACCGTGGAACCGGTTCTGGAACTGGTGCTGGTTAGGGATCCAAGGCACCACTCAATGTCCGTGCCCTGGAAGGAGGGGATCCGAGATGGGCACCTGGCGCCAGGCATTTCGGAAACGACACGTTTCACATCCAACGGGTCCAACCCGGTTTCAACCTGATGGAACCATTGCCTTCAGTGGCTCAGCAGTTTTCTCTGGAATCATCTGACCTGAGTGGGTTTGGACTGGGCATCTTGGACAGAACTAGAATTCATCACGCTTTTTGTGTCAGGACTCAACTGACGTGCCGGGATTTGCCAGGTAAGTGTTAGAACACCCAGAAAGTCCGCTTCAGCTAACCAAATGAGCATTCAACGATGGACGAACGGATACTGAATGCCAGGATAGTGCCTCGGAGAAATGGCCCGCTTTCATCTTCTCACTCGCGAGTTAAAGGGACAAAACAACTCAGAGAGATGCTGAATGAGCCAGTTCTCACGCAGCTTGAAGTAGAAATCTTTCATCCTCAGAACATCGAACGTAAATTTTCATCTGTACAAGTTCTGAAGGCTTCAAGTGTAATTCTTAACTGAGCTTGTAACTCATTGAGAGTGAAGGCATGGTCGTGCCCTCTGTAAAAGTATCGCACCTCAGACTGAACATGCTTAAACAAATAAGACTCGACTTCCTATGCTTACAAGCCTGCAAATCCTTTGAACACTGACCAACCAAGAAAACACCCAATAAAGCACATAGTCACATAAACAAACATGTAAACAAATTTGTAAACCAAACCTGCCTTCGCCTGCTCCTGGGCGATCTTAGCGGCTGGCCTTGTACCTTCATAAGCTTTATGACTTTCGCTAAGGCTTGTTCCACCGCATACATGATGGACATGGGCATCTACACATCTGCTTACAAACAGTAGTGCAATTGCACACGAGTCCATGTAAATCATCACATCGTCTAGTCTATGTCTAGAATGCAGTTTCATCATACTGTGATGTCTTGTTGTGTCGTTTGATGTGCAAAAGCTGGCCTGGATTAGCATATGCTGTCTGAAGTCGGAACCTGAGAGAACGAAAAAGCAATGAAAGCAATCCAGAGACAAAGGAACATGAAAAACTAGGGCAAAGAAGACTCAAAACCGATGACAGCTAACTCAGCTAACATTGACGTTTGTCCATTGCCATGTATGAATTTAAGGAAGATCAAAGAATCACAGACACAAGATATTGCAAGTTAATCAGCTGTCATTGTTCCAAAACTCTGTGAGCCAAACTTTGGTGAGTGCATGTAGTACTTCTCCCTTCGCTCCATGGGAGCTGTTGAAAAGGCACCAGTCCTTCAGGAAATTGAAGGCAACAAAATCAACAAACATGTTTCAAAGGGAACACCTGTTCTATTTAACTGGTAAATCTTGACGGATTTGTCTGAATCTGAGTCATCTGAGACTCAGGCCACCAAAAAAACACACAGAGCACGATATACCCAGTATGATGGACCTTGCAGGTCAGTGCACTCAGGCCTGCAGGCGGAAACTTCTCTGTTTTGCTCAGGTTCTTAGGTCCCTGCATTGAAGACATGTTGTCGAGTCACAAAGTGTTGAGCCCAGAAGTACTTCCAGAATGGAGCTCGCCTGCAACTGTACAACTTGGGTCTAAGGATTTCTGTATTCGAATTGAGTAGGAAAATGCGTGCTCACCTGTTCACCCGCCCGGTGTTGTACACGTTGCCAACTGGATTACTTGTTTGATTTTGTGTGTGTTTAAGATCTGTCCCTCTGTTTGTAAAACGTTGGCACAAGCACAGCCTAGTCTGCCACACTGCCTGTAGTTTGGAATCTCGAAAGCGCCATGAAGTCCTGAAAGAACACAACTTTGCTTTCCTCATCTCCGGAGCTGATGCCACAGTCAATGAACGAAAATACAAGGGCAGTCCACCACCATTGAAGGAGATGAACTCATCAGGCTTGATGTTCCGCTCCAAAGGCGCAATGGCCTGAGTATTCTGAGTATTTGGGCATTTTTTCAATGGCTCCGAATGGCTCCCTGATTTTACATATCAGTATATGTATATGTACGCGCAACGCCTGGGCTTTGCCCAGGCGTTGCAGCGTAGAGGTTTCCCATTCCCAAACAAATGTTGATGCAACTATACATTCAATGAAGAAGATCAACAAGGGTATTTAGGAATATAAATTCCCACCCCCGTCAAACTTTACATTCAGTTGGGAAAGATCAACACGGGTAGTTAGGAATATAAATTCCCACCTCCGTTAAACTTTACATTCAATTGGGAAAGATCAACAAGGGTATTTAGGAATATAAATTCCCACCCCCGTCAAACTTTACATTCAATTGGGAAAGATCAACAAGGGTAGTTAGGAATATAAATTCCCACCTCCGTTAAATTTTACATTCAATTGGGAAAGATCAACAAGGGTATTTAGGAATATAAATTCCCACCCCCATTGAACTCTACATTCAATTGGGAAAGATCAACAAGGGTATTTAGGAATATAAATTCCCACCCCCGTCAAACTTTACATTCAATTGGGAAAGATCAACAAGGGTATTTAGGAATATTAATTCCCACCCCCGTTAAACTTTACATTCAATTGGGAAAGATCAACAAGGGTATTTAGGAATATAAATTCCCACCCCCATTAAGCTTTGCATTCAATTGGNCCACCCCCGTTAAACTTTACATTCAATTGGGAAAGATCAACAAGGGTATTTAGGAATATAAATTCCCACCCCCATTAAGCTTTGCATTCAATTGGGAAAGATAAACAGGTGTATGTAGGAATATAAATTCCCACCCCCATTGAACTCTACATTCAATTGATGATGATGATGATGATGATGATGATGATGATGATGATGATGATTCTGAGTCCCGTTGTCGCTGCAGTTCCGGGCAAAGCCCAGGCATTTGCCGTATNTGATGATGATGATGATGATGATGATGATGATTCTGAGTCCCGTTGTCGCTGCAGTTCCGGGCAAAGCCCAGGCATTTGCCGTATATATATATATATATACATATATATATATATATATCAATCCAGTCATATGACATGGTCACTACATAGCTGATCAAAATTTGAGATTCCGGCCGAGCGAGCAATGCGTGATAACCAGAATGCCATGCCCTGGACTTCCCAATGAGATCGCAGCTGGACAATTGAAAGAGGCAAAAATACGGAAAGCATGAGAGACAATGACTGCATCTGGCCTGTCCACGGGGCTAGCAGCCACCCTTTTCCAAAAATATCAAAATCCTATTTTGGTTCAGCCCCTTCCAACCCCATGCTGCGGCATGCATTGGCTGCCCAAAGATCCACTTCATCAGTCAGTCGCAGGCCGAAGCAGCAAAGGAATGAGAAACGCATAAATGCTCAAGAATGCTTGCCTTCAGCTACTTGCACATGGCAGAAGCATATATTGCAAACTAGGCACAAACGTCCTGCCTTCTGCAATTCTTGCTAAGTGCAGGAAGTCGTCACCAAAACTTGAAAGGACAATCTAGACTGAACAAAGCTCGAGCAAAAGAGAAACTGCTAAGAGGTTCATGTATATCATATTTATAATTCAACCTCAAATTCAATTGGGTGAAATGTTCTGTGCACAACTGCATCTTTTTGCTCTCGGAGCTACAGATCCAGGATATTGCGTCGCCTATCACAGGCAGCTCTGGTGCCAAAACGTCGCTTTCTTGAGAATCACTTGGGGAAGGGCCTGGTGGATATCCTAAACATCAAGAAATTGACTACTCCTGTCAGTTGACATGTTTTGTTTTCCTACCCCGCTTCATTTTTTCGTCACTTCGACTTCCAACTCTTGCCAACATTTGCTGCACACAAGGAATATGGGATCACGTCGCGAGTCCAACTCAAGTGCCAAGTATCAAAGGTATGGGTTCTCATGGCCCATACCTGCCTCAAAGTTGTCAAAAAGGTTCTCCAGTAAATTGCTCGGATGGCTGCGCAGGACCAGCCGAGCCACTGCTTGGCATGACCTCCAAAATTTCTGCACTCCAAAGCGAGATATCCCCAGAAAAATAAGGAGCTTGTGGAGCAAGGTGGGCAGGAACTGTCCAAGTCGCTTTCCAGGATTTTCTTTCCGTTTGAATGCCAAAAGTGATTTCCAAGCATTCGTTCCGAATGCTACACCCTTGGATGCTACACTGAGAAGCAAACGTTGCCAAAGTATCGAGGGCAAGCAAGTACCTTCACACCACGATTTCATGAGTCAAACCCCAATACAAACATAAAGCGCTTCACATCGCTTCACACTCTAACAGCGTCTCATAGTGTCTCGTACATCCATTTCGCGATGCCGTCGCCAGACCACAGCACCGGCTTTTGGAGTCCCTGCCATATTCGCAGCCATGGCTGGGGTCGTCACAAAGCCAACAAAAGCCAACAATCATCTAATACTAAAAACATTCTAAAACCGTGGAGGTTTGAAGACCCTTTTGGCAGTCCTCCTTCCTGACCATCGTACACTCTTCCACTGAGTATCTGCCATAGAATGCCTGACTTTGAACACTTGAGTGTAACACTTGTGTTAAACATTTGAGTGGAACCTCCACGAGAAAAAGAAGGGCTAAAGCGGCTAAAGGCATACCGCAATACAAACTCTGCGTTTAGCACTCTTCGACCCTCGCTCTGTATGTCACTGATCAAATCAATACTGAACCACACGATGATAAAGAAAAGTTGTCCTCATGCAGGAAGTGGATGTTGTTGCTGATGGGGCAACACCTCAGTGAGGTCTTGAACCATTGTAGCGTACTTCATGCTTCAACAGTTTTTGGGGGAGGTCTGATCGGAAGTATCAGGTCCGGTTGGATCAACTTCCGGCTGAGAATCAGGACGGACTGGATGAAACCTCGAAGCAAAGCCACTGGATCTGTTGGACCCGTTGGACCCGTTGGACCCGTAGGACGCGATGGTTCGGCTGTGCACCCTCTGAGCCAAAGCAGCTTTGATGCTAAGATCAGCTCACACCAATTCCCCCTTTCAGCTTCAGAAGCCTCGGCTGCACCAAACTTCTGATGGAGACCAACCCGTCAAGTCTAAGCTCAGCACACAATGACCAGGGATAACCTTCCAGGAAACGACTGGAAAATTACACCTCACAATTAAATGTCCACTTAAAGAAATTTAAACCGAGTGATTCTTCTGTTTCCTGAGAATTACTTGCCAATAGTAGAAACAATGCCCTTAGTCAGGCTAGAGAGCATCAAACCTGCCTCTGTCAGGCTACCAAAAATCATTTGTCGACGGTCTGGAACCAGTCGAACCTCACACATGGCACAGATTTGATTCGATGTTTCTGCAATCGGGAAAGTGGCAGTCAAGATGTTCTTGCTTTGCTGAATCTGTATGTTTGAATTCTACTCTCAGTTTCAGTGCTTGTCAAGTAGGTCAACTTTTTTTTTGACTAACATCGGCAGCATCGCCCATTTCCAGCTGCGCTGCTGTTTTTCAAAACTTGCCTTCAAGCTCTGCGATGCGTATTCTCGAAGCAAGGAATTGAGATCCACCTCTCTGTCACCTGGGCACTGAAGCGTTCTGCTGTGGGGTGTCGAGGCAATTTTTAGTGACCAGACCGCTTCCATCCAGACGGTCCAAAAGCTCAGCAGTCAAAGTCCCCAGGGCCTTAGGAAGTCATAGAGTTAACAAGAAGTGCACCACTGTTGATCATATTTAGCACAGAACTCAGAGAGTCTTGCCGTCCCAAAGTGCAAACAAGGCTCTTGTGCTTGACCAAGCAGACCCGAAGCATGAAGATAAGGACTTTGTGCCTAGTGCCAGGCGCCACGGCTGTACCACAACAAGCCGAGCGCCCAGCCTCCCATCCCCACCAGCCAAGCAGCAAGAAGAGAACCGCCAAAGCCCATTGGTAAGTCAACTTCAAACTTTGAGAACAGTTCTAATGTGGTCTTTCTTCATTAATGGAGCAAAAGGGACCAATCCTGGAATCTGGACCCCAGCCTCTTTGCATGCTCCATACTGCCCTTGTCGGCAAACACCTGAAACTCCACATCCAGAACCACCCTTTCTGCAAAAGCATCAAAGCACTAAGAACTTCCGAACGAGCGGCGGTCTGTTGCCACAACGACATTCAGCTCGTTCAGTTTGTCGATGCCCTCCTGCTGCACGGAAAGCTTCCGCCCAGTGTCCCCAATAAATCACAGGGTGCCACTGACCCCCGGTCCACGCTAATGTTTTCTTGCTAAAAGGCAAGGTCAAATAAACAAACTCTCAATGGTGCTGAGCCATGCTGCCTCTTTCAGCAAGCGCCGGTACTTTTCAACCAGTTCCGTTTCAGCTGCCTGAAACAAGAAATGATCACGTGTCCTGGTCACCTGAAAAATATTGAAAAATCGCATGCCAGGCACACGGAACTCGCAGTCGTCTGGGAAGCAAGCTTGACGCTTAAGTCCTGCGTGATATCTTATTGAAGGCCTTGTGTCAATTGCACACAAACAATCAAAGCAACTGTAGAAAATGCAGTGACTGTCATTAAAGAAGGCGTTGCTGGCTAGCACCACCAGGTAGAGGGTCGAAGAATTCCTGCATCAAAAGCGACACGAGACATACAAAGTGCCCAGAGCAGGTCGTCCACAAACATTTACATGATGTATGTGATCACATGCATAGATGCACAGAGAAACAAACATGGGGTGCGATACGCCGGACGCATGAAGGGAAAACTTGCTGCACTCCTCAGCTTTGGCTTATGCATCCAAAAATCCCAAAATAAAGAGGCTTCCCTTGAAAGCACCTATCGTCTTAACACTAATATGGACTGGACCTCAAACTTCGCAATTCAAAGGGATCAGGTGGAAGTGATTGCTGGGTGAGGAGCAAGTGGTTTGGTAGGGCATGGGTCAAGAAGTGGTTAAACCGACATGTGACAAGTACACACAACTCATCATATATACAAACACAATTTTGACATATTCAAACAACAATTCCCAGGGACAACTCCTCATTTTGGCCAAGACTGCACGCCGTGCTCTTTGGGAACAAATTCTTGCCAAGCTCCAGTTTATAATCAATACATATCATATATGTATGTATCATAATAGCCGCTCTCTTCCTTGTGATATACACATACACACTACATATTTGTCTGGTCCTCCTCCAAAATGCGGTTGGCATTTTAAGGGTTGTGCTCCAACATCCAAGGCCCCATGCAAGCTTCACAACTCGCCTGAAAGCTTCAATCGCAAAAAAGTCGGCCAGCTCCCGCACAAGCACCTGACCGTCAGTCTTGGTCATGAGGAAATTGTTGGAATAGTTCAACCAAAAGCAACAAACAGGGGAACTTGCGGGCACAATGACATGTTGAATTGAACAAACTTTGCTACAAATGGCTCATGTGCAACTCGATCTGAAGCTTGAAGATGATCAAAGATGATCGCAAATGATAGCCAACCGCATGGTGCGGGGACATGCATTTAAAGAAAACAAGTCCTGCATACAAGGCACAGCTGGGTTTCGTCGCGCCTGGCAACCAACGTTGATGGGTGGGCACGAAAAGTCGACAGGGTAAGTTGCGCCGGTTGGAGCAGTTCATCTGAAAGGAAGTGTTCAACTTGTGCAAGTCACTCTTTTGAGATCTGGAGATTTCTCACATTGCACATTTTACGTCTTGCTGCCCATGAGCGCACAAGGCCTCCGCGGTTCGACAAACGTTGGTAATGGTGAAGACTGTGGAAGCACGGAACACCTGAAAATCAGCCACGGCACATGGCCACATTGCTTCGAGCTAGGCATCGACCCGTCGCTCTGATTGTTCTTGTCGAAACCGTTCCAGTGAGAGGCAAAAGCTATGATTGCGTCCTACTGAACCGATCTTGATTCAAATCTTGATTCAACAACAAGAATGGCACCCACTTGACAATGCCATCTTGCGGCTAACTCCCATAAGTTGAATGTTGAATCGTACTCCAGCAGCAGCAGTACAAATGATACATATGTACGAGCAATTCCCCCAAATTTCCAAGACATTGTAGTCTTCAAAATACAATACATTTCTCAGAGTAGAATATTGATTGAAGGCAAAACAATACCTTCAGATAGAAAGATTTAGCCAAAAAAAAACAGGAAGGCACAGTCACGCCAAAGACTTAGACACGGCCAGGTACCAAACACATTTTCCTCTCAATCTCACGGATATCTGGAGATCTGGAGTACTTGGTTACAAATTTCCTCTAATTTTAGTCTAATGACTCTCCTGTCTTGATTCTCCACAGCATAAAGTCTGCTATTTCACGACACTAGAATGTCCAAACTACAACCAGAATTTCTTCCTTGGTGATCTTGGTGTCACGAGTGAAGCAAAGGACTTCATATCTGTACAGCAAAAGAACACCAAATCAGGTGAATTGAATCCAGCCAAGGAACATCGAAAACCGGAAAGTCTCCTGTCTCACATTGCCCGCAGCACTTTTGGACTGTAATGCAGCTCATTCAAACTCTGCCTGCTGCAGCTTCCAGGTTGTCGATGCAGACAATGACTTCCACAACCTGAACTGCCAAAGAGGCAGAGTCAAATTAGAACAAGAAATCGAAGAGGATAATGACCTGCTTTTGTACAAGTGTCTCAGTATCATGCATTGTTTCGGGGTGTTTCGTGCAGAGCATCCACCTCAGAGCATCTCTAGCAGGATCTTGAACTCTTGACAGCTTAGAGTGCATCTCCAATGCTAAACTGAGATGCTTCAAGCTGTTGGTAGCAAAGACAGAACTACGCCAAATATTTCAAAACTACCAATTTCACCGCTAATAGAGCTAATAGAGAGTAGAAAAGGCATGCCCAACCGCTGAGAATGTGACTGCATCAAATATCCTTTGTGCTCTCACGGGGTCTTGGGCATCTCCACTGTCAAATTCAGCTGTTGCCTGATTTTTGTTCCACTCGGCTCAGCCATGTGTTTTTTTCGATGTGCCATTGCCTGGATCTGGACAAGGCGGAAAACCATGAGGTGCAGAACAGCAACTTCCTGACAGGATCCAAAATGGGATTTGATATTTTGATCTCCAAAGCTTCACTTCCAAGAATAGCTCTCCTTGTCTGCCCAGAAATGCCGGAAGATCTCCTAGTCGTGAGCAGCTGAACCGAAGCCGAGCCAAAGCGAAGACAGCGCAAAGCGTGACGGATGCAACATGCTGCGACAAGTTTTTTGACGCACTGGTGCCTTCCGGCATCGAATATCTCTTGATCGGTTCTCCTCAGAGGCAAAGAGGTTGATGGTGGTTGCAACAAGCTCTGCAAGGTCTTGGGAACACAGTCCGAGCAGGTCCAACCTATCTCCTTTCAAGCCAAGTGTCAATCAATTGCGTCCACTCTTTCACCTGCAAATGTAGTCAACTGTAGTAGGATGTGATGAACGACCACAACACGTGGACTTTTTTGGCCATGGATCAAGCTCCCAAAGGTAGTGAGGATACAGCTGAAGAAAAGCGACGGACAGTAATGCAGGTAAATTGAGGCTGCTGAGTCAGTTAATGCAGGTTGTGGAGTCTCTGCTGAGTGTGAGTTGTGTGTGTGTGTTGATGATCCTTCTATATAGAGTGATTCTGATTTGATTGGATGTTTCGGATGTTTCCTTATCATTCTGGCTGTGCCAACCAGAATGCACTTCTCTTACTGCCTAGCATCTTCTGTGGCTTGCAACGCCTCGATAACAAAGGTTTCAAAATCTGTTTGAGTGCCTTCACATGTCTTTTTTAAATAATGAACTATATAACTATAACAGTCACTGGATAGGGGGGTTGCTCACCTCAGCATATCGGGCTCCGTTGGTGGCTCAGGGGCTGAGGGGTTGATCTTCTGTTGTGATCTGCTTGGATAAACGGAAAAACAATGCATTAACCAGCTGCCGAGCTGCTGTCGCAGTTTCAAACCACGGATAGCAGAGACAGTGCATCCAGGCATGAGATTGGGGTGAACTAAGTGTGCATGTGCAGATTGATGTGTTTAGCATGTGTACAATCCTTGTAGTTGCAAGGTTCTTCTCCTCTTCTGAACAGCTCTGTGGTACAACCTTCTCTGCTTAAATCAACATCTCACCGTTCTGGTGCTTTGGTTCAAAAGGTTGAAGCAGCTAAGTCTAAGTTTTGCCTATCACCACACCATAGACTTTTGATTTCCAACTTTCACAAAAGCCGCCACCCGCCTGCAAGCCAGCTTGGAGCAACCAATATTCATTCTCAGCAAGGGATCTTTGCCTTGCCTTAGAAGGAGCACGATCTGCCGCTCTACCCCACTTGGAATCTCCCGGGCAGCAGGCCAGCAAAGCCGCCTCATCGGCCTTGCGATTGTCTAAGCTGTTCGGATGCAATGCACTGCACAAAACACCGCATCTGGCCTGATGAGGACGAAATGGGACTGGCTCCCACACCTACAACAGCCCACACAGCCCACACTGCATAGGCCACGATATGTTCCCAACACTACAATTCAGCTGTACCTCAAAGTCGAAGTCAGCTTGGCCTGTCCAAAGTAACAAAAAACCGACCCCCAATGCCCGTCCAGACCGTTGGGGATTCGGAACAGGCCATGACAGCCATGATCTTTGAACCTTGCCTTCAGCCGAAAAAGCCCATGCTGCAATGACCTGGCGCAAATCAAAGGCAGCTTTAGAGGTTGTGAAGAACATATATTTTGACAGAGTCCATGGCATTTGTCAAGACACATTACTGTGAATGACATCTCTAATGACATCTCTTATTGTCATGGTATCCCTTTGATTTAATCCATTTTCTTCTTTGTATTTTGTCTCACTTTTCACTCAATTTGAGTCCTCGGCCACTCGACAGAGCCATCCCATCGGACAGCCCCAAACATCGTCAAAACCAAGGATCACCGTCAAAACTCATGCATCCGAACAAAGTCCAACAATAGGAGCAATGATTCTCCAACATCTCGAGCACCTCACGACTCAGGAATAATCTAAGTCAAATGCCCACCGTTTGCTTGCTTCAATTCAGGTCGTCTTCTCATGCCTTCTCTTTAATGCTTGATAGCAAAGAGACTGCGTTCGGAGAAGCGAGAGAATACTGTCATTGTTTTGTTCTTATCTACTTCCTTTTATCTATTAGTCACAAACATGAGGTACACAATAGGTTGCATGCATTGACAACTGCATTGACAACTGCATCCATCTCTTTCGCTTTCCATGGATCCGCACATAAAGACCACATCCAAGTCCTACAACATCTCCAACCAATTGACTGCCCTCATCACTGGTATTTTGTCATTGGCAGATATGGGAAGATTTGCAAAGATTGAAGATCCATGAGGATCCCAGATCTACAGCTACAGATCTTCATAGAGCAAAATTCCAAGATCTACATTGAAGCCATCTTTTTCGCCTCCTTCACTGTGTGACTCTTTGCTTCACAGCACAACCACGGAAGAGCAGCGGGATGAATTGTTTTTTTCAGGAGCTCTCAAAGATACATCTTTAGAAATTGGGATTTGATAGGATGTGATTGTGATAGCAAGAAGTGCAGGAAAATAATCGAAATGAACGAAGGTGATGCAAGGTGATGGTAAATCATTTACTATTCATGATTCTTACAGATTTCATGGATCTTTCAGTGTGTTCACTCTGCCGTCTCTATTGTCTGGCTAAACCAATGACTGATCCTGACTGTAGAGCCGAGTCCAGTATTGCGGGATGGGCTCTGTAACCCTTCTCCCAGTCATCTGCCTCTTCTTGAAGCTGATACACTGCGTAGGCATGTGCTTCATCCTCAATACCTCAACATGCATCAAATGCAAGACTAACTGCAAGTAACTGAATGCCTGAAACGGCTTGGGATTTGAAGTCTCTCTTGCGATCTATATTGTGGAGGATGTAGATTGATCATCAAAGTTTTTGATCTTAGGCTGAGGCCACGTGCGGCAGTCGCCCTCCCTACCGCCATATCAATCCCACGGAACCTGGGTTGGGGCTCTTTTGCGAACACGCTTCAAAACACCCTAAGATTTCCCGTCCTGACGGCAAATCCGGCCTTGGTCCGTAAGCAATTCCTCCAGCTCTGTAGCCAAAATAGAGCCCTTTTTTCTCTACCTTGGTAATGAGATGCAAATACACCGCCATCCACCCCAAACAGCAAAAGCGCAATTGATGGACATGTCAGCAGGGGCTTTGCGCCCATTGATTAATCAATCGTAACATGTAGTAACTTATGTAACTCTATCCCTTTCCCCCTGTTGTGACAAAATCCCAAATGGAGTACATCTGCTGCAAAGCAGTTTCCCACGTCACGTGGAGAGTCACAGCGGAATACATGAATACAAATGCATAAGATCCCAAATGCGCAAACAAGGTAAGCAACAATGAAAGCTAATTCCTCTGGTGAAAACATGCCAGTTGGGGAGAGACGAGGGGAAAGAAGCGTGATTTTCTCAGGTACCTCACAGCCCAGACTGGTGTTTAAGGCAGGCTGCAGCCCTGAAGGTCTCACCAGCTAAAGTTGTGTCCACTTTGGAGGCGGAAGAATTGGCACGGATAAAGTCCGATGCCGCTTGGTCCCTGGCCACAAGCACAGTGCACTACAGTGTCACTACAGTGTCACTACAGTGCTTGACAAAATTTGATATCTCAACAACCAGGGAGACCTGAGTCCAGACCTGCGCAGGACCTCGTCAAATACCTCTCGCTTCTCCTTCTTTGAGATTGGTGGATTTGACACCGCCAATCTAGCCTTACAAAAGCACATCTGAAGAGCCATCATGTTTCAAACAGATTCAACGACAAAATCTGTGCTACCCATAACAAAGACAGCAGACATAAGCGCCACAAGTGATGAGAAGCATAAGCATCTCATGTTGTCCATCAACTAACTCAATGAAGGCAGCCAAAAGCTTAAAAGCTTCATCCAAGTTGCAAGTTGTTCCGAAGCTTTCTGGTAGCCATCTGCATCCCGAAGTCCAACTGCTTTTGCCATCTCTTTCACTGCTTCTACGGCCTGGGGCCTCAAAGGCTAGCGGCTGGCAACTAGATGAGTCTTGTGACGATTTGAGCCAGCATGGTCAAGCACTTTTATAATTCGATATATGAGAATATGCAAAGGAACATGTAAGATTGCATCGGAATTCCAAGTGTCACGTAGGCAAGCAGCTGAGCTTCAAATCGCCCAGAAAGAAGAAAAGGATATGAAAATATGTATACACCATACTATATACTTATCCAGTTGCTTGGCTGGTACTGATGACATGGAACAAATGCAAGTAGAGAAAGGGGAGAAAGCACCTTTACCTGAAGCCTTTGAAACCACATCATCAAAAGATTTCTGGCGCCCCCATGAACCAATGGCACTGTGCCTGTTCGGTGCTAAATGTGGCACACCGCGAAGGCTATAAACCTGCACTTCTGGGTTGCATCGATGCAACATGTCACCCATGCTGTGGATCAAAAAGTCATCATGTCTGCGGCTGCACCTCACTGAGAATGGCATTGGCTTTCTGCTCTCCAAGCCGGTCCCCCAACTTCCAAAAGGCCATCAATGCCTCCTGCGCCAAAGCCACTGGCAGTACTCACTGAGCATCTAAGCAGTGCCTGAACTCCTACTGAGTCTACGAACTGCACTCCTGCGCCCGAGCGAGGGTTTCATCCAGCATCCGGAGCTGCAACGAGATGCTGCTGGCCTGGTATTACGAAAGACCAGGCAACGCGGTAAAATCATTACACCATATTGCGCCTATATTTATAACTTATAACATGCTATGATTGCTGTGTAGTCGCAGGTCACTGCCTGGTTACTGCCTTCTGCTTGGGAAAATTGTGTATTGCATGAAGGCTCTCGTGCCTCCAGGTGAACTTTGGCCAGCAGTTTGAAGTCACTCGGATCACACAATCCTTGTGCTTCCTGCGCAGAAGAGTCTGCCAGGCAGGCCAAGCTGCAACACAAACGAAGCGCAGGCAGTTGCAGCTGTTGTTGTTTGTGTCAAGATTGTCAAGACATTTGTTCATGCCTGCAACCAGAAAGGGGCATGCTGCTTGATGCTGATGCTAGACATTGAGTATTGATCTGACAGTCCTGAATGGTGGACCAAGCCTCTGTTGGATTCCCTTCAGCCTGACAAGCTCTCATTCTGATGTTTTCTGAAACACTTGATGTGTGCTTGGTGTGAGAGTTCAAACCTTCCAACATTTTCCATGTTAATTGTAGCAAGGAGCAGCGCTGATAGTGGCCATCAGCATAGTCATGGCCGCTTGTCCATGGCGGTCACTTTGTTGCCTGACTTCGGGAAAAGTAAGGAAGGCACTATCTTAAGACATTTTAAGACATGCACAGGATTTGTTGATCCTTTCAAACAACGAATCAATAACACAGCACAGGCCTCCTTCATCGAATAATCTGGTTTTATAATTTATAATTGGAGGATAAAAATATGAAAATAAAATTGAAACAAAAAACTGCAGGACATGTTGCCCCACTACTGTGTTATAGTTTTTTTCCAACATTAGTATTCTGAGTTGTTCAGGGTGCATTTCAAAGATCAAACACATCAAATTGTGCACTTCACATCCTGTTTGATGAGGAATTCATTTTAAAAAATTAAACACTCATCCTTCCTGCATCGTGTTCAATTTTGTCACATTTTTTGGCAAGGTTTTGAAAACAACCCTGGAAAATACTCTATCCTTTCCCTTTTGGCAAGCTGTGGAGCACTGAATTCGAATGCCATTCAAGTTGCTCGAATTCCGTAAGTCTGGCTGTTGTAGATTGCCTTGCTTCTGCAGTCTCCCCACATCCAAGCAAGGCACTCACCTCAGCCAAGTGCTCTGCCGCTATGCGCCATGGTCGAAAACATGGCTATATGTGGTATGGTCGTCCACCACCACTATGGATTTCTTATAGTGATGAGGGGATGACCATTGCTCTTCGTCATTGGAAAAGAACCCATGTTTCCACCATGGTGCCACGGTTCATATGGGTTTAGGCAATGTCTTAGTTGAACCCCCGCGTTTCTTCCATCTGGAGAATTTGGCACTTGATGGAAGGAAAAAAAAAATTGGGTCCTAAAACAAAAAAAAACAGTGCTTCCGAAAGGCCAGAGTTTCTTGCGCATCAATGCAATTTGCCAGTTTGAGCGATTTGAGTGCGTTCCTGGCAGGCCTCCAGCAATTTTCCGAACCAAATGACAAATATTTTTTCCGGAAACATGTCTGTGGATCGAAACAATTAGGACACTCTACGTGTCCAAAATTTTGATTCGCGCCTGATTGCCTCTTGCCACGATCCCCGAAAGACGAGCACCTGACACAAATCAAAATAGAAATGTACTTTTTTTAATTTTGGTTGCAGGTTGAGGTCCCAACTTGGGCAATCAAAGTCTGCGCAGTTGCTTCTCCGTGAGTATCTCCAAGATTGCGAAATGTTTGCAAAGCCTCAGCATTCAAGTGTTAAAGCAGGCACCATATTTATCAATATATTTGATGAGAAATGAAATGTTGGCACGGAACCTCTCGCGCACGACTTTCTGCATCGCCAGGTGATGTTGTCAGCAATACACGAGCGTCCTCCAAGCATCCATTGGCAATGGTCTTGACATCCATGGCGGGAACTACATATTTGTTGACCTGTGACAGCCTCGTTGATTCGTTTTTACTGGTAAACTTAGTGTGATACGTGTTTCCCATCACAAAATGAATAAACTGACCTATTCTCGTGTTCCTAATTGCGACTTGTGTCACTCCGCTTGGCCATGCCGTGTCATGTTGCTTTGTAATTTGGATTTTTCATGTGCAATCCATGAAAAAACGTCACATGTGATTCATGAAGTCAAAAAAATGTTCTCCATGATTTTGTACCTTGCCTCGGCAAATTGGAACCTAATAACGACAACAGCATGCAGGTGACTTTGCAAACAGTAAACATTCCGATTGCACTTAAATTTCCTTCACTGCGACACATGGATTCAAAATGAAAAAGTGATGTCCAACATGTCCGTTCAACGCCTGTACGAACACAACACCGCAATTGCCCTCGATGTTGGAAATTCAACATGATTTTGCATCAATTCGTGGGATATTTTGCCAAATTCACTTCGCAACACCAGACCAACCAAGAAATTACAACATGATCACCACAATGATCATCATGATCATCATCGACATCAACATCAACATCAACATCAACATCAACATCAACATCAACATCAACATCAACATCATCATGATCATCATCATCATCATCACCATCACAATCATCACAATCATCACGATCATCACAATCATCACAATCATCACCATCAATGCCAACAAAAACATACCAATTGCTAATCGCGAAATAAATCAAAAAAACATACAGCACATCTAACATCATTAGTTTAACCAAACATATTCAAACAAAGATATTCAAACCCATGGAGTTTTCACCTAAAAGTCTAAACGGACGAGGTGCTACACAAACAAACAAACGCAAAAATGCCGCAGTCAAAATGTTTGCGTCTAACGTTGCAAAAAAAAATGGTTGAACATGAAATTTTTGAATTTCCATGGTTGTTTTGCACCAAACGTAGGACAAAAAAAGGAAAAACGTTGCAACATGCATTTATTCCCAACTGTTGTAAAATAAAAACAACCAAAAGTTTGATTTTTGCAAAACATACCTCCTTACAGGCCGAGTTGATTTGCTGCCAATTTTCGTGGCAAACATTTTTCTTCGCACTCACTAAGCGAAGCCGCCTACACGGACCTGGATTCATGATGCATTTTTGGGGTCATTTTGTGAAAGCCCCTGGGTTTCATGTTTTCCGCGTTTTTTCCGCAGAATTCGTATTATATATTTTCGCCGGATGTTTGAATTTGAAAACTTGTTGAAGCAACAAGCCCAGCTGGGCATGCTCTTTTTCACTCGTGCCTGACGCTAATGCGGAGGGTCATCACACGTATCGCATGGCCACCTGAAACTGCCATGTAACACCAAAATTATCGGACACCCTGTCTTTGAAAAATCCCGAAGTCTGTACTGATGTGTTTTTTGTACAAATCAGCGTAGGACTGAAGCAGCGCGCGGTCAGTTTTCGTAAACCAAAAGGATCCAAAATGGTCGATGTGTTGGCCTTCCAAGCCACCCACAACTAGTTGATAAAAACCATGTTTTCCACGAAAAGTTGGAAAATCCCATAGCATGTCTGGCTATCCTGGAAATACACTGGAAACATGAAGTTTGAAGCACTCTCGTCAAACGGGTTTCTTTCCTCGATCCAAAAGCGACTGGAAACATGCACTTCTCGATTCGTGCTTTGCACTCCATGTTGTCACTGCAACAACTTAATATCCGCTATTGACAGCTGGAATGCATGGACGGTAATATCCTGCACCCCGCCTTGGCAGTATCACTTTGATAAAGGCCACAACCACTACAGAAAAACTTCCAAAAGCTGCCAATGGATTTCTGCCCTTTGGGTCTCGTTTTGGAGTGCCACTCCTTGCGATACCTTTCTGAAGTAAATCCGCCGCAGCACTATGAAACACTCTAGTTTCTATCAAGGTAAATGCCCACCTGGTCTACTGAGACCCATGTCAACCTCAGGCTTACCAGGTCTTGCCATGGTTCACTGAGATCCACGTTACCCTCCGACTCAGCAATGGCACTAGTGGTCAACTGGGATCCAAGTGAGCCCCAGGCTTGCCACACCAGCTCTTTCAGAGCACTTTCGCTTTGCCAATTGCAAGAACTTTCACAATGAAAGCACCACATGGACAAATCCATTGACAGAAATTTTCATCTGCTGTCACTCTCGGGCTCCTCTCCTTCACCAAAGTTCCATAGTAGCCACAGGTCCGGGTCTGAGACTTCGTCTTGGGTGGGCCTGCGGTAACGTCGCCTTTGCTCTGTCTGAGTCTCGGAGTGATTTGCTGGATCGGAATCATCATTGTTTGGAGGATATTCAAATTTCGAATCAAGGCGTTTGCAACCATGTCCTCAACCAAGTGGATGAATTTGCATTGGCACCACTTTGAAGCGCAGCTATGACATTCATAGCCCGTTGTGCATCTCCAAGAGAAGCAGGGCCAGGAATGCGGGCATAGTTGGGAAATTGTTCATAGCCGCTGATGGTTGCTCATGTTTCCCTTGCAAGGTCTGCAATGCTGACCTCCTGTAGTTCTCGTTATCGGACTTCATTGCTGACCTCAGGCAACGCAGAACCGTCAGCCAAATGGTCAAGTTTTCAACTGCTGCTGGCTCCAGCAACCCTGAAGACATTGGTGCGAAACGCCTTCCTGCTGAACCTCTCCGATCCTTGATGCGCCTTCTGGGGACGTACAATGTTTCTGCTTAACAAAGGTTTTTGATTCTGAAACTCCTGCCACGTATGAGCAGCCTTGCGTGGCTAGGATGGTTTTTACAATGATGCTTGGTTTGATTTTCTTGCTTGTTTTGATGTGGAGAAATCGTGGTCAAAGACGGCCTGATGAACATGTGGAGCCCGATGCTGAACCCGATGTCAGCAGCGCAACATTGAGATGATGGAAGTTGCTGATGAACCTGCAACTGCCCAGCAAGAGCCCAATGCGGAGATGCACGTTGCTTGGTTGATGGAACGCTGCCGGAGGAGGATGACAAAGTGCACTTATCACTGGCCCAATCGCTGTCAATGAAAATCTCCATCAGACCACCTGAATCAGTATAGGGATACGTGTGGAAGACGCCAACGTTTCTTCCTGCCCGTTTCAACGATATGCATACATCTTCATGGCAAACAAGGTATGAAACAAGATGTCTCAAAATTGTAATGTCCTTCACCGTAGGCTGAATGCTGTAGGTAGCAAGATGTCGCACAACATGTATGTCTGAGTGTTCAGGCGTCTTTTTCCCTTGAGATGTTTGTTCAATCCAATAAGACTGCACATCTGCTGTACATGATTGCGGTGTGTCTGAATTGGGAGCCTGGAATCATGTTGAAGCACCATTCATCTTTTGAGGACGTTGACTTCATCACCTGGCTTTTCCATGACTTGAATCAACTGCGTTGAAACTTCTAACTTGTCTTTCCAGGAACCGACTGCACAAATCTCGTAAAACAAGCTGATCTTTGTATCCTACCGCGCACGCACGAAAAACAAAAACGTTTAAACATATGCCCCAACACATATGTGTCCAAATGTCTAATCGTCCAACTCATCAAACATGTGAGCGCCGTGAAATCAGGAACGGCAGGGTTAGCCATTTTTGCATCTCTGATTATGCGTCTGTTGCAAAAGACTTTTTCTGAAACAACCCTTGCCGAAGCATCCGTTGAATCAGAAATCACCAAAAGAACAAAGGGTGGGAAAGAAACCCTGTTTCTGGGCAAGTAACGCTCACACTCAAAAGCGCAAGTTTGAACCCACATGAGGCGAGCGAAGAAATACATGAAGAAGTTTCCTCCTTGATATGTTTTTGTTTATTTTGCAAAACCCAAAGTATTCAACAGACGCCTACAACCCGCTTCAATTTCCGCTTCAAGCTTTGCCATCCACCGCTCTTCAAGACGCCTTTCGCGTCCAATTCATTGGTATCATTTCTGCTCGTTTGTCAGCCAGGATGCTGCTTGTGACCCTAGTGAACTCTGCCTTCACTTGGCATTGCATTTTAAGGCGATCAAATTCCTGCTCAATTTCTGATTTTTTTCTCTCGAGTCTAGCAATAAATGCGCTAGGCACGGTCCATTTACACAAATAGTGATAACAAGCAAAATGCTTCAAGCCACCAGTTCTGTACAAGGATAGAGCACAAGAATCCTGCGCGCAGCCACCCCAGGGGCCAAAGGATTAGTCACTATAGGTGCAGGGGCCTTCGCAACAATTAATAACAAGTCCAAACCCCAGGCATCGACGAATCGCAACTCCCCCAGCCAGTTGCGGATCTTCGTACCATCGCAAAGAAGCAACACAAAACGAAGGGACCCCATACTGGTCAGCGAAATCAAAAATGAAAACCGCGTCGCTTCTCTACAAAAATCATGGATACACAGTATGGTCTGTCTTTACTTGATAAGGGAAACCTGACATAGTTGGTCGGCAACTTGAAACGCAAGGCCGACTCAAAAGCAACGTAATCCCCCGTTCAGAATGGCCTCAAAATCCGTTGAATTCACTTGAACCGAAGTCATCAGTCCAAATACCAGCCCCCCTCCCAAGAAACCCTGTGCTGCCCCTTCGTCTAGCACATAATAGTCAAAACATCCCTCCACGAGAGGGCACAGGCAATCATATACTGCATAGAACTGAGACCGCAATGTTTTTTCCTTGAGGTCTGGCCGTAAATGCATTGGGCACGGTCCATGTGCAGAAAAACGTGAAAATATTAAATGGAAAGCATCCAGCTTCCACAATCAGCCTGTACAAAGACGTCAACTATACAGCCACCTCCGGTGTCAAAAGATCAGTCACTCAACGTGACAATGATTTCTTCATCATGAAATCACAAATTAGACAGAAAAGGCAACGGCGAAGCGCATCTCCCGAGGTTGGGTCGGGTGGGGTGGGTTGGGGTTGGGGTTCAACCCTAACCCACAACTATGGGGGTCTCAGGCGGGGGGGNGGGGGGGGGGGGGGGGGGGGGGGGGGGGGGAACCCAGCAACTCAGCAACTAGTTAGCAACTAGTTGTAACTAATTCCGGAACTAGTTAGCAACTAGTTAGAACCAACTCTCCAACTAGTTGCAACTAGTTACAACTAACTCTCTAACCCTGGGCCCGGGGCCAGGGTTACAACTAGTTACAACTAACTCTCTAACCCT
>BGPT01000833.1:176992-220030 GCA_003297045.1 Symbiodinium sp. clade C Y103 | reverse complement strand
ATGAAACGTTTCTAGGAATCGAGTTTACCACAACTTGACAAAACCTTCGGTTTTGTCTGCGTTTTACTTGCCTGTGTAGATAGTGAGACTGCACGTTTTGCCACTAACTTGTGGCTCAAGAACCGGGAAGCGAAAAGTGTGTGTGTNCTTGCACGTTTGAGTTTGTTTTGGTTTGGGTTTACTTTGAGCGCAAGAGGTTTGAAAGCGGTTTTCGCGATCTAACTTTGTGTTTCAAAGTTTTACGAAGGCACCCGACCCTGTGAGTCTTTTTACATTCAGCTTGTCAGCGGAGAATGGTCCATCAATCCAGCAGTGGAGCCAATGACTTCAAAGCCTGACCAGCCACTTGAACAACAAGAAAAAGCTGCAGTGGATGCAGCTGTGGAGGAAGCTGCAAATCTAGAGGACTTGCAGAGTGTCAAAGAGGAGGAAATGAACACCAAACTTTGGAGGAGGCAGCAGCAGAGTTGACGCTGTACCCGGTCGAACTTGTATCGGCTGGTGTAGTGGAGATTGAATCTTCTTCTGGCAATGACAGTGAAACTTCTTCGACTGATAGCGAAAGCTCTTCTTCGGAAACAGAGGTGCAAGCACAAGCACCCCATATGGTAGAAGAGATACCAAATGGCATGGACTTCTACAAGCATACGAAGAGTGGACTTGTGCACTCATGCAAGGAGGGCCAGGAGACCACTAGCTGCAAGATTCAGATCGGTGTGAATTTCAAGAAGCTTGGAAGGCGATTGTTTGTTGTCCATCCCAAATGCATCAGATGTTTTCCAAAGAGCCACAACCGCATTCGTTCCTGCGATCAAATGTCCCAGAACATTGATGCTTTCCTTAAGCGTGCTAAAGCTTCAGACTCAAAGGAGTCATGAATGGGACACAACATGTGTACCTGACGCCCAAAGGGGCCAGCTCCTCAAGGGACAAAAAAGGGAATGCGCTAGTGGAACATCCATGCAGAAAGCTGCAGTCAGTTGAGTTCATTTGGAAAGCCAAACGTTTATTGGATGTTTTGCCAAAGGGCTCCACTAGTTGCGTGCAAAGGCACTTTCATTGGTTTGCAGAAAGCTGCTTAGACTTCAGAGTCAAGATTTTCAGCTTGAGCGAAGTTGGAGAATCAAGCCGTTTCATGCTGAGTTTGCGGCTTAAGCAACATGACACAGTTGACATTTGCGTGCATCAGACAGCTGACTTTTGTGCACTTGTTATGTTGTTTTCCTGCCAGGTTTTCAACCACATGTCAGTCAAATTTGCTTTGAGTTTGCAGAGTTACAGGTCATGTGCTTAGGTCCTCTTTTTGCATAGGACGAGACTGCGGTGTGCCATGACCTCTCTCATTGACAGTAAGGCACAGTTTCAGAGTCATCTGAAGGAGACTGGCATAGGCCAAACTTTGATTGAGAGTTTGAAGAGACATGGTATCCGCACACTTGCACAGCTTGCTTTTGCTGTTGGCCNAACTTTGATTGAGAGTTTGAAGAGACATGGTATCCGCACACTTGCACAGCTTGCTTTTGCTGTTGGCCAGCCTGGCCAGCCAATAGCAGACGCCAACATCGAGCAGTTGGTTCAACAGGCACATGGCCGTGCACCTCAATTGACTGAGACTGCAATCTTGAAACGAGTTGCGTTCGAAGCTCAAACATACCTTACAGCGACATTGAGGCAGGCTGTTGACCGAACTGATGATACACCCAGGCGAATTCCTTTTGCAGAACGTACTACAAGACTTGAGGCATTAAAGCTCACACTGGGAGGAATTGGGATCACTGGAGAGCATGAACCTGCACATGGAGTGTTGGACAAAGCGTGCGCCATGTATGAAAGCAACACCATCAAATACTTGGAGTTGTCCAGCTGCGTTTCACGTGCCGATGAAGTGCAAGGAGCCCCCAAGTCCAAGGAGCTTACTCTGGAAAAAGGCTCCCTCATTTTGAAGCATAGTGATGACAAGATGAGTTCACCTACGGACAGTGAGATCAAGGTGCACTATGCGATGGTGAGGCGTGGCATTAGTTTCCACTTTGCACGCCTGATGTCCTTTGAGCAGCACTCCACTTGGGAGACTTTCTTGTTTGAAGCGTTACATCGTGATCCTCCACCAGGATACAGCAGGCCTACTTTGGCCCAGTGGATTCAATGTGACAAAGCGGCATTTGCAAGACTTGGTTCTCAAGTTGCCAATGTTAGGCAGCGAGATGATGGAGCCTATCCATTGGGTGAAGCACTGTTGGCCCTACGTCAGGATCCGAACATTGCCTTGTACCTCATGCCGGGCTTGGACGTTCCTCTTCCTCCACATCAGCTCTTGCAGGGTCTACACCTCAGACCACCAATCGACCGCATCCTTACTCTGGAGGGCGACCAAAGGGAGGAGGAAAGGGTAAGAAGGGTGGTGGAAAGAATGCACCGCCTATCCCAGCGGAGTTGCGTGGGAAATGGTACAAAAACTCCAGTGGAGAGCCGATTTGCTATGGCTACAACTGCAAGAGTGGTTGTGCAGAGAAGGGAATCAAGCCGGGTGGAAGATGTTCCAAAGGATTGCACATTTGTGCAGAACCTCGATGCGGAGGACATCATTCACTCCAGGAGCATGGCAACAAATGACAGCCAGCAGCAGCCACTGAATATAGGAACTGGTCCCAGGTTCACGTTGAGCAGGCCTTCATGATTGAAGTTTTTGCAGGAGCAGCTGTTTTGTGTGCAGTTTCAAAACAGGCAGGTCTTGCTTCGTCGATTGCTATTGATAAAATCAAAAAGAAGTCGGCCAGAAGTACCATCTTTCAGATGGATCTGCTCAGGGCGAATGACAGGGATTTGTTGGTTCAGTGGCTGCATGCTCCTATACTTTGGGTGCATTTGGCCCCAGTTTGTGGCACCGCAAGTCGTGCAAGAGAAATACGCCGGTTTGAAGGCGACCCAAAGCCATTGCGTTCGAATGAATTTCCCCACGGATTGCCAGATCTGGGTGAGGATGACCAGTTTCGCATTGAGCTTGCCAATTCACTTTTTGAGTTTGCATGTGAGTGTTTCATTTTAGCAGCCAACCTGGGCGTTTTAGCCACGTTGGAAAATCCCAGGAATTCATATTTTTGGATGACTTGCTGGCTTTTGGCAGTTATGCGGAAGATTCCAGTTTTCTTCGCTGATTTTCAGGTCTGCATGTTAGGTGGAAACCGTGACAAGTGGACGCGTATCATGGCCTCCTTTCCAGCCATCCAAGCTCTCAATATTCGTTGCGATCATGCTCATGCCCATGCCCCTTGGGGTTTTGCAAGGAACTCAGAAGGTCAGAGGGTGTGGGCAACTTCACTTGAGTCAGAATATCCCAAGAAAATGTGCGTTGCAATGGTCACAGTTGTTCTTCAGTTTGCTGAAGCGCAGGGCCTGAAGCTTAGAGCACAGTCACTTGAGCATGACACCAATCCATTGGTGACCAGCAGAAAGGCCCAAATTTCAGTGGGGCAGCAACCCAAACCTTCAAGATTGCCTCCTGTGGTTGCTGAGTTTACTTCAGTTGCAGTTTTTCTTGCGAACTCTTTGTCCGAGATTCCTTGTGCACGCATGTCCAAGCTTGAACATGACATTCAGTTGTACACCAAAGCAGGTTTGTTACAAACAGTTCCGAAATACAGTCGTTTTCTGCGCGCTTCTGCATTGCCTTCCCATCAGCTGGGGGTGTCCGAGGGTCAGCCAATGAATGTTGATTTTGCAATTGAGCCTGCAGTAGATGTAGCCGAAGCTGACGATGCAAGCATGGCTGACAGACCTTCTTTTGAGGTTGCTTTTGGTTTGCCGTGGTCATGTGAGATGTTTATACAACAAGCATGTAAGTCGGGGCATCCTGCTGCAAGGGATATGGGAGTACCTTCAGATTTGGAGGTTGCAGTAAATAGAAATATTGAATGGACTGAGCTGCAGTTGAGTAATTACAGGATTGCGTGGTGCCGCAAGTGGTTAGTCAGAGCGCATGAGCTGGAAGAGTTGGAGAAAGCAGATGCCACTGCTAGGCATCCGGCCGTAGCGGAGCTCACTGCGGGAAAGCGACTTTTGCTGACCAGAGAGATGTTGGAGGATGTTGGATATGAAGATGTTGCAGCAATCAATTTACTTTCACAAGGTGCCACACTTGCAGGCGAGGTAGAGGAATCCAAATCTTTTGACTCCCAGTTCAAACCGTGTCTCATCACTTTGAAGCAGCTGGAGGCGGATGCAGCCCGCAGAAATGAGTTGATTTTGCAGATGACATGTTCTTCTGGTTCCGAGGAGGTTGACCTCCAAATGATTCAGGAGACGGAGGTGGAGCTAGCGAAGGGCTGGGCTGAGGGCCCTTTTGAGCTTGCAGGTCTTGAACCGGGCTCCACTATTTCCCGGAGATTTCCATTGGTGCAGACTTCGAAGACGCGCATGACTGATGACTTCAGCGCAAGTGGGGTTAATGATTCCTGCCTCTCCCACAACAAAGTTGATTTGCACTTGGTGGATACCTTTTGTTCAATGGTGAGGATGTTTTTCAACCGTTGTGAAGAGTGCCAGAGGGATAGCTCCTTGCTGGCAAAGACATATGACTTGACCAGTGCATACCGACAGGTACCTGTTTGTCCAGCGCACTACAAGTATGCTTATGTGAGTGTTTACAACTGCAAACGTAAGCGAGTAGAAATCTATCGCATGAGAACAATGCCCTTTGGAGCAACACACAGCGTTTACTGTTTCTTGAGACTGGCGAGGAGCCTATTTGCTCTGGCAGTGCGTGGCTTGTATCTTTTGACAACCAACTTTTATGATGACTTCATTTTGGCGACTCAACCCGGTTTGCGGGATTCTGCAAAGAACAGCATGGAACTTCTCTTCATGCTGACAGGTTGGTTGTATGCAAGAGAAGGGAAGAAAGCAACAGAATTCTCTGCTCATTGCAAAGCGCTTGGTGTTGAATTTGATTTCAGTCGCTCTGAGTCACGTTTGCTTCTGGTGGCCAACTCTGAGTCAAGAAAGGCGGAGTTGGTGCAAATGCTAGAGGACGCTCTAGCTGCTGGAAAACTGGAGAAGCAACTTTGCCTGGTGATGCGTGGAAAGCTTGGCTTTGCAGACAGTTTTCTTCATGGGCGTTTGGGGAAGCTTGTACTGAAGAAGCTCATCGATCATGCGTATGGTCGATCAAGCCTAATTGGTGATGACCTGAAGCAATCCTTGCAGTCCATGGTGACCCGCTTGAAGATGGCAAAGCCTAAGGCAGTTTCTGTCAACAGTTTTACACAATGGTGCATTTACACAGATGCTAGCTATGAACCTGAATCGATGACTGGCGGTTTGGGAGGAGTGCTTATTGACATGCATGGCAAGGTCGCAGCTTGGTTTGGCATTCCTGTGAGCGAGGATACCTGTAAACTGTTGGGTGCTGGCGAAAAGGGTACCATTATCTACGAACTTGAACTTTTGGCTGCGGTACTGGCACTTAGTATGTGGCATGGAGACAATGGAGATGAACTCAATGTACATTTTGGTGACAATGATGGTGTACGCTTTTCTCTCATCAAGGCCGCGGCCTCTGGAGGGGTTGGACAATTGTTGATGGAGTACCATTTGAAACTTGAGGCACTTGTGGGTTCAAGAACATGGTTCGCAAGAGTTTCCACTGAGGCAAACATCAGTGACTATCCTTCGCGTGGTGTTGCACACCCTTTGCTTGTGGAAGATTTCAACTCTTCTTTGGAAGCTGGTTTGTGTCTTGATGCCATTTTGGCATTTCTCAACAAAGCGGGTGCANTGTTGCACACCCTTTGCTTGTGGAAGATTTCAACTCTTCTTTGGAAGCTGGTTTGTGTCTTGATGCCATTTTGGCATTTCTCAACAAAGCGGGTGCAGCGCGATGAGTACAAAGGGGGAGGCCAGATCGGTCTGCCCCCGTTGCAAAAAGGAGCTGGAGTGAGTGCACACCTTGGTGCTTGTTGCTGCATTGCTTTTGTGACATTGACGGTGCAGCTCACGTAGTGATCAAACAGTCAAACAAAACAAAACAGGGAGATGAGTCGACCGGCAATGCAGTATCTTTTCCACGCAGTTCTGACTCAAGGGATGGGAGCGGTGGGTGCGCTTTGACTTTTGACTTGAAAAACGCCCACCCGCAACCACCACTGTTTTTCAACTCAAAGATCGCCGAGGAGAACATCCGTTTAGATCATTAGTGACTCTTGGCCTGACCCAAGGCCAGGCCAGATCGGTCTGCCCCCGTTGCAAAAAGGAGCTGGAGTGAGTGCACACCTTGGTGCTTGTTGCTGCATTGCTTTTGTGACATTGACAGTGTTTATTAATCAAGGGTTAGGATTACTGCCAACGAACCAATTGATTGAGGTACCACGTTGCAGTATGGAAAATTGGATTACAGTAAGTTCTTACTTACTTGAGGTGGGGGACCACCCCGGGGACCTTTTAGGACGGGGTGATGATATACCATTGTACACCATTGCATACCCCATTTTGGGATACCATGGTATAACCCATTTTCAGACACATTCCAATTGTTTGAGGGCTCCCAATACCACGAAACCCGTCCTAGAAACCAACATGTGGCGGAACTGGACATGTGTAAGGTTGTGCAAATATCAACGCAGAGACGTGTGACGACACTTTGAAAGCAAAAGGAATAAACGAGGCCTGCCTCAAAAGAAATTAAAGTCCAAGCGATTGATGAGAAACCAAAGAGACAAAAGAATTCAAAGAGCTTTCAGAGTGGCAGGAAGACTAGTGCACACAGTTGCGCACTTCCCAGCACTGTTGATTTGATTGAGTCATTTTTGGTTCGTTCGAAAAAAAAACAACGAGAACCCAGCGGTGTGATGATTGTTCACACACTCCAGCAGCCTTTTGTGGTCGTCCACAATAGCCTCACAACTGTTGATTTAGATCGGGTGTGTGAAGCAACTCCGGTGCTTATTCATTCCTATTGCATCGTATAAACTGCATTGTCACATTGAATAGCATGTGTGGGTTACGGACGGTCACTCCGCGCAGTAGCCAATCCTTTTGGGACATGAAGAAATTTGATGAAACCCCAACATTCACCCGACTCACTGATGGACAGAGTCCCGCCCAAACAGCGGACAATGAAGAAGTGCCTGGACTGGGAGGGAGGAGGAGTAGATCAATCTGGCTGGTCCCAATATGTTTTCTGTTTCAGCCACTGAAAAATATGTCAAAATAAATTTGCCCATAACTTCCCAATTTCGTGTTGTGCTTTCCTGAAGCTTCATCAAACAAATTTTTCAAGCTTTGATACGCAGCAGAAGGGTAATTCATAAATGGTAATTATATCACTATGATTTGAGAAATCCAGGGCAAAAAAGGGTGGAAATCGTGATCAATTTGGCCACAAACAGGTGGGTCATTCTGAGCACCTCATCACCAGGTTTCGCGCTGTTGCCCTCATGGAACCATGTCTTTGGTGGATGGACATTGCGGCCAGTGGAATCCCCCTGCAAAAGCTGGAGGTTCTGATCTCAAAGATCAGTCGCTTGGCTTGGTGTACCCAGACGCTAAGAAGAGATTCAGGACTCGCAAGGGTCAAAAACAGAGATGATGTGTCATGTGAGCCAAAGAAGGACTTGTTGCAGGCAAGTGTCTTGGATTCTATTTATGTGTTTTTGGGAAAGATGCTGACATTTCACAATGTCATTTGCCTGAACCTTCAAACGACTTGCTATAGCATGCGTCCATATGCAATTGAAGCATGAGCAAAAGACCGCTGTTGGAACTAGCCGGAACCACCAAAAGACTGCCGGGGCGCTGCAAGCCCATTTGATGCTGCCACATGGCAAAAATTTCACATGAGAAATTATATAGGGCTTGATAATTCAACAAGAGCAGAGGTTCCATACTTGCCTTGACAGGGACTGTCAATGAATCATATACTTACGATGATCTGGTCCAAGAAAAATTAGAGTGTATATAGGTTTGTTACTCCTATTGATTTACCTCTACTCTAGAACTGGTCGAGTCAAATGGGAGGTAAGCGGTGTTGTTCTAAAACTGTGTCACAGTTGGATGCGAAATCGTATTCTATGTGGATGGAAGAAATCCTGCACCAGCTGTACAGGGTTTATCCCATTATAAGCTCATTATCTGCCGAGTTTCATAGTTACCATTAGTTACCAACTGGTGCAGGATTTCTTCCATCCGCAGTATATCCCCATGTTGCTTATCACTCGAGGTGCGGGGAGACCGAGCCAAGACACCATCAGACTCTGCGTCTTCGAGGCGATTCCGGAGGATAGCCGAGACACCTACGGAAACCGATTGTGGCACCTCGGTGCTGAGATATATAATTCATATCAATTATATATGGATATAATATGGATGTAATAAGTAGAGATACGACCGATATATGATATGGAGGTAAGGAGATATGTGGATAATTATACATACAGTATAATATGGGTACATGCATATACGTATATATATATATATGGATATGTATATATATATATATGATGTATGAAGATGGGGCTGAGGATACTGAAAGAAAACAACTTGGGTGCTTGGGGATGAAACATGGGTTAGGATCGCTCTGTATGCTGAGACGACCATACTGGAATACAAGTTGATGGACAATGGAGCGGGGGATATTTTCACATGGAAGCTGGAAACCAATGGAGTGTGACAGGTGGTAGTTCCATAGACTCCAGAGGAAGAAGTGAGAAGTTGGGTGAAAGTAGTGCGGCGGAGACTCACGTGGGTATGAATCACAATGGAGTAGCTGAATATCCCAATAGAATCTGCTTTGTTCATTCATGGGCCACAAAATGTTGGCTCACACCCGGGTATGTTTTTCCTGAGTGGGAGGAATCTAGCAATCTAGCACAGCATCTACTGGTCATGATTTCATGACGAGGTGATCCATTTTCAACTGGTGTTCTTTCCTTGTTGCCAAATGACTCTTGCTATGTGAAGCTGCTCGTAAGACTTACTGGCGCTGATATCATGTAACTTTCGCAAATCCCAACGGTGAAAAATATACAATCCTTACGTCTTTTGAGCGTGTTGTGCTTTCTTCAGATCAACAGGGGGATCCCCTCAATCAAGGCCAGCAGCAGTTCATTTGGCGACCTACCTGACCATTGGAAGCAAGAGCTCGGGACCAGGTGTGCAGTTGCTATTTCTGGATGTTTCCCAGGTTGAAACTTCAGTTTGTTCGGTCCCAAAAACAGGAAGAGATGACAAAAGCATACAAAAACCAAAATCCTTGGTGCCTGGGCCTTACATTGTGATCTATACATTGGGGATCACACGGGATCACTCATTTTTTCTGCTTCCTTAAGCATAGGCATTCCGAGATTTCCAAATTCCTCTATTTCTTCATTCATAAAAAATGAGCAGTGAATCTGCAAGCTCCGACCTCCCTAGCGAGGCCAGCGAGTCCTACAGCTCGGCTGCGGCAATGGCCTTTGTCATTTGGAAAAAAAAACTCACTCCAATGACTGGGGCGGTAGCGTGCCCATTTGGTGTTTCAATATTTGTTTGGATAATGTATGTAATTTAAGGTACCTGGATCTGAATAGCATGACAGACATGATTAGCGAGGTTTGTGCTCGCTCTCCGAGCAGAAACCATGCAACTCGATGATAGTTCATGTAGCATCCGGAATTCAGAATCAACTCTTCTTCAACGTCGCAAACATCTTCAAATACAAGAGAGAGGGAAATTCCTGTTCGCAGTTCCATTCCTGAATCAGCTCAATCCACTCACGGCGGTCAAGAGATAAGAATTCTGAATCCAAAACACTGTTCGTAGAGAAACACTGTTCGTAGAGAGAGTAAAGCCTGAGTAAAGCTACCAATTTGCACCTGCTGATGTGTTCAAACCTGTTTTTGTCTTCATTCCCATCAACCCCATTTGGAGTCTATTATACACCCGTTAGAAGGTGTGAAGCTGCCGCCCCCTTTCCCCATAGTTCTTACCTCAATATCGATCTCAACAGTCATTGGGCCCAGGTTCCCTGGCTGCTGCCAGTCTGGGATGTCGAGTGCTGGCCACGGACTACCGCCAGCTGCCATTGGATTTGCTGCGCCAAGCGGCTGAGGGGCGCCTGGGACGCATCATCTGCCGTGTGGATGTCCTTTGGGGAATGTTCAACACAATAATATAATATAATATAATATAATATAATATAATATAATATAATATAATATAATATATGCATACATGTTTGCATATGTTTGCATAAGACACTATAAGGAGTCAGTGCTGTGGCGGATGACCACCGCTGTTTGCATGGCTTTTTCCCATCCTTGACCTGGATTTGGGCTGGTCTCGCTGTTTGCGAATTACCAAGGTATCTGGGAATCAATACGAAGGAGGGGAAATCTGTTTGTTCTGCCCATGGATTTCCCTTCAAAACCCGCTTCTCTGAATACATTGAGCCAGCATTTGAATGTAAAAGGAGCTGATGGTACCCCACTCCAGCACCAACTTTTCTGGGGTTCTGACCCACGACTGCACCTTTCAGAATTTGGCACCATCTCAGAATACTTCAGAAAAACAGAGTTTGATAGCGGCATTGGATCCCTACTCCAACCTCCTTGGTGGAGTATCATATAGCACTATAAGATTGATTTTAACAGCACAGGCAATTCCCCATTCTATCTGCTTCCAGCTGAAAAGGCACACTTTTGTTGCACCAAGGATTTTGCTGCACCCATGCCTTCGACTTTGGTGATGTCCAGGACCAATCGGAAGGACCAGGCTGGACGTGGACTTGGTCATTTGAGGGTCCTTGATTCGCTGAAATGCTCAACCATTCTTGATCTGGAATCCTGATCTGATTCGGAAAAGACATACAAAGACTGGGGACCCAATGAGGAGCACATAAGCCAATCCCCATTCCCATTCGTGATCCATGGCTGGATCTCCAAACACATGATATATAGAAGCCACTTCCAAATTTGGGATTGTTCCGAAAATAGGGCAACTATGTCATATGATGCCGTAATATGAAATATACACGTATACCGTATACTTATATATGCCATACTCTGCATATGATGTCATACTATGGCATATTATTGTAGGACTTCGCACACCGGTGATGCCCCAAAGGGTTGTTGTTGTTGTTGTTGTTGTTGTTGTTGTTGTTGTTGTTGCTGTTGTTGCTGTTGTTGCTGTTGCTGCTGCTGCTGCTGCTGAACCTGCTGCTGCTCCTGAAAATGCTGCTGAAACTGCTGCTGCTGCTGCTGGTGAAAATGCGGCTGAAAAGAATTTGTGAAGGATGCGTGTAATACACAGATGATGCCTTAGAGGCAAGATGAATGAGATTTGGTTCGGACTAGTCTGGATTAATCTGGATCTAATCCTAAGCATCTAATCCTCGAACAAAACCAAAGAAATGTAGAAACAAAAGAACCGAAAAAAACAAAATAAAAAAAAATGTTTTCCAGGCTAGTCCGAACATGGCTAGATACAAGTAGTCCACAAAACATTTTTTTTCCCGAGAGCGTCTGAGCGAAGGGTTCTTCTAAAAGTTGGGTGTGTCATACATCTTCACATATTCACATCCTCACATCTTCACATCCTCACATCTTCACATCTTCACATCTTCACATTCTCTTTCTTTTCTTTCTTTCTTTCTTTCTTTCTTTCTTTCTTTCTTTCTGTCTCTCTTTCTTTCTTTCTTTCTTTCTTTCTTTCTCTCTCTCTCTCTCTCTCCCTCTCTCCTCTATTCCTTTCTCTCTCTCTCTCTCTCTCCTCTCTCTCTCTCTCTCCTCTTTCTCTCTCCCTCTTTTTCTTTCTCTCTGTAGGCCGCGGGCACCCCTTTCGCACGAAATGAGGTTCGATGCGCAAAAACTGGAGTAAAATTGTGATTTAACATGTGCCAGGACAACCCTTTCGCACGAAATGATGGTCGATGCGCAAAAACTGACGTAAAATTGCGATTTCACGTGTGCTGGAGCAACCCCTTCGCACGAAATGAGGGTCGATGTGCAAAAACTGACGTAAAATTGCGATTTCACGTGTGCTGGAGCAACCCTTTCGCACGAAATGAGGGTCGATGTGCAAAAAACAAGACAAACACTACAATTACGAACAAACAAAATCCACAAGACACGCCGGCAAGCCGGCGGATTTGTTGTGTCAGTCTTTCAATCAGCATTGCGATTTTTTCAAAGTGATTGTCCCATGAGGTTTCCAACTTGAGATCTGCGCCTCAACGTGGGTTTGTCCCAAATGCGGATACTTCAACTATCTTCAACGAATATGGCCATGTGAATGTGGAAAACAAGAATGGCCAAAACCCCATGGAGTTTATCACCCTGTAGGATGGCGACGGGGTAATTTTCAAAACTGAGCCTACTGCGACTTTGGCTGACATGTCACTTGGCAAAATTATTGGCCACAATGGATGCTACAATCATTCAACAATTACTAGACATATCTAGACAAGATGCTTCTTGGCCCATGGGTACCACATGTTTTGACCCATACTCAAAATTTGTTTGTCATTTGGTCAAATTTGGGTGAATGGTTCCAGAAGTTGATTCTCTGTTGTGGGAGAGCGCAGCTTTGCCACGTTAACCCAGGATATGTTGATATTTGATGATATTTGTTGAAGCTTCCCTGGTATATGAGCCAATATCGACAGGAAGTTTCCCTGTAAATCGTACCTCTCCGCATGAAAACGAGGCAGGGATCCACCACAATCCGGGGTTGATATGTGGCTGATGAATGTTATTGAAATTCGCTGTGGGAACAAGTGTTGGATGTTATTGTCCCTCTCAACACCTAGATTCGTATTGGAGAGATTGGTGTTGCCCAGGATTGTGACTTAAAACACAACACCCCTTGCTGCAAAAGGTTTGTTCGTGCCTGCCTTGGCACCCAGGAAGATTGTTGACCAAGAAGTAGAAGAGGCTCGAGACAAGTATGGGGATGGCATCATTTCGAAAGAAGACCTGGATCAAACACAAGAAAAGGTTGCGTCGGAAGATCCAAAACCGCCTGTTGCTGAAACTGCACTCCACAAGGATACTGACGCAAAAAATTCAAAAGAGGAAACTGAGGCTTCACATTACCAACTAGTCCGAGGGACTCTTACCAGTATTCTTTCTGGTGCAGCGAAGCGCTTTGTCGAAACCAAGAGCTTTGAAGAGGTTGACAAGGATGGAGACGGAGTAATTACCGAGGAAGAGATTACTGCTTCGCCTACTGAAATGCAAGTTGAAAGCAAGGACGCAGAAGAAACCAAACTGCAGTATCTCGGAATATTTTAGATGTTTTCCCTGTTTTTGACTTCAGTTTTTGCTCCTTGCTGTTGTGGAAGGGGCTAAAGGTCACTTGCCACAGTGTTTACTCTTTCTGAGGTTTTTGTTCCACTTTGAAACTATAGATAGTGATTTATTTGCAATTATTATACATATTGTTTCACAAGGTTGATAGTCTCCAGACAAGGATATGGCTAAACAAATTTGTGGTTTGATGATTTGACTCGGAACTGCGGGGTGTTCACTCGGTCCGTCTTGCAGGGTTTCAGGATGCAGCCTATTGGGATTGGATGGTTTGAGATAGAGGCCTGCAAAGTTGTCATAGGTCCTAAGTTTGATCATGATGAACACATTAGGGCTTCATATCCCAAAATGACCAAACATGACTTGCATACACAAGTTCATTACAGATGAGTGAATCTCATCAATCCACTTCTCAAAAACAGTTTGATGAACCATTTGGTGCAAAACACAGGTCTTTGACTCATGAAACAGTTATGCTGGGCGTTTAGGGCATCACTGAGTTTTTGCGTATTAGGAAGTCCTGTTGAGGCTGGTTGGCGTGAAAGGCTTGTTTGTAAAGGGGTTTGTCCGAAAATTTGGGATAGAGGGATACGCCAAAAGGGCAATTTCAATGAGAGTTGTTGGCCTAGTGGTCGGTGCGGTTGTGGTGGTCCACTTGCCGTACCAGCTATTTATATAATTGGGGCTGACGGAGGCATAGCCATGGCAACCAAGGATTATTTCCATGGCTGACAAGGACGGAGATGGTGTGATAGCGGAGACAGAGCTTGTTGAGGCAAAGGCGGGAGTCGCTGGTAATTGACGTGGTACAAAACAGTGTTGCCATCCACTGGATAGAGATGAGATCCAAAAACTTCAAAAGATATATCGTGATATATCTAAGATCCTCTCATATATATATATATATATAATTATATACACATATAATTACAAAGATTGGCGGAATTCATTGGCACCCCCAATGTTCAATGTTGGGCCACCATTCCCGCAAACCTCCCATACTTAAGATACCCGAATAGCGTGGGAAAATAGTGGGAATAGAGGCCCCATCATTCGGGGTCGCTATAAATTTCAATAGATGTGATCAGTTTTTCAACACTGTTTCTAGCTTGAAAGACAATCAACCAATACGGGGCGAACAAACAAAGCTAGCCAGATACCATTTTGAGGGGTTTGTAATCCCCAATATTGTGCCCCGTCATCCTGCAATCAACTTCAATTGCAAAATAGAGCAGGGGTGGATGGTGACATCCTCTTTTGCCATGGGCTGGTTATGTATATATATATATGTACATATATATATATAAAAATATAAACATATATATATATATATAGATAGATCCTGTTACCTGGGAGATTTGCCGATTGATGACCGCTGGTAGTATGGGGAGCACATGTTGAATGCCTGATTTTGGTTGCCAGCAACTGCTTTGAGGAGTCGCTTCATTTTTGAAATTTGTTTGCTGGCGACAATGAAGTTTCCAAAACGATTAAAAGCCCACGAATGATAACGAAAATACCAACACTCCAACCGTTCTTGGTATTGCAGAAACAACATTTTTGCGTGGGTTATAACTCCAGAAACACTCTCCGGCTGCTAAGTGGGATGGTCCTCCAAGGAACACACAAACATGATTTTAGTTTTATACCCTATGGATCGAGATACTTCCTGAGAAGGGACTTAGCTCCACAAATCATACCACTACTTGGTCAGAAGCTAGCTGGACTCATCGGGATAGTCATACAGTCCTCAGTTAATGTTTCAAACAACAAGGTGTCGCCCCCGATCCTCAGCTAAGTTGGTGGAAAGTTCAGTAGGTTAGCTCTTGGTTTTATGGTTGATATACCTGCAACATTTCTATCCCATACCATACCCTTTGGTAATCTAACATAACCCCCCAGTGAAATCTTTGTTGGTTTAGTTTCAGGCCGCAAAAAGTACAGTGAACTAAGTCAACTTAGCTACCGTGAGTCAGCGATCAATCCGATTCAATCCCAAAAATTCTTGGTTGCATCGTGTATTTTTTGTCGTCTGGTTGGGCCTCACATGGCCTCACCTTGTTTACCAAAGAAGCAAACATACCTTGGCCTTGAAAAACTCATCTGCATCTGCGACAGGGCTCGCTCGCTGAGAGCGATGCCGAGTCTTCCGACAGGTGGGGAGGGGCCGGGGATCTCCAGTTGAAATGCGGCGAAAAGGTGATGTGATTCAGCCAAAGATGTGGGCTGAACTTCTTAACCACCAACCATGGTGATTTAGCCATCAGCAAATGGGGATCCAACCAGCAAACAATGACATTTGACTAGAAAAAACGAGTAGGTTTGCAAATACTGTAAGAATCAAGGCGTGATTTCATGAGCTGTAGTTGAAGCATCCCAAATTGGGAGACCAGAAACCTCGGGGGCTTGGCCAAGGGGATCAGGTTTATGCAATTCGGTAAACCCCCATAATTGGTTACAGCCCCAGATATGACATTTCTTTGGCAAATACATAAACCGCTGAACCCACCTAAGACCTAAAACCTGGGCATTTGTCTGCATCTACATCCTGAGCATAGAAGGAAGTTTACACGTTCTTCGAGTTGGAGGTCCTCAAAGACTTGCAGATCTTGCGGCTTCAATGTGTTTGAAATCAAAACACCTTAAGATCTTTGAAAGTTTCAAGTTTCAAGACTGGTGGCGCCAGCTTAAAATGGCCATGCAGCAGGTGCAGTCGTCCCTTTGGGGGGCAGCCCTTGGAGTTTCTCTCCATCACAGCCGCAGCGCGCCGGTGGCTCCCCTGTGCCTCGATTGAGATGGGCTGAGTCTGAACATGGGGGAGTTCGAAATGGCAACTTTCATGGGCAAAATCACGATAAATCATCACACTTTTGGGTTACCGTATTTTAAGACAAAACCATATACTTTTTTCAGTGCGTCCTGCAGTGGAAGTGGTTTCATGGAACTGCAGGAAACTTCCATAGGGAAAAAAAATTGGACGCTTTCCGGTTTGTCGACTCTCCCAAGAACCTCAATCCATGAACTTCATGGTCTAATTTTTTATTGGTGAAGTCCCAAGATGTTCCCAAGGTTTAATTCATCCATTGATGCGGAGCTTGGAAAAACATCAGGTGAAGTGATCGACGTCCGCAGCGACCTGGCCATCAAGGTGAACCGGAAGCCCGACATGTGGCTCACCTTAGAGGACAACCAAGATGTTTTTTTTTTTTTTGTGACAAAAAAATTCTGGGTTTGAAAAAAAAGACCTGTGATTTCTCCGCGTCTTGGTGATCTTCCATCTAAAATCGAAAGGCTTGTATTGATTGCTCTATTGAGTCTTGTATTGAGTCTATTCGTTGAGCTCAGCATGAATCGACGAGTTGTAGATGCCATAGATGAGAATATACCCATCAAGAATGGGGATGTAAAGAAACAAACACGGGATGCAGTGGGTATATCATCATCCTGTAAATTGACATGTTGCCTGGTGGTTTCAAACAGTTCCAAGGATGATGTCAATGATGTGTTTGAACGTATTCATCGTGTGGCATGAAAAGTGGACTGAGATGGCAAATGTTCTTTCAAATACATTGAACATTTTTGAGCTGAAAGTGGACATCTAGATGTGCAGTAGGGTTGGTGCGAAAGATCCGGTTTGTCGTTTTTGATTGTGTTCAAACCCATTGCGATCCCAAGTGACTAAAAGTCTTTTTTAGCATCAGCTAAAACCACCAACCGGATGATGGGACACTCAACACCCTGTAGATACATGCTTTTGATCAATAAGTACTTGCGTGAAGAAAAACAAAGCGCACCACTGTCGGCAGGACCAACAGCTACTGATACGAATATCTCATGCGAAGGCAGATACAGTCGCGTGGTTCGGGTAGCGGTTTCGAAGCAGACAGGAATGATTGGATACAAAATGGATTAAAATGGTGTACAAGTGTGGATGTGTTCTGAATTGTTCTGTTTTATTAAAATGATTTGTTATAGTACTTCCATCAAAAACGACCAACCTCTGAAAGGTCAGGGTCATTGTATTTCTATTTTTGGGGGGCTGAAGATGTTGAAGCATCAGCATGTTTTGTAGTGAAATCATCTACGAATGGGTTCAAGGTGTGCCTCCCCCGGGAAATGTTTGTTGGTTTAGTTTCATCCCACAGAAGTATAGTGAACTAAGTCAACTTAGCTACCGTGAGTCAGCGATCAATCCCATTCAATCCCAAATTTTTTGGTTACTGTACATCTCCATTTTTGTCGTCTGGTTGGGCCTCACATGGCCTCACCTTGTTTACCAAAGAAGCAAACATACCTTGAAAAAATAATTTGCATCTGCGCCAGGGCTCGTTCGCGGAGATGCCGGTACGAACACCTCAGGCAGATAGATTGGTTCGGGTGGCGGTTTCGAAGCAGACCGGAATGATGACGTGGTATGGGTCATGTCATTGGATACAAAATGGTGTACAAGTGCGGATGTGTTCTGAATTGTTCTGTTTTTGTAGTGAATTCTTATAGTATCTTGCCGTACTTCCATCAAAAACGACCAACTTCTGAAGGGTCAGGGTCATTGTATTTCTAGGTCTGAATCTACAGTTCGATTTTCATGTGCTTGCTGACTTGAAACTTACAGTTGTTTGCAAGTGGCAAACGTAAAAATGACATTGACATCACATCAGTATTGTAGGCATTATGTACAGGAATACCTGTATACAGATAATTACAGATACATAGGCAGGGGGTTGTTTAGTTGATTGCGAAAAACAACATTAATTTTAACCCCGAAACTCTTGCTTGTTTTGTTTTGCTTTGTTTCGTTTGTTTGTTTCTTTGTATGATTTGATTTTTAAGAAATGCTACTTGCAAACTCCTGGGTGCAGAGTTTCCTTCTGTGCCAGAAACAAACGTTTCAGACAAACCATTGTTTTTGCCAAACAACTCATCTTTCCAGCACACAGAGCAGACGCTTGTTTCCCACCTGGTGCAAAACTATTGCTTTCAAACCTTTGTTTTTCCTCAAACAAACTTGAATTGAAGATTCAACGCCTTGGTTTTTGTGCCAACTATAGTTTCAGAACCTTCTTTTTTGTTTGTGCATACTCCTTGCAAAAAAAAAACACAACCTTTCTGTTTATACAAGCTCCTGTGCCGCTCCCTCGAACCGGTCACAGCTCAGCGCCGCCCCCTCTCATCCTCAATGCACGCTGGATATCTTGAAACTCAGCTGTACATAAAGATTTGTTGTTAGTATCAATTGTTGTTTTGTCGATGTGTATATTTGCAAATGTTTTTCATTGTTTTTCGATTTTCCTCCCTGTTATTTGGGGTGATGAAAACCATCGGTTGTATTGCCAAAAAAAAGACCTCCGTGCATACATAGACTTGGGTATATTCTTGTTGTCTGCACTCCAATCCTGTTCCAAACGTGATACAACAAATCCGCAAAACGAGCGCAAATCAGTAAACAAACGGACAGAACAAATTTTGAAGAACCTTATGCATTTTCTTTGGAGGGGCTTAAACCTCAATTTAGGCGCATAAAAGTTACGTCATACAAAAAACCACATGATTTTGGAGGCCGTAATGTCGTGAACTTTCGCAGGAAACATTTTCGGGAACTATATAGTTGGTTTCAAGCATTGCCAGGTCCTTATTTTTTAAACCATATTGCGAGCTAGAGGATGGGGAATATCGGGATGTGTCAGTCGTGGTCAGGGAGTGCCATTGCGTAACAAATGGGTGCCTCGACGTTCGGCTCTCAATCTACGGAGGTCTAGTGCAAGGCCCTTGTGTTTCGAATGATGTCGGTTTCAGCAAATAACCACAAGCTAAAATTATGAGATCATGATGTCTCATGTGAATTATCTCTGAGGCAAGCCGAAAAAAATGCCACAACTTGATGCAAGACCAGGGCCAAGGTTCGGTGGACAGCTGACAGCTGCGCAGTTTCAAGTTTCAGAGTATTGAAAAATGTGCAATGGATTTTATTGGGCACAACAAGATTTGATGACAAGGTAAGACAAGCTGATTTGTTTTATCATGTTTCATCCTTGTGCCATCCGCGGAGCAAAAGGAAACCTCGTCCACACTCCTGTCGTCGGGATCGCAAAGCCAAAGAGGCCAGATTTTGGATGTGCGTTTGATGTGTGTTTTTGGGGTTGGGTATAATGAAAGACATGCTGACTCTTGAACCTCAGTGAATAAGATTGGTGTTTGTCGTGTGGCTTTGAATTATGTGTGCCACCAAGGGACACTTGTTGCATGATGGAACCTGACGGAACATGATGGAACCACATGTCACAGATGGTCCTGCAACTGTCCTAACTTTGAAAGGGTACGAGGATGGATGACCTGGTAGTCCCAACGGTGTAGCTAACGATGTAGCTGTGATCTTGAGCCCAGGTTCCTCGTGGCGACTTCTTTCCGCCACCTGGAAAATTGGCAGGGATCTCTGAAGGCCTGACCCGGACCGGCCTGACCTCGGGTCAGGCATGTCAGCTTTCTGAAGATTCAAACGCTCAGTTTGGAACTTGGGATCTCAGGTGAGACTGCTAGTGAGTTGCTTCATGTTGGTTCATTGATCACAGTTTCTTTTCATTTCTTTTCAATGTGGGTCTTTGTGTGATTCTTTACGGTTGCGAGTTGATTTTCGGCCCGTATTTTGTTTGGACCCCTTCAAATGGTCCATCAGTCGCAATTTGAGGAACTGAAAGCATCTCGGACCGAGATTTCGACACAATACTGATATCTTTTGAAATTCAAGACTTGAACAGAGGGAATTTCACACCTTGCTCCTGATGAATTTCTGGGTGAACATCGTGACCATCCCAAGGTCGACCAGTATTCGACCAGTATTCGACCAGTATTCGACCAGTATTCGACCAGTATTCGACCAGTTCTAATGTGAAAGTGAACATGTTGGTTTTTATCGAGGGACCGGGTAGATCCACCATTGCTGACTGCGCCAGGCCCCACGAAGCTTCGGCCTGTTGAGTTGCCATGTGGCCATGCCGATGCCGCGAGGGCAACTCAGCTGAAAGGGATAAACTTTGGCGTCAAGTACGTAGAAATCACATGAAATCACTAAATGGGCAACCGGCGCTTCTCTGGAATAATTGGATTTTCATACACTTGGAGAGATGAGACAGCAATGACTGACAAGTGGATATGGGGAGGTTCAAAACAAAGCGATCTCGGCTCATAATTTGTCAGGAGGACTGTCCATGTATACCCATCCATAATTTGAAAAAGACGCTCTTTCATCGAAATGCGAGAACGCCATTTTCATCTACTTTGGGATCGCATAGGTTCTTTTGACATCCAAAGAACCCAGAGAGGTTTTGGTCCCACCGCCTTTAAAACCATGGTGACCACAGCCAAATATGTTGGAGGTCCTTGTGCAAATCTGTGAAATGGATTCATTCTGTCCGAAGGCTCACTTGGTGCCAGTTTGGTGCTAATTTCTGTGCCCTGCAGGCAACGCTGAATCTCTTGCCGCGCCTCATCTTCATCATAGTTGTGTGGCCTTTTGATGAATCTGAGGTGGAGGTATGTGGTCAAATGCATGCTAGATTCAATCGGCTCATATAAAGGGATGGCCAAATCAGACATAATGAGACTATGAAATGCTTCGGCCGCCTGTTTTTTCATTTATTTACTTCTCCTAATTGCCCATCGTGCTACAGAGCCAACCCAAGGCCAAAGCTGCAACCACGCTTGCGGAGTGTGAAAGTGACTTATCTGGGTTCCTATTACCCAGCAGCATCATTTGCAGTGCCTGCCCAAGTGGTGGTGCCTCCTCCCACAGTCAAAAAAAGTTCAATGTATTCTGCTGCTGGCAAAGTACCAGTGGCTGGCTGCGTCCGCAGGGCGCATTACTGAAAGGCTGCAACTGGCGATGCACCTGCACTTTCTCGGCAATAAAGCGACCTGCTCTTGATCCCTACAAACCTTGGGCACGGACTGGTCCAAACTTCATCATGCAACAAATACTCAACCCCCTCCTGCATGGAAAAAGGTGCATGAGTGCTCATAGATGGTGGTCAGCTAAAGCCCTGCTGTCAATCGAAAATATTTCGTAGACTACCATGCAAGTACAGCAAAGGCTTCGGGTTCCAAAAATGGGGATCATTTGGTGTTGGTGTTGGCTCATTTTGCGCACAATGACAACCTGACGACCGCAAGGAGGTGATGATTGATTTCATGGTTGACTATTTTCTTACAAACTAGCTTCGCAAATTGTGTCTAGCATGCTGAACATGAGAGAAGCTTGCGCAGTCAGTGCAGCAACTGCAGAAGGCAATGGCGAGGTTTTGCAACTGTTCATACAGGAACTTACTCCACCTCTACTACCACCCCCAAACATGGCTTCCTTTCAGCCCTGGGCACAGAATACAAATCTGTAGTGGTTAAATGCCTCCTTGCCTTCTGGCATATTGTTTTGACATGAATCCTCAAATCATTGCCTGTCCGGCTATTGGTCGAAACACGGACCAAGTGGCCCTGTGAGAGATTGAAAAATAGAGAGTTGCGTCGGGTTGCAGCATGTCTGGTGGGATATGGTGACCGATTTGGATCTTCACCCATACAAATTTTGTGGGACAGTGCCGCTGTCATATTCATGGAGATTTCCAAGTTGTTCAGGCCCCCTTCACACCTCGCACTGGGAAAAGGGGGATGAGAAGGTCACCACATCCGGAACTTAGGACAAACTGGCATTGTATAGAATGTTATACAGCTACTTAGTTTCTCATGTGATTCGTGATTGTTGCTGCGCAATTTGGGAAACCCGGCGGCAAAACAACACAACATTGGCGTCGCTCCTCGTTTAATTACGAATCAAAAAGCGGTGCCTTGCGAAACCGTACATCCGAAATGTTGATTGATAGAACAGGATAGAACATTTTCTCATTGGAGGGCTCTGAAACTATTCATGCCACGCCTTGATTATTCCAAGCGTTTGTACATTGCACATTTTGGCTTCAGGGTCTCAGTGACAGCACTTCGGGGTGACCGTCGTGTGTGAGTCATGAACGGGGACCGTTTGTATGCACCATCTCTCCACATCAACAAGGACTTTTGGCAAATTGGTCGATTGGTCGTGTGGTTGCAGGGTTTGTCATGTTACCTGTTGCGGAGTGATGACCCAAGGCAATGGTATATAATTATTTTGGAAATTTTCGGAATATTTTGGAAATGAAATGCTGCTATGTGTAAGTGACTTTGAAAATCAACAACAAACATCTGCAGACGGCGCAGATATTTGTTCTGGTCAAAACGGGGGGGAATTGATCGTTGTCATGTCACTCGCTTTGAACAACAATATATACTCTGACCCCCAAACTGGAACCCCAGGCGTGGCAAGGTCGATGAAACGGTTGGCACCGACATTGTTCAGTGGCACCTGACTGCCACAAATTTGTTCTCAGAGCATTTGATCAATTTGAATCAATTTGATCTATCTCATGAAGGCTTGAAACAAAAAGTCTATCATAGGGAATCCTGAAGTGCTGTCGGAGTCCGTTCTCAGGAACTGATCGAAGATGATGTTGGGACCCCAGATATCGGGTCCCAGCATTTTACCCGGTGTTTTTTCCCTCGTGGAGAGTACCAGCTGAATTTAAACATTTTTAAAACGTGCCTTCATTTGCCTGCAAAGGCACTGTTTTTCTATGACACAGGTCTTTCCGAAGACGATGCCTCGGGAGACAAGTCCAGATCTTCATGTGCCAGATCCGCCAGATGGTGTGGACGAGGAGCGTGAAGCGCGTCCGTTGCTTTCTTCGGCCTTTCAAGCTGTGGTGGAAAAGTTGGTGCACGTCCACATCAAGGACCTGCAGGGTCACATGGTCACATGGCTGTTCAGCAAAATCTGGGGTCATTGTCAACTCCTGGCATCCATTCTGAGAGGCACTCATGGGGCTGGTAGCACTTGAACCGGCCTTGCCAAGCTTTTTGTGGTTTCCATGTGGGGTCCACTGGGTTGCGTGAAATTCATTCGTTGTGGTGTTGAAGCAATCCTTGCTCCTTGTCCCAGTCCTTGTGGAAGGCTATTTTTCAGCCTAGTGTCCGAACTAGGTGCCATTGAATTGGCATTGAGACTCTGTCGCAGGGAAAGAGCTCAACACCCAAAGAATCTCAACTACGGTAAACTCATATCCATGCTGGATGTCTAACTGAACATGAAGTCACATCCCGATACGAGAATCAAAACAAATGATGTGTCAATACATCCATGGGACCATTATTTGATGGGAGGATACATGTCCAATTATGTCCATATAATTTATAACCACCAGCTACAAGGGGGTGAATCCCTCCTAGGTTCACTTGGGCATCCAAATACTTTTTCCCTGGAGGAGCTTGCCGAGTTCTCGAAGGGCCCCAAGCTGGAACACCGAGGCAGCTACAGCGACCGAGGCACCCACAGCGTTCCTGGCATCAACCACGTCTCGTTTGAGGTGGGGGGCGTGGGGAGGCAGCGGCTACTAGTTTTGATACGATCAATTTGGTGATGGTTTATTTTTGTTCACAAAAGGCTAGTATTCTCTAATGTTATAATATACACTAATATACGACCCGGCAATCACCCGGCTAATCTATTTTTGGCAGGGTATCCAACACTAGCCATCGAATCCCAAATCTAGCTCTTATTAGCATTGCACATTGTCGGAACTTGATGGAAAGATTCTTTTGCTATTCCCGGTCCCAGGGTGGGGACAGCTTTCCCCCAGCTCTGGGAGCAAAGCAAGAAACGCCGAAGGACCCTTCTCAGTTGCAACCAGATGAAAGTTTGCAAAGCTTGAAGAGCTTGAGGGGTCCGCCTCCTTCACCATTGGCTGCCCTGGCCGCGCAGCGAAGCTCGGTGAGTCGATTCATCATTTTTTCTTCATTGGGCAGGGAGGCAACGATAGAAATTGAGGAAACGGTCAATCTTCTTGGGAAAACTCCCACAGTTGTCCATTTGACTTTCAAGAATCATAGGGGTTAGGAAAACAGGCCCAGGGGTGAAAAAAAAACATGGTTCCCGACTCATAGCCGCTTGGGCAGTGGATGACAACCATGGTGACACCTTCATTTCCTTTCCAGTGTACTTTGTGGGAAGGACTTGGATCATTGAAGTATTATTCTACTATATTCCACATGATTCTTGGGGACCTTGCTTCTACCATTCCCACAATCCACTAATTCTATGCTCAGACCATCCTCGTTCCCAGGTTCAGCCATGAGGTCGACAAGGTCGATGCGCAGCTCTAAGTCGATGCACAGTTCCGTTTCGCGCATCTCGTCCATTGGGAACTCCTCGATGACATCGGCCTTCTCGGGTCAGCGGACACCCCTCAGGGAGGTGAAGGCCAATGAGGCGCCAGTCGCCAGTTGCGTTTGGTGCTGGGCACTTTTTGTGATCGAGACATTTGTTAAGCCATTTGTTGTGACGAGAACCTGATAGGTCTTGGAAAAGCTGCAGGAGAAAGACCATTCGTCTGTGGAAGATGCCTTCGCGCCACTTGGCGGACTTTGTGGAAAAGGGAAATGGGGCCTGGAATGGCAAGACATGGCAAGACACTGTTTGAGCCACTATCCGACATACTTTGCACTACCCTATTGACATCCAATCTTCAAACATCTTTAAACCGTTGTTTTCGCCGTTCGTACTCCAGACCCCTGGAGGTTTTGGGATGGGGACTCCAAATCCACCCGGATCGGTTCCTTTGGCCATAGCTGGAACTTACTAGAACTCACCATGCGATACGAGTCGTCGATTTTTCCCTGCTTTGTCTCATTGTCCTGACTATCCTGTCTACTGTGGCTTTAGACGAACATAATCGCATCCCAGTCTGTCCAATCCAGTCATGAAGGTTTTGTATCTCATCCATTTGATTCCTTTTGTACCCATATATCATATATCGCTTTACCGACCTATCTTGCTTTGTCTCATAAAATCTGCACTTTTCGTGTCTACCCAACTTGCGCATCAACCTATCCTCCTTCACCTCTTTATCTATTCGTGTGTTTGGTCAGCCAGTCTGTCCACCTAAATATCTCCATGAAAGCAAATCAAATCCCCACCAGTTGGAAGAAAGTGAGCAGACCCAGCTTCAGCACTAAGATCAAACATGACCAGTGGGTGAGAGATGGTGAGAAAACATTCCAGAACTACAGCCCATCTCAGCCTGTCTCAGCAATTTTGATATTGCCTCCCACACCAGCTGCACCAGGAACCACATCCAAGATGTGATTGCCCAAATGAGTCTTGGCAGACGACGGTCAGTAGGACTTCTAGGACTCGACTGGGAAGAAGTGCAGGTTTCTTTCTTTCTCAGACTGTTTGGAACCCTTGAATTTGTAGGTGACTGCTCATTGGACGGGAACGGGGATTTTTGTTTTTTGCCACTTTTTGCATGGGTTGTGGGTTCCATCCCTACCTCCAAGGAAAGAGGAGGAAATGAAGTCCGTTGCAGAGAAATGTTCATCCGCAGATGATCTCGAGGGGTGGACGTATCTGCAAAAACTCCGCGCGTGGTTGCTAAGCTGCGCAGTATGATGAGGCATTTCATTTGGTCGTTAGGTGGAGTGGGAGGATTTCCTTTTAGCATCTCTTCCTTTTTGAGACGACACGACTATTGAGTGTGTTGCTTGTGGCTGTGTCTTTAAAGTGGTGTGTTGTCAACTCTGAAAGTTCTGTGATCCTAAGATCCATGCTTGGTATCACTGATGTATCACTGATATCACCATGGACACGGATAAAACGTCCTTCTTACACAGGAAAATGACAAGAGGAAGTGAAGAAAGGGACGGGGAAGAGAAAAGGGAAAAAAGACAAAGAAAGGAGAGGCTAACCTAGAGTTTCGGAATGGCTAGGAATTGAAATGCAGCGCAGCCCGACAACCGAAGTGCTTGTAAATCACAGCACTTTTGTGGTTCTTGACAGAGAGTGCACAGACAAGCACCAAATGAAGGCCAGCTCATTGAGCACATATAGAATTCTTTTGGATAGAATCACCCTGGATCATAGTTCGTTTATAGATGTTTATAGTGTTTATGATTCCTCTGAGATTGTCAAACGCACACAGACACATGTCCTTGTTGCTCCGGCTTCAGGTTGCAATCAAGCCGTTTTGAAGTTCTGGTAACTTCACTCCTTTGCGTTGCTTGGTGTGGAAGATTGTTGCACGGCCGAGCTCACAGAGGTCGCATTGCTGGAGTGGTCTTTGCAAACCTCCAACATCAGTATAATGTGGTACACCAAATAGTAGACCATCCCTAATTGGAGTTTATTATTGGGTATGCTTCTTTTTGGGACGATGTAAAAAGGCCCTCAGATGGTTGGTTAATAGGATTGTTTGTGATTGGGTTTACCAGAGTATAGTTTTTTTTGCATTCAACAGTCAAACATATATAGTCTGCGTAGGAGGACCATCAATGAATCAAGAAAGTGCCTGGGTCTCTTTAGCTGGAAATTTTCTGACGTCCATTGTCCATTTGCCTACATATGAAAACTCCTTGGTATGGTACAGACTTGGCCGCTCTAGACGGGTTGATTCACATTTAGGTGCATGTCCTTTGGATGGCCTTGGAGTTGCAGATTTTTGGCTCTATTACAGGCAAGCGTCTAGGCCACCCGAGATTCAGGGGTCGGTGAGTCAGTGTGCATTTGAATATCTCCTCAAGTTTCTTCTTGACTCAGTTCCGGCAGTGCCAGCATCATTAACAACGAAAACATCAAATCTTTGCCAGCTGCCAGTCCTGCCAGGCATCTATGCAGACAGTATGGTGTCTGAGGAGTCCTGGCCAGCCATTGAGCAGATCTTCTGGATAGGCCACGGCGGCCATGGGTGGTTTGGTGAGTACCAATGATCATCACCCCTTGCAGTTGGTACCCAGGATATTCGCCTTGCTTCGCGACAACGACCGCCCGCCAGTGGTCCTGGGTTCATGTGCAATGCTTGTGGTCAAGCCTATCTTGAATCTATCTTGACCCCATGTTGACATTATGTTAGGTTCAGGTCATAGGTTGAGTCTGAGTTAGACAAAAGAGAGGTGTGCCAGGTCCACCTTGAGCGGATGTTGGATCCTATTGAGCCTATTTCTCCCATTACGACTTTCAACAGAATGTGAAACTTGAAGAGCGCGCATCCAAAAGAGAAGTATCATGTGTCTTTGCAGTTTGCCAACGTACATCCACCCACAAAACACTGTTTTGTTTTGCAGGTGTTTTTTTTTTTTCCGGTTTTCATTCAGTTTTTTATCTTTGCGTTGGCTGGAATTTCATTCAAGGGGCTCAGGCTCGGCCAGAAAACCAGTGTTGGGATTATGTTGGTACATGTTAACCCTTTTTCGACTGTAACCTTATCCTCAAATCATGTTGGGCAATTAATGGCACGTTCAGCTTTCTTGGGCCAATGTTTTATAGGTATGTTGGGCTCATGCCGAACCTATTTGGGACTTCAATCAGATTGTTTTTCCCATTTTTACATTTTCTCAGATATGTTGAAGCTCTTTGTGGAGTCGTTGATTTTATGCCAGTTCAAAAAACTTGGAAAGGCACTGGATTCTAAAGAAAAACAAGGGCACCCCACGATAGCTAAAGCTCTGGTGCTCGCTAGGGCCAATTGTTGTTGGGGATGGTTGAGCCGTTTTCAGCCCTGCAGGTGACATGGGCTTCACAGCTTTTTTCACATTTGATGTGGCATTTCGGATCCTGGTGTTGCAGCGAAAATTCTGGAGGCGGGACAGCTGAGAACTAGTTAAAACCAAACAGAATGGGGTTCCCTGTTGGACATTGCCATTCTTGAATTACATGTTGAAATTTTTGAGAGTGGGTCTTGGATCGACACGAGAAACTCATACTGTACAACTGGTTCTGGAGTTAGCCTCACACTGATGATTTGTGACCAATGACACCAATAACACCAATGACACCAATGAAACCTGGGCAGGGTGTGCATGAACTACGTGGACGTCTTGGTGACTTGTGCTTCTTTGGTGGAAGTGGCCTTTGTTGCTTTGGTTCTGCCCATGGAGCCGACTCTGTTTCGCTTACTGCGGATTGGTATCTTGCGCCAATACCTTGGCTGATTCGGATGGGGGAAGGATTGGGGGAATTGAAGATCTGAGGGTGGGGTGGAAGATCATCATCATCATCATCATCATCATCATCATCATCGTCATCATGATCATGGACATAGAAGCAGAGATATACTCTGCCAAATACAAGCTGCAAAAGCCGTGTTCCAGAGCAGCTCCAACGGATGTGCTTATGTTCAAATGTACATTCTGGGGAGGGATGATTGCAGACTCCCGGACAGCAGATTGATGCCAGGCAAATTGGCACGCGCCCTTCGTATGGTGACAATGACCAGTGTCCTATCTTCACTTCAATTATTGATCAAGTGTCTCTCCGCCAGCTTGGATATGTTGTGCCTTGGTGTAGAACTTTGTGTCTTGCACTCCTTTGATTTCCTTTATAAGTCGTCATCGTGGATACTATAGTTCCTGCAGTAAGTCCTCCGCCACTTGGCATAGCTGTGTTGAGAGTTACCCGATTCCAGAGGCCGCAAGAATCATCTGTGAATAGCAAGATGACTAGCCGCCTTCCCACAATGACATGATGTCCATCCTGCCCAATTCGAAGGGAGCGGAGCGTTTAGATTTTCTTGTGGATTTTTGTGCTACAAGGGCACGTATGGGGCAATATCCTTCCTTGTCGACTTGTTACAACGGCTTTCCTCGTAGCAACGAAATTTGACCAAGCTACAACTCTTGGTGCAGCCTATGCCTCCAAGTGCCAGTAGTTGCTTCTTGCATATAAAATGATTGAAAGGATATACATGAATAAAGTCTTGTTCATGGTGCCCCTGTTCCCAAATATCCACCCCTGGAAGTGTGAGGACGAGAGCATCTCTCCTGACAAAGGTGGTGTAGGCGAATCCAGTTTTCCAATCTATATTTGGAAAAAGTGTTTTGACGATGCAGGGGGTACGCCCAACCGCTTGCCCTTACCCGCCTTACCCTTTACACAGCCGAGGTTCTGGACGTTTTGTCTCTTGACATTCTTACAATGCGTTGCTGGAATGGTGGTCAGCACACTCTGCCGTGAGTACATCACCAATCCCGAAGAGGACCAAAGCAAGCGCGAACAGGTGTACAGGTCCGCTGTTTCGGGAGATTCTTGAGTTGGCCTGAGTGATTATAGGTGGCTACGTGGGCACCAGCTGTATGAGACTCTTTAAGTCTGTACGTAGGATAGTATGGAGTCCTCATTTTCCAAACAGAAGGTGCTTTTGCAGGCCTGTAGGCATGTTGTCCCGGCAATGGAAACATGTCTCATCTTTTCTAAGCTAGATTCGACCTCTCTGGAGCTTGGAAGGCCAGACAAATCTCGGTCGGTCCACAGAGTGTTAGGCAACCCTTTGTGCAGCTGCCATGCTCAGTTACTATGGGACATTCTCGAGAACTTTTTTGACCATGTTCGAAACTTGACTTGAGATATCTGTTGATGGCTCAGATATGTACTGACTAAGCTGTCAAAAGACAAAACCTTGGGATCTAAATAGTGTTGCGGATCAGTGGATGTGAGTGGATGTTGGGTCCACAGAAAGCGGCCAGAGAGGTACTTGGAGGGGCTACTAAATCTTATTGCAAGTTGTTGTGGATGTGTTGCACGAAAACTTTCTTTCTTTCCAAGTTCTCTTGGATCGGAATTGACATTCCGTCGCATCTGCCGCATGAAGGTCTTCTTCTCCGTGCGTGAGCCAAGGAAATACTTTTTGCTAATTGGAGTCCTCCTTGTCGAGTCCTGGTCGACAATGTGAGCGAATGGTTTTCCATTTTCTTCCTGGTTTACCGCTGCATCATTGGCTTTGCTGTGCCACTTGGCTCAAAGCAAAGGTCGCATCGCTGCTTCTCTACGGGTAAATGATTTCCAGCTTTCAGGTGGCGTGTGACAACATCATGAATGGTAGAGATCCTTTTTCTTGGTGTCATTGTTTCATGTTTGGTAGACAATGATCTTTCTTTCAGATTCATGTTTGGATGAGTTCCCAACAATACCACAGCCTTCAAAATTGAATATGAAGACAGCTGTGCATGGATGATTTGCTTCCTCAGGCTGAATGTGGTCAATGCAGTTTTTGTGTTCCTTGGCATTGCATTGGTTTGCGAAGCCACCATGCGAAGAACGGAGTCAGTAGAGTGCTCTGTGTCACATTTGGGCTGAATCAGGCAACAAACTATGAAAACTGCAAGCTCCGATGAAGAGCTGGCATTCAAACAGAAAGAGCGAGATATCAGCATGCAGCTTGGATGCAAAGACGAGGCGGAAAATCAAACGGCAAGGGGCAGTTTGCGTTGCGCTCGTCCACTGAGTCAAAGGGAAGAGGTGACACTGTAAAACCCGGCAGACTGGTTTGCCTGAGAAATACAGTAGGTGCGGCCTGGAACTGTCTAGCGCCCATTGAAGTGCAATCTGGTGGCAAAACAGCAGGTGTCGCCCCAGTGTTGAGATACTTTCATAGGTACTTCGGGCCGTACTTGGTCACAAGACAAACCTTCACTCAACTGAGAGATACTGTATGGGATGACTGGGAAGAGCATATTGCATGCTTCACATTGCTTCACCATTTCAAATCCAATCCGTATGCCATAGGCTCTCTGATTGTGCAATATTGGGTATTGAAGGGTCTAAGTTTAGTCTTGAAGGGGGGTCAAGAGTCTTCCTCTGTGCGGGCAGGCTTGGGTTTCGTAGCGATCAAATCATTTTCAAGCCGTTGTGTGGTGCGTTTTTTCATTCACGTGCAGTTGAAGAGAGGCGATTCAATATCAGGGCAGCACTGCATTTTTTGAAGGTCGACAAGCGGCCATGTTGCATTCCCGAGATTTCGGGAGCAGCTTCAATTTGAAGTGTTTCTTATTTCGAACGCTTCCATTGGTAGAAGTGTTCAATCTGATCTGTTTTTTTTGCGCCTTCTTCTTCTGTCTTACGCTGCTATCAGCATGTCTTTGCTGGGAGTCGATGCAAAGTGGCGTGGGAAGGGTTCTTTATCAACCCGAATTGTTTTCTTTGTTGCAAAAACCATGTGCTTCTTTTGGAAGTTTAGAGTTCAGAGCCAGACTACCACTTCGCAGGCTTGGAGTGTGTGAGCTGAGTTGGTGGCCTTTAGGTTTTTGTTTTTGGCTGTACCTTTCTTCGGGGATTCATAGTGCCATATCTCGTGAAAAAATTGGCTATCCACCGCGAGAAGGGTACACGCAAACAGATGGTTGGAAACATGGATTGGAGGCTGAATCCATAGAGACATATTTACACACTTATGACTTATGCGACTTATGTGTATGTACATCCACGATATTTTCATAGCTTTAACTCATGACGAGCACTGGAGGGTCAAACTCAAACGACAAAGACCAGGGAAGCACTCAGCCATCAGACTAGTGATTGGATCGTCCTTGGGCTTCACTGGGCACGTGGTGCTGTTTGCTGGGCCAGGTACACCCGAAAAGTGCGCAAGCTGTTTCAGACGATGGATGACTCGTGTGACGGAGCCATAAATCTTGAAGAGTTCTCCAAATTAGTGCCTCGGATTCCTGGAATTCCTTGGATGCCAGTATTGCCCCTTTCAAAAGTCAAGCGCTTTGTTGAAGGGTCAGGTTTCCATCACCTGGTACAGCGGAATCAACAAGATATACATGAGCATTCTGTCAAAGAACTAGTGCTGGAAACATGATGGGACCAATGTTCGGATGCAGGGGATATATTGCGAGATGGAAAACAACAGTGACATAAGTTCAAACAATTTATTCTGTTGTTTTGGACATAAGTTCATATTCTTTTTGCTTGGATTGAACTTATAGCATGAAATCCCGACATGCCCCGTGGCCCACTCCTGAGGTGACGTCTCCAAAGTTGAAGTTTTGGATGAGTCAGTTGGAGTTGCCTGGCACAAAGAAACGCTGTTTGCCTACAACTGAATAGCCGATATCCGGTTGATATATATCCAAAATCCATGAAAATCCTAGAATTGGGATTGGGAGAACACCCGCATGAAGGCATCATTCATCCAATGCCAGCATCTAAATAAAGACGTACAAAGAACGATTCTTTTAGTTTTTGGAGGTGTCCACTCGTTTGACACGCATCCATATACAGTACTTCGCACTTTGCGGGACCTTGCTGTTGCCTTCTGTAAATTCAGCTCTTCGGACTGACTAACAGGACGCATCTGCAGCATATGCACTCCTGCTTTGAAGTCTGTCCACTGTGGTGGCGGTGGAATTTGGTTGTCATGCATGGCATCACCCTTTTGATCACTCCTTTGGACATGCGCAGACCTGAGGCCTATTACGTGTTCGATATATTCTGGTTAATGGTTTGAACTTTTTTCCCGTTCTACCTGGGCTGATCTCATTTGATCGATCTATGAAATGTACATAATACATATGCTTTATTTTCCAAAGGGCTTGAAACTAACCGCCAACCAGCTTTGCGCTTGCAAAAATGCAGATTTCCTGATACTGGACCTAAGCCAAAAGAAGTGCCATGTCACGTTGAATTGACCAAGGTTGGAGTACCACGACCTTTTGAGCCTTTTCGAGTTTCTGGAGCCGTCAAGCTGGTTTTGCATTAGGCTATTATTGATTTCAGAGATCAAATTTGAATTGGAATAAACAAGAGTCTGATGCAATCAGTCATGTGTTGCATAGAAGAACCGTGACAGCAGCGAAAGACAATGAAGCGTTGTTTTGGTTTACCTCCTTTACAGGCCTGTCATTGTGTTTCTTTTCCCGCCACAGAACCTTGCTAGTGAATGGCTGTTGCTTCAACAAGCACTACAAGACAAGTGCCAAAGCAGCTCCATGTCATTGCTGAACACTGCAAGAGTTGCCCAGTGAGAGGGAATACCCAGATGCATCATCTTGACATGTTTTGAAGCTTCGATGAAACACACATCATTCCAAGAGAAAGGTAATCAACAAAATCTTGCATGAGTCGTCGATAGAATCGCTCACATGGTAGAGAAAAGCATAGAAAAGCTGTTTATTGGAAAACCATCTTCCCAAATGCATAAGGAAGGGTTCTCATTTTACTTTGCTGGGCTGGGGTTGGAAACGTCTTCGCTCGAGGGTGCTTTTGCGTCCGCAACCGTCCGCAACCGTCCGCAACCGTCCGCAACCGTCCGCAACCGTCCGCAACCGTCCGCAACCGTCCGCAACCGTCCGTAACCGTCCGCAACCGTCCGCAATCGTGCAGAACTACACCCCCGGCGGAGCTTGGTGGATGCGGGACATGCTGAGAGTGCAACACCAAGTAGTTGATATGATGAGCGTGAGCGTCACGACGCTCTATGCATGTTGCTGTGAAGAAACAACAGAAAAAGAAGATTGCAAAAAATCAAGTCAAAAAAAAAGAAGGCAAAAGAGGGAAGAAAGAATGAGCCCTCCTTTGTGAGGAGCCGGGAATTCAAAACAAAAATCAGGACTGGAATTCAAAAAAATCAGAGCACGAGGAGTATAGCTCCCATCGCAGACCCTTGCCGGTTGCCTGCTGGCTATCACACAGGCTGCACGTGGAGCTTGGCGTCATCGAAAAAGGTGGCTCACGGATGTTCACTGACATCCCAGCACTGCTTCAGGGTGACTGCTGGGGCCCTTTGGCTCTCGCTCTGATCTTGTGTGGTCCCATGCAAAGAATCAGCCATTCGAATGGGGGCATACATCAAACCTTGTATACGGATGATTGTACTGCTTCTTTTCAAAACATGCAAGCTTTGGAAGAGTATCTCACTGGATGGCGACAAGTGGGGGATTTACTTCGCCTCAACGCCAACGCTGCAAAGTCCCAAGTCGCTTGACGTCCCCTGGGCGCAATCATGGACATGCATGCTCATGGACTCATGGTTATCCTGGGCACTCCTTACGTGATGTGCATTCGGCCAGGCCGCTACGGCCACCAACCACCCACATGAAGCACCCAGGGGGGGAACTGCCATTTCATTCGTCGAAACATCCCTGCTGTTCTGGCCAAGAAACAAGCCGACCGTGACGGGGAATGGATCGACGTGGCTATACGAGGCCTGCGCCTCATCAGTGCCTACAGACGTCCTGGGATCAACAAGCAACCTTGGACTGACCACCTCTGTGAACATCTTGCGAGCCTGGGCTCATGCAAAGGGTTCGTTGGTGGGGACTGCTACTACATGGCCACTCCTTGCATGCTAACGTCATCTACCCTCACAGTGAGATTGAATCTGATGACGAAGCTGAAAATGCAGAGTGCCCTGACTACTGCATTGATTATAGCTTGCAACATGGCCTCATGCACCTGTGCGCATGAGGCAGGAAAAGTACGCCGACCACAAACTCTTGGAATATAACCTTGATCATGAAGTTCTACACAACCTTGAAAGATGCTTCATCCCACAACCGCGATGGAACAGACCTGAACATGTGACCCCGGAGGAGTGGCAGAACCAACTCAACCAACAATGGGCCACACAGCAGTTCACGCTGCCACCTCTGACCAACACATCGGACATCAACACGCTATGGCAACAATTTATGAACGCTCTCAGCTAACATACCGGCGGGCACATCAGCAAGCATACGAAGGTCGCAACGAGCATACCAGGCACACCAAGGGTACCAACCCTGGCACCTACATGCGCCACCAACACAGCAGCGCCAACAACCAGTAAAACACCCGCATTCGCCTTGCTCAACTCGGACGACAACATCGAAGACACCATGAATATTGGGACATTCACCACTACAGGACGCACAGCGAGAGCACAAGGCAGCTATTCATGAGGCTGCAGAACAACTTGCGCCAACTTGGATGCCCATACCAACTCAGGACCAACAACCAGCACCACATTCTGAATTGGATTCAACAAGAAATCCAACATCTGGAAACGCAGCAACAGCAAGCCCGCATCACTGCGTGGTGCAGACCCGTGACAGTCATCAGCGTATTTGGAAATGGCTCGGGAACAGCTGAACTACATCTCTGACGACGACGGGGACATCATCCACACTGACCAGCTCATTGACACCATCCATCAATACTGGCAGGATATCTGGCCCCAACCTACCGATCAGGACCTTTTTCAACAAGCCAACCTGGTACAACAGCAACCCTGGCCCATGATTCAAACTCCTTGGCTGGCAAAGCTCCGGGACTCGACGGATGGACTGGTGAGGAAGTTGCCTATTGCCGCCCCAAGCTCTGGAACTGGTGGCAACATTCTACAACCTCATCTAACAAGGACATTCTTGGCCAACCAGCACCACTCACTGGCGACAACTTCACAGTGCCAAGCCTGGCAAACCACCAAATAGATTGTCTTCAAGCAGGCCTCTCAGCACCAGCTCAATCTGGTACAGAATCTGGAGTTCACACCGAATCAAGCAACTGGCCAAGCAGATCACACCGGAGGAACAACACGGATGCCTACAAGGTAAAGGAATCCACACAGCCTTGATTCCCAACCTTGCTGCAGTTGAAGCCAACCGTAGCAACATAGCCAACGCTGAAGATTAAAGATATGTTGGTGGTGCAGTTGTCAAAGGCATTCGACCGCAGGGAGTGGTATGGGAAGAAAGGGCCTTCCACACAGCAACGGCCACGCCATTGCGGATGCTTTTGCGACAACAACGACGTTGGCTCACCACTGCCAACTATGTGAGCGACAGGCCATTCACGGCCCAGTGTCTACCCCAAGGAGACAGTGCAAGCCCCATTGGCCTTTTAGCAACCTTATCCGAGGTGTTCAGACGAATCCGTGCATCACATCAGCCTGGTGCACAGCGCCATGCAATCTTCGTGGATGACAGATTCTGGATCACTACACAACCCGAGACCTGTGTCTCCTTGGCGTGTGCTTGGCAGCAAGGCACAGCGCCACTCAATCTTGGTAAAACGCGGGCAAAGCTGATTTCAATGCATTTGAACACAAAAACCATGTTACGGCACTTCAGAATGCTATCAGCCATGCAGGAATCCCAGGAAACATCAAACCACGGATGCGCATTCTGGGCACCTTCACACAACCCGACCGCAGAGCAAGCGGACCTACCTTGGACGAGACCGGCAGGCTGAGCAAAGCAGTGCAGGTCATCAAGTGTGCACAGCAGCTCCCAGGTACAGCAGAATTCCCGCAGCAGAGAGCCTAATCCACTCAGCTTGCCGATGGCGAAAATTCACGGTAGCACTTCGGTGAACAGCGGGCACTTTTTCGACTTCTGGCTGGACATGCAGCAGATCCATGCTACAGGATTGGACACACCGTGACCAAGCACACCATCACGGCGGCCTTCAGGGATCGCTCACTGCGGGCAATGTGGCCTTTAAAACAAACACAAGGGCTGATCAAAGTCACCAAACATTGGCTCCGACGTCAAGGCTGGACCACACTGGACCATGAAGATAACAGCCGAACCAAGGCGCACGTCATCATTAATTTGACAGCAGCTGAACCCCCCTGCCTTCACGGTCATAGATGTCAACAACTTCGACATTGCACTTCTTGACCACGATCTTCGAAATGGTTGGCGAGCTCTTCAATGGCATTGCTTCTTGAAATCAGCCAACAAGGCTGCTACTGCGCTTGCCAATTTGACATGGCCAGAGGTGAAGCATCGCTACGTGCTCATCGCTCGCGCATGGATGAACTCCCCCTCCCACTTGCGATCCTACGTCAAGGCAATCGCTATAGGACACTGCGTGTCACAGGCATGCATCAAGGTGACATCGCGGTAACCAGTTGAAGCTGGTGTTCGCACCCATCACCTGATCGTATCCACGAGTTCTGGGATTGGCCTGTTCTAAGCCATGGCCGTGGTCAACCTGTCGCTGAGCTCGAAAGCTGGCTAGCGTGTCCTTGCAAGGCGAACTTCGACATCATCTTTAGCCTTGCCCAGACGCGGGCTCAGGTCTTGCAGGCTTCTGAGAGCGCGTGAAGCGCCTGGCCTCTTGCAGCTACTCCGTGCTTGGGTGCTGCATTCCAAACGAGATGATGATGATGAGGATGATGATGATGATGATGATGATGACGATGACGACGATGATGATGATGATGATGACGATGATGATGATGACGACGATGATGTGCATTCGGGTTCGTTGGTTGGTCTTGTTTGCAGCCCGTGGTGGAGATAGAGGGCAATTGGGTTTGCGTTGTTGGGTTTGCCTCTGCAGGACAATGGAGATGGCCAGATCACTTTGACTGAGCATCTTGTCGACGATTAGTCGGTTTGCTTCGTCGTTTCTTTTAGGTTTTTGCTTCGGAAAAACAAATGGCTGAACGGCGGTGGCCCCTTGTCGATAGATCGTGCATTTTATAGTGACATGCAGCACTTATAGCTTATAATGTATGTCTCTCGGTCAGTTTTTACAACTGCAAAAAAAAAAAATATACGTGTGTGTGTTTTAGATCCATGTATGAACAAGTGCTTCGAGCGACGCCTCAACCAAGTTGCGCTGACAAATTGGACTCATTGGAAAGTGACACACTGGTGATCACATATACATACATATTATATTTATAATATATATATATATAATATGTTTATATACCTATATCATATATATATATATATGCCCGTGCATATTTGCATGATTAGTTGGACACTCCATAGAAAAAAAATCCGATGCTATTGGTTTTGTCCGTCAGCATGAATCTAAGTTTTGAATACGTACCACCGCATATCCGATTGCCAATTGAACAACGACCCAGCTCGGTGAAAAAGTGCAGTGCAATCGTCAGGTTCATTGAAGGCTCTTCACGATTGAAGGGTCATGCGAAAGCACTGGATGTGTTTCGCTTGGAGACAAAGATTGAGGCACCCAAATTGCTCAATTTGACATCACAATTGAACCCGAAACAATCGTGGTTTCGTTTTCTTCGTGACGGCCGACATGTTTGTTTGCTCGCGCAGAATACGGAAAAATCAGACTCATAGTTGTGTATGGAATACTTCAATACTGGGCACACTAGCATTGTTCACTTGACTGGAACTGGTTGGTTTGATTTAGATATCTTGATTCGTTCTTCCTTTGCGACAGGTTTTATTCGAGGAGATTTTGCAGATGATGCACAATGGCGCCCCACATTTGCTTACGGGGTAGATGGGGGGCGTAGAAAACCACCTTTATGTGCAACGAGGTCTTCCTGCAAACTCTGTTCATTGGATTCGTTCGTGGGTTTGATGCGATTGGTTCGAAGCACTTCTCAGGCAGGACATCTACCCAAACTGCGCTTTCCAGTCCTTATTGTTTTACTTCGGATGATGGTTCTGACAATTAAATTTTGCACATTTATCAATTGACTGCACAAATCCAAGCGCAGCCAAATTCACTTTCTTAGCTAGATGCCGGATACCCTTCAAACCGTGACCAAAAGCTTGACCTGTTAGACACTGAACAAAAGATGGACATTTTTGGGTTTTCGATCTTAATGACGCATCAAAAACAATAAAACTGCCATCCCAAATTTTAAGGGGCGGAATGTTGGATTTCTAGACTTTCATCTCTGCTGAGCAGTCATTCTTGCCAGCCAACACAGAGCAACTCTAGCAACTCCAGCAACTCCTAGCAACTCCCAGCAACTCCTAGCAAGAGGGAACGAATCAATCCACCACTGCAAAATTCCAATGATTCCGCAGGTGCAATCAATGTCAGTCCTCGCACTGGCGTGGCATGCATATTTGTTCATTGACATGAACTTTCCACATCTTTCCACAACCACCTTTGGCCATTCCCCGAATTCTCCGAGGTGCAGATGCTTCCTCATATGTACAGCGTGTGTTTGCCTCGTCCAACTACAAGCATATCAAAGCAAACCTGGATCGAGAGCAGTAGCCACCAGCCCTATGGTGTGTGCAGCCACCCCGTGTTTCCGTGGCCCATGATCGGATGAACTGTTGCCGCGCTTGGATGGATATGACTCTTGACTTCTATCCATGACATTGTAGTCATCTTGCAGATGCCCAGGAGAATGGACGTTTAATGGCTATTGTAGTTGTTGCTTCTGCGGTCACTTCTACTTTTTTTGAGCCACCCGCGGTACTTTATTTTCTTTGCCGCTGCTGTCATGAGTTGTGGTAAGTTGTGGTATGTTGTGGTCGGTGGTGTGAGTGGCAATACGGATGGCAAATGATGGCAATACCTGGTAGTGCCACGGTAGTGCTGGGGTGAGATTTTTCTTTGTTTCAAACTTTGGGGTGCAGCGGAAACGCGTCCGATCCGGTGAGCCAAGCCTTGCAGCCTTGTAACGCAAGAGGTGGTCAACATTCAGTTCGTTCACTTCAAGCGGTTGGAAGGTTGAAATCCATTTAAATCCTAAGATGCACTCTGGGCCTGGGACTGTACTTTCGTGGGTATCCCCTCTCACCTCGATAAATGAATTTCTACAATGTATTTATGATTATCTATACATAGTCGACAAACCATGGGTTGCGGCAAGCTGGTCACCACTGGGTGAGATCCACGAATTCGACCAGGTGAACCCAGTGTCTTTCTTAGCACGGCTTTTTAGCCGCGAGACATAGTACAGACCCTGTGGGTCGATGTGCAACTGAGAGTGATGTTGGTACATTTTGACAATCTGTTGAATTTGTTTGAATTTGAATTGAGTTGGAGCATGTGAGAGCATTGATCAGCTGCCGCCAGACACTGGACTCATGTGAAGCGCTACTGGTTCATGCCTAACGGCATCTTACGCGCTATCATTTAGGGCATCTGTGCCCACAAACCAAGCTTCGGGTCCAAGCGAACCCCAGAGTCTCCTGTCATACTCGGCGCCAGGCATTGGGAAGGGAGGTTTTTGTTGTAGGTGAATGGAAAAGCAATCATCTTTGTATAGATGCTTTCCATATGAACCGACATAATACAATTTGCGTCAAAATACAGAAAAACATAGTAAGCACCATTTCTTTTCTTTGTTGTAGTGTGGAAACACTGGACTGGATGGAGGTTGATCACGGAATTCGTCACAGTGGTTGCCATTGCGATGATTCAGAAGTGAACATTTCTCATTTCCTGGAATTGCCCGGGTCATGGAGACCTTTTACATAGCGTGGACCTACAAATGGTACTGGCTGCGAGCCAGCAGTTGATCAGCCAAATAGAGCCAAGATATGGAAGAGGCCTTGTTCGAGAAAGCCAAGGGATGAACCAGAACTGGAGCAAATCGAATGTTTGTTGTTTATCTATGTTTATCTTTATATTTCTGTTGGCGATATCCTGTTCTCTGTATCTTGCGGGGTGGTGATATTCCAAGTTTGTTGTCTTATTGTATCCGTTGTTTATTTCTTCCCAATTCTTCAGACTTTCCGAGCCAGTTCAAGTTCGAAGATCTCGGACCTGACTCAAAGTCCTGTGCTCAGCCTCTTGTTCTCTGACTTCAGAATGGGTCGGAAGGTGGACGGACATCTTGGTCTCAGTACATTCTATGACGGGAAAGAGATGGAAATGGGTCCGAAAGGCACCTGCTTGGTATGTTCTAACCTGGCTCGCAGCCCACATGCTCAGCTAGTGAAACGGAAAGCAACCTGCTGTCATCATACCTAATGCGACTTACTTTACTTTTTTTGGTCTCTTCAGGAGGGACGCAGTGCACTGATTGGATGCCTTGATTTTACTTTGGGAAGGGTTTTTTAAAGGTTCTTTTTTTTTGGGTAGTTTGGGGATTCTTTTTTCCCCCTGTATGTCGTACCTTCCATAGTTTTCTGCTTTGGGTATCGTTTTTTTTTTTTTTTCGCATTATTTTTTCTGCTCTTTTGCTTCTCTGCTTTTCTGCTTTTTGCTTCTCTGCTTTTTTGCTTCTCTGCTTTTTGCTTCTCAGCTTTTCTGCTTTTTGCTTCTCTGCTTTTCTGCTTTTTGCTTCTCTGCTTTTCTGCTTTTTGCTTCTCTGCTTCTCTTCTCTTTTTAACAGCTCTGCTGTTCTGTTTTTTTTGCTTCTCTGCTGTTCTGTTTTTTTGCTTCTCTGCTCTTTTGCTTCTCTGCTTTGCTGATTTTCTGCTTCTCTGCTTTCCTGCTTGTCTGTTTTTACTTCTCTACTTTCATTTTTTTGCTTCTCTGCTTTGCTGCTTTTGTTGCTTTTGCTTTTCTGGATTTTCGCTTCTCTGCTTTTTCTGCTGCCCTGTTCTGCTACTGGCGTGGTTGCTTTTCTTCTCTTGCTTTTTCATGTCTTTCTTTCTTTCCTTTTTGCTTGTATGCTTCCCTGCTGTTATGCTTGTTCATGCTTCTCCGTTTTTTTGATGTTATGTATGTTTTTGTTCTTTCATGTCTGCTTTTCTCCGTTCTTGTTTCTTGCTTGCTTGCTTCTTCGTTTCCCTGTGTGTTTGTTGGTTGATTTGTGTATTTCTCTATTTTTTTTTCCTTGTTTTTGCTCTGCTTGTTTTGCGGACTATTTTATGACCTTCTTTGTCAATGGCTTGGCCGCTTTTCGGCCTTTCTAACTGTCTTGCTTTTCAGCTTGTCTTACTACAGCTCTTGCTCCCTGTAGTTGTATTCTGTTGTATCTCATTATTTCCTGCAACTTGTTGCTTCTTCGTTTTCCATGTTTTCAAGCTTTCTTATCTTTCTACTTGACCTTTCCATTCATTAGTTTCCAACCTACATCCTACATGTTCACAGTGTGCATGTCCACAGCAATACATGTGAGAATAGCGCCCACCAGTGTGGTTCTTCAACCTATATACATTCTATATGTTCAAAAGGTGCATGATTTGCAAAAGAAAAACTTTGACTGCCAGATTCGACCTACAGCATTACATCTGAGAATAGGTCTTGTCATGCTGCTTTCGAGGAGGCGCTGCGCCCCCCCCCCCAATCCCTTCTCCCGCTCTTTTAATTTCAAAGCCAAGCTTGCGCGCAACACGGTTGTGCCCCACCTTACATCCTACATGTTCACCAGGTGCATGTCCACAGCATGACATGTGAGAATAGGTATATAGTGTCATTCTGCTTTGGGAGGAGGTGCTGCACCCTCCCCCAATCCCCTCTTCCCTTTGTTTTATTCAAACCAAAGCTTGCGCATCTTCAAATACACTTTATAAATACATTTGAAAAAACAATATTCGAAGCACATTTGCCTTGCAAACCAGCAGCACCAGCAACCACAACAACAAGAACAACAAAAACAACAACAAGAATAACAAAAACAACCACAACAAGAACAACCACAACAAGAACAACCACAACAACCACAACAAGAACAACCACAACAAGAACAACCACAACAAGAAAAACCATAACCACAACTACAACCAGAACAATAACAATAATAATAACAACAAACAAAAACACCAACACCAATACCGACAACAGCAAGAACAAGAACAAGAAAAAGAGCAAGAACACCAACACCAACACCGACAACAGCAAGAACAAGAACAAGAAAAAGAGCAAGAACAAGAACAAGAACAACAACAACAAGAACAAGAACAAGAACAACAAGAACAAGAGCAAGAACAAGAACAAGAAGAAGAAGAAGAAGAAGAAGAAGAAGAAGAAGAAGAAAAATAAGAATAATAATAATAAGAAGAAACAAGAACAAAAACAAAAACAATAACAATAACAAAAACAAAAACAAGAACAAGAACAAGAACAAGAACAAGAACAAAAACAAGAACAAGAACAAGAACAACAACGACAACGACAACGACAACGACAACGACAACGACAACAACAACGACAACGACAACGACAACGACAACGACAACGACAACGACAACGACAACGACAACGACAACGACAACGACAACGACAACGACAACGACA
>BGPT01000833.1:156811-169093 GCA_003297045.1 Symbiodinium sp. clade C Y103 | reverse complement strand
ACAACAACTACAACTACAACCAAACTAACCACTACAACTACACTACACTGTACTGCACTACAAATACAACTACAACTACATTACAACTACAACTACAACCACAACTACATCTACAACTACAACCACAACTACAACTACAGTACATTACAACTACACTGCGCTGCCTCCAACCACTTGTCGGTCCATCAGTGGGTTCGCTCTGTCATCCATCAGTCACAGCAACCAGCTGCTCCTATAGGTTTACTATTTTTGAAACTTCCGCCACCGCCTTGTGCGGTACTATTGGTATGGTAAAGTAAAATCCGTTGAAATCATGCAGCCCACTCTTTCACCAGGTTTTGCAGCTCCGTGAGCGTGCAACATCTGAGAAACAGCCCTTGGTGTGGTTCGCCATGGGTTCCTCGGGGCAACCACCACTGGTACTGGCGACTTTAAAGGAATTGTTGAAGCAGAAGCTCGGCATGACAGTCTAACTCTTATCATCTTATGTTCCCATTTTGCCATACTCCCATTATGCGTTGTTTCTGGTTTATCAATGTTTATCAGATCATGATGTTCTGCCTGTTGTGCACCAGCCATCCATATATTCAAATTTATTCTGATTTGATGCATTTGATTCATTTAGACCGTGCCGTGTCCAGCAACATTTTGAACCAACTTCCCAGAATGGTGACATGAACTGTTAGGCAACCAAAGTGGTTCATCGTCGCGCCGGTGCACGCGCTGCTGGCAAAACTTAAGATCAATGCCAGTGATGCTTCAGCCAAGGCTGAAGCAGGCTGGGATGCTGTGTCGTTGGTCTTTCCACCTGACAGATGGATTGCTTCACTTTGAAAACCGCTAGAAAAAATTGTTCCGGTTTCGGAATCAACAACACCAGAGAACAAAGCACGATCAGCTCTCGGATTTTGAGAGCTCTTGGAGGGGTAAATCGGTTCAAAGCGGGCTGGCTTTTGTGTCCCGCTGCATTGAGGTCTAGATTCGCCACGGCTCTACATTCCACCGGAACTGCTTCCATCCCAAAAAGTGGAGCCCCTGTGCGATCTGGCACTCACTCATGGTGGACAAGGACTAGACGACGGTTCACTCACGTGGAGGGTTCTTCAATGAGAGTTTCTTTGCCATATTTTCACGAAAGCTAGCGGTAGCTAGCTTGAGTCTATTCTTGCTTCAGCAAGGGGAGGGGCAGGCCCGAGTCCGACACAGTGATTTTTCACACGAACCCCCCNTGGTCCAGACATGTTCAACTTTGAGTTCAAATTTGAGCCGCGGGGAAAATCATACTTTTTCGTGGGGCCCAAAGATGAAGATTTCTAGTTTAATCAAAACACTCTTTGAAGGCCTTCTCTAAAGATCCCATGCGGAGGCATAGGTGTATGTTCTGCATTTGTTACTGCGTTTATTTTACATGAATACCGACGCTAACAAACATATGTTTCCATTTCTTTTTAGCTGCTCAANAGGTGTATGTTCTGCATTTGTTACTGCGTTTATTTTACATGAATACCGACGCTAACAAACATATGTTTCCATTTCTTTTTAGCTGCTCAACATGTCGCCATACACATGGACACGTTTTTCCTGACCATTTGTTCTTGCATTTTTCCACATGTGTGTTTGCATTTCTTAACATATGTCACATCATATGTCTTTGCATTTGCCTGTACTTGCTCGACCTTTTGTGCTTACACATACGTGTACGTGCTCGACAGATGTACTTATATTGGACCGCAACTTTGCGCAACACATATAATATAATTTATGCCATTTTATGCCACAACAAACACAAACACGTGCCTTAAGAAATGCATCAACAAATGCAAATAAGTGCAACCACATATGCATAAGATCTTATTTTATGAAAGTAAGATCTTATTTTATGATCATGTCATTACACAAGAGAACATTTTATTTTCACAAAATAAAATGTCGCATGTAATTTGTTCCAGCATGTACGGTTTGTGTCGTACATATGCAAAGATATATACAGAACAAATGTAAACAAATGCCACAACAATTGCAGCCACATGCCACAACAAANCAAAGATATATACAGAACAAATGTAAACAAATGCCACAACAATTGCAGCCACATGCCACAACAAATGCAATTATATAAATGTCACAACAAATGCAATTAGATGCCACAACAAATGCTAACAATGGCCACATCAAATGCAACCAAATGCAGAATTTTGCGTCCAAAAATGTATCAAACATATGTAAAATTAAATGCTGCANNAAATGCAACCAAATGCAGAATTTTGCGTCCAAAAATGTATCAAACATATGTAAAATTAAATGCTGCAAGATATGTATATCTTATTTTGGGGGTCCAGACACCTACAGAGTAATGTTTTTGGATTAAGTTAGAATATATTATAGTTTCTGCACATGTTCTCAAACGTATTCAAATTTGAGCCCCACAAAAAAAATAATTCTTGGTGGGGCTCAAAGTTGCAGATTACGTATGTTCTTTGCACTTTTTGTCAAAAAGTATTCACATTTCAACCCCACAAAGATTATCAATTTTNAATTTGAGCCCCACAAAAAAATATAATTTTTGGTGGGGCCTAAACTTGACGATTAGATACGATTTTTGGAATCTCGCCAGCAGTAGTCAAATTTGAGCCACCCTAAAAATTATCATTTTTAGGGGGGCCCAAGGCCCAAAGTTGAAGAGTAAATATGACTAAATATGGTCTTTGCATATCTTGGCCAAATGTAAGCCCCACAAGAATTGTACTTGTACTTGGTTGGTGGGCCCAAAGTTGAAGATTATATAAATATGCTCTTTGCAAATCTTGTCAAACGTATTCCACTTTCNGTACTTGTACTTGGTTGGTGGGCCCAAAGTTGAAGATTATATAAATATGCTCTTTGCAAATCTTGTCAAACGTATTCCACTTTCAGCCCCACAAAAAACCGTTGTTCCGCGTGCGAAACTCCAGGACAACAGTAATTTCTACAATCCCATTGTCCGCATATAGTTGCTCTAGACATCTCTAGACTCAAGACACTCTGTCTTCAGCATCTCCAAATCCCATGCTGTTTCCAAGCTCATATGAACCTTAGCTTTCGTTCACCACCCCCTGGGCCTCAAGTTTTTTTTCTCGAAGTAAAATTTGGAGATGCACCCAGATGGGCTTCTGCCTTGGTCCAAACTCTTGCATGGTGATGCGTGATTGAAGCCATTAGGATCCTTGCAAAGTGCAATCCACAAGGGTGGACACAAGACAGTCACAAGTAATACTTGTGTCATCGTTTTGGCTGTGTCTGTTTTCATTTGGTACGCCATGAGCCAGGAACAGTTCACACCAGCATGTGTTCTGGAGTTCCCTTCGTGGGTGTTGGTATGATGCCGGAGCAAGACCTCAACATCCGTCTTGCTGTCAACAAGGGTGGCAGAGCTGCACGTGGTACCCATTTTATTGCCGATATCGCCCCAAGAATTTTGCACCTTACTACTGCCCCACATCTTCTGGAAACCGCTCGCTTGGGGGGCTCTTGCTTTTGGGGTAGCACGGTTTCTGCTTCGGCTGAAGCCCATATTTTGAACGCATTTTCTGGAGAAAAGACTGTAGGATCATCCTGCGTTGGGATGGCGGAACCAGAGGCTGTCACCGACCCAGGTATTTGTATTATTTGCATCAAATCTGCTGAGGTATGGCCATCCAGGCTATGAAGTTTGACCCTCCATCGCAGATTGCTGGCTTGATGCAAGATCTTGCTGACTCGCCGGAGATGCGCATCGCTGCTTCCAGAATCAGAGAGGAATGCCAGGAATATACAGGGGAAGTCGCCTTTGTGGAATTGATCCAACAAAAACTGGCTGGAATGAACAGCAAAGCTGACATTTGATAAGAAGATATAACATCTTCAGATGTACAAATGAAGACTCTTGTTGATCTGACAAACGGATCTATCAGCTGAACTTTTGTTGCAAGGTGCGAGAGAACACGACAAGACCTTGGCAGCAGACCATGAAACCGTGACAACTGGCACCTGCTCCTTACTTATTCGATCCATGAAATATAAATTGAAATAGTTTATAATATTTATCAATATAATTTATTGTAATAAAAGTAATATTGAATATACATATATATAATATATATATATACATGTAAGAAAATGAGGATTGGGATATTTGGAAATATATTTCGAAACAGATATACTATTTAAACATATAGATTCTATACATTGTTGAACTAAAACAATAATATTAAACAAATATTACTTATTTTTTATATAGATATTTAAAAGTGATATTGCTATTTTTAAAATATTAAAACATATGAATATATTTTTTTAAATGATATTTTTTTTGTTTTTTTGAATAGATTTCTTTATTTGATTTGTTTTAAACAATATTAGCTTAATCAATCAAAAAACAACAAAACAAGACCAACCAACGAACCCGAATGCAGTCACGTAAAACACTTGTGTGAAACAAGTTATTTCAACAGTCATGTACATTTTTCCCCTGTTGCCATACTAGTGTAGACTGTGGAATGTAGAAGGCGGTGGAGTGGAGAGTGTGGAGTGTGAAAACAGTGGGGTGTTGAGTGGGATGTTGAGTGGGGTGTTGAGTGGGGTGTTGAGTGGAGAGTGTGTAGAGTGGTGAAATGGAGATTGTGAAGTTTAAAGTGTAGAATGTGGACTGAAAAGTTTAAAGTGCCGAGTGTGGACTGTAGAGTGTAAAGTGTAGCGTGTGGAGTGTAAAGTGTAAAGTGTGGAGTGTAAAGTTTAGAGTGTAAAGTGTAGAGTGTGGAGTGTGGAGTGTAGAGTGTAAAGCGTGGAGTGTAAAGTGTAAAGTGAAGAGTGTGGAGTGTAGAGTGTACAGAGTAAAGTGTAGAGAGTCGAGTGTGGAGTGTAAAGTGGAAAGTGGAAAGTGTAGAGTGTAAATGTGTGAAGAGTAAAGTGTGGAGTGTGGAGTGTAGAGTGTGGAGTGTGGAGTGTAAAGTGTAAAGTCTAGAGTGTGGAGTGTAAAGTGGAAAGTGGAAAGTGTAGAGTGTAAAGTGTGAAGAGTAAAGTGTGGAGTGTGGAGTGCAGAGTGTGGAGTGTGGAGTGTGAAGTGTAGAGGGGAATGTAGTGTGTAGAGTGCTGAAAGGGAGATTGTGGAGTTTAAAGCGCCGAGTGTGTAAAGTGTAGAGTGTAAAGTTTGAAGTGTAAAGTGTAGAGTGTGGAGTGTGGAGTGTAAAGCGTGGAGTGCAAAGTGTCAAGTGAAGAGTGTGGAGCGTAGAGTGTACAGTGTAAAGTGTAGAGTGTGGAGTGTAAAGTGTAGATGTGTAGAGTGTGAAGAGTGAAGTGTAGCCGGTGGAGTGTAGAGTGTATAGTGTAGAGTGCAAAATGTAAAAGTGTAAAGCGTTGAGTGTGGCGTGTCAAGTAAAGTGCAAAGTGTATAGTGTAGAATGTCGAGTGTGCAGTGTAAAGTGTAAAGTGTGGATTGTAAAATATAGATTGTGGAGTGTAGAGTGTAAATTGTAGAAATGTAGAGTGTAGAGTGTAAAGTACAGAGTGTGGAGTGTAAAGTGTAGATTGTGGAGTGTAGAGTGTAAAGTGTAGGATGTGGAATCGAAAGTGAAATGGGGAAAGTGTAAATATGGGTAAAGATGTGTGAGGTGCAAAATTGTAGAGTGTAGAATGTGGAGTATAAAATGCGGAGTGTAGAATACGGAATATAGAAAAGAGAAATGAAAAATACGGCATATTAAAAGAAATAAAGTGTAGATTGTGGAGTGCATTGTATTAAATATGAGGTATTTAATATGGAATGTGGAGTGTAAAATATAGGTTATAAAATATAAAATATATAATATAGAATGGGAAATTGGAAATTTAAAATATAAAAGGTAGAATGAAGATTGGGGTTTGGGGATAAGGAAATTTATATTTGGAATAAATAATATGTAATGCATGGGATATTAATTTTAAATTTTAGTGAAAAAAAATATAAGGAATGATGGCATTTTATGAAATAAAATAAAAATTAATAAAAAAAATAATATGAAATATTTATTTTGGAGATTTTAAAAGAAATATTATTTTGATATTTTCAATATTTTGGGAAAATTTATTATTTAAAATGGAATTTTAATTATTGGAAAATTTATTTCTTATATTTATTTTGAATCTTCTAAATTATTATTGTTATTTTTTTTCCCAGAAGATTGCAAAATATTTTATTCTTGGAAATTTCCGAAATATAAGAAATATGGAATATTTTCGAAATTCTATTTTGAATGATAAATTGAATATTTGATAAGAATTAATAATTATGATTATTATTTTATATTATTCCTGCCCCACGAGACGTCCGTTCGACGCTTTTGAAGCCTCCGAAAATGTTTCCATTTTTTGTTCCCCTTAGGTATGGCCATACGGCGGCCACGCAAATGGTTGGGATTAGGTGGCGGACGGCTACGAACAAAAAGCAAGATTAAATGAACGCAACTTAACCCCCAGACCCCCAAGGTAAAATGAGAACCATTCACAAAATATTCGAAAATAGATATAAAATATAAATTATAGAATATAGAAATGATTTCTATATTTCTATATACGATATTTTTATAATTTCGAATGAAAAAAATACAGAAATGAAATGATAATATTATATAATTAATATTTATATTAAAAAAATATATAAATAATATTCTTTTTTAATCTCAAATTCATTTGAACCCCCAAAAAAATACCCAAATAATATCATAAATTTATCACCAAAAGAGGAATAAAGATATGAATTATATATCATCATAATTTAATTTTAGATACTTATATCTTCATCCTCACATTTTCACATCTTCACATCCTGACATCTTCACATACTCACATCTTCCTCACATCTTCACACCCTCCCATCTTAACATGCTCACATCTTCACATCTTCGCATCCTCATATCTTCCTATCCTCCCAGCTTCACATACTCACACCTTCACATCTTCACATCCTCACATCTTCACATCTTCACATCTTCACATCTTCACATCTTCACCTTTCTCTCTCTCTCCCTCTCTCTCTCTCCCTTTCTCTCTCTTTCTCTCTCTTCTCTCTCTTTCTCTCCTCTTTCTTTCCCTCCTTCTTTTTCTTCTCCCACTTTAGGCCGCGGGCAATGCCGACGAGGCATTACGAAATATGGTCCCTTTCGCACGACATGAGGCTCGATGCGCAAAAACTGAAACAAAATTACGATTTCACAACTTCGCGGCAATTTTTTCGCACGAAATGAGGGGCGATGCCAAAAAAATGAAGCAAAATTGCGATTGCCCGGCTTCGGCGGCAACCTTTTCGCACGAGATGATGTTCGATATGCAAAAATTGAGGTAAAATTGCGATTTCAATTGTAACGGATGAACCCTTGCGTAAGAATTGATATAAAATTGCGACTTCACCCCTTCGCGGCAACCCTTTCGCACGAAGTGAGGGTCGATGCGCAAAAACTGAAGTAAAATTGCGATTTCACAATTTCGCGGCATTCCTTTCGCACGAAATGAGGGGGGCAAAGATGATATAATTTTTTGAAAAGGAATTTCAATAAGATTTCTGATGTTTCCGTAGGATTCCAAAAATAATTCTATAGATCTGCATGATATTTCTAATGGAATTCTATAGGATATCTGAAGAATTTTTATAGGACATATATAATATATCTAAGAATTGCCCATGATATTGCTTTGATATTTCAAAGGAATTTCCATGGAATTCCTGTATGATTTCTATTTCTTTAGGATTTTGAGGGAATTTCTATGCAATTTCTGCAGGATTTCTATGGGATTTTGTGCTATTTTGAAAGGATATCTAGAGAATTTCCATGGAATATCCTGTAAAATAGCGAGAGAATTTCCATGGGATTTCTTGATACTTCAAAGGAATTCAATGGAATTCCTAGGAAATTTCTATAGAATATCTGAGATATATCTAAGGGATGCCAATGATATTTCTTTGATATTTCAAAGGAATTTCCATGGCATTCCTATATAATTTCTATTGTATGGCTTTGCATTTTTCATAGGATTTCTATAAGGTTTATAGGAAATTTCTATATAATTTCTATAAGATTTCTACGGGATTTTATGGATTTTTTCTGATATTTCTTTGAGATATCTAAAAAATCCATGGGATATCTGTGATATTTAAAAGGATATCCATGATATTTCTATATATCTAAATTCTAAGGAATTTTCATGAAATTCCAAAATGATTCCGATTATTTTTTTTGATAATTCCTACATAGAAATTCATGAAATTTCTTTTGGATTTTTATAGGATTTTTGTGTCATTTTGATAAGATATCTCGAAAATTTCTATGGGACCTCCTGTAAAATAACGAGAGAATTCCCATGGGATTTCTTGATATTTCAAAGGAATTCAATGGAATTCCTAGGAAATTTCTATAGAATATCTGAGATATATCTAAGGGATACCAATGATATTTCTTTGATATTTCAAAGGAATTGCCATGGAATTCCTATATAATTTTTATTATATATTTTTGCAATTTCTATAATATTTTCAAAATATTTCAAGGACATTTCCATGCAATTTATATAGGATTTCTATTGGATTTTTCTTAAGGAAATTTTTCTGATATTCCTTTGGAATATTGAAAAAATCCATGGGATATTTGCGAAATTTCTAAAGAATATCCATGATATTTCTATATATCTAAATTCAAAACGATTTGCATGGAATTCCAAAATGATTCCCATAATATTTTTGGATAATTTCTATATAGATATCTATGAGATTTCAAATATAATTCTTATTATATTTTTATGGAATTTTTATATTATTTTGAGAGGATATCTAAAGATTTTCTGTGGGATATCCTGTAAAATACCGAAAGAATTTCCATTGGATTTCTTAATATTTGAATTTAATGGAATCCTTATGGAATTTTTTATTGGAGATTTGTGATATTTTCATGATAATTACAGAATTTCTATAAGATTGCTTTGGTATTTCACAGGGATTTCTATGGCATTTTTATGGAATTTCTTTGAGAAATTTATTTGATAATTGCACAATTCCTATGGATTTTTTGGGGATATTTCAAAAGGATACCAATGGAATTCCTATGGAATTTTTATACTATTTCTATGGGATATCTATAATATATCTAAGGCATATCCATGATTTTTTTAATGATATTTCTCATGGATTTCCATGATACTTCTACGATATTTTCGTGGAATCCTTATTTATTTTTTTGGGATATCAAAAAATATCCGATTGGATTTTTTGAAATTTCAGAAGGATTTCTATGGAATTCCTAGGGAAAAATCAATTCATATTAAATGGATATAAATTGAAGCCCTTATTAATTTTTCAATATTTTCTATTTAAAAAAAAACAATGAATTGAAAATAAATTGATTTGACTTGAAACGTCTTTGACGATGCAGAACAAATCATGGGGACCGGAAGATATGACGTATTGCATTCTTCCTAATTATGATATATGATTTTGAATAATAAATTTCTGGGGCATTGATATCAAATCTGAACCCTAATCTGAATATCCGTATTCAAATCTGAAGATTGCTCAGATTTGAAGATATCCAGGAACTCTTCTTGAGAAATCTTGACCCCAACAAATCTAGATCCAAGATCCAAGATGCCCATAAATTCTTCTGGGAAATCTTGGATCCAATAAATTTGGATCCAAAATATAAGATCCAAGATGCCCAAAGATTCTTCTTGAGAAATTTTGAATCCAATAAACCTGGATCTAAGATCCAAAATATCCAGAAATTCTTTTTGATAAATCTTTCATCCAATAATTTCGGAACCAAGATCCAAGATCCGAGATGCCCAGAAATTCTTCTTGAGAAATCTTGGATCCGTGTAGATTAAGAGCCTCAGGAATTCTTGGACCTTGGATCCAAAATTTCTGCGCGAAGATTTTGCGCCAATATCCCTAGGAAATCTTGGATTTTGGATCCATTAAGTCTCCCTAAATCCAAGATTTCTGGGTCAATATCATCCAAAAATCTTAATTTTTGGAGCCATTAAGACGAATTTATCAAATTGAAGAAATATGAACAATTCTATTTATTAAATTTATGAATTGAGATTTAATTTTCCAATTTGAAAAAAAAATATATAATAATTTGATATATATTTTATATCTATGAAATATTAATAATAAAAATAAAAGCACTACATATATTAGACATATATTTAAAGATAAATTATTTATTTTCTAATATATATATATATATATTTTTGTTAAAACCCACAGCAAATTCGCCGCCGCGGCGTCGTAGGCACTAACTCGCTTCCGGCTCGTTCCTATGTATGTAGGACCTCTCTCATTTTATATATAATTATTTTTTTTAAATATATATATATATATATATTTTTTTTTCATTTTTATATTTTTATATATAGAAATATATTTATATATATTTTTCATTTTGATTAATTTTCTTTCATCTCCTTTTCCATCCCCTATTCATTTCCTATAATTTTCTCTCCTCTTCTCTTTTCCATTATAATTTATATTTTTATTTTCTTCTCTTTATCCTATCATCCCTCCTCCTCTTCTCTTAATTTTCCTTCGTTTCTTTTCTTTTTATAAATATCCGAAATATTTAAAAATATATTTGAATCAATTATTTTCCCATTTATTCATTCCATAATTATTAGAAAATTATTTATATGATCTATTTCAATTAAATTAAAAGATAGAATTATATTAAATATTTTCTTCAATCTGACAATTTTATCTATATAATAAATTTCAATATATCTAATAAATAAATACTAATATATATGTATATATATATATATCCATATTATATCATTTCCATATTCATAGAAAAAAATATTCCTTTCTTTTATATAATATATATATTCAAAAATCTCTTAATCAATTTAATTAATATTATTTAAATAAAAATGCCGATAATATGTATATATTTAATTTTATCATTTTCTCATTATATATTTATATATTTTTAAAATTTATTTTGAATATATATATATATATAAATTAATATTGATATATATATATATATATTATTTTTTTCTAATGAATAAAAATAAATATATATAGATAATAAAAAGAATAAATTATATAAAGAGATAATTATCAATTCATTATTTATTAATTAAATTATAATAATTCGGATTTATAGATCCGTATCTTTTTATCTTTTTAATATCCATCTGCAAAAATATATCACCTTTCTAGATCAGACGACGAAAAATTTCAAGAATCCTATTTTTCATCTCACATATGGTCGTCACAAGCAACGCGCAGGGAAAACTCTTCTTGGAAGGTAAAAAAAAATCCTGCAATCTCATCATATCTCCGTTAGATATATTGTAGCGATAGATCCATTGATTAATTTTATGGCAAAATCTAATATCGATGGATGGATCAATATGCTTATTCATTTAATTAAAATACATTTTAAGAGGTAATACCATTAATGAAATTATAAATAAGATAATATTCTTGGGAATATTAATAATATGATATAAATAAATCAATAATTATTTAATAAAAAAAATAAGAAAATATATGAGGATATAGAAATAATTATAATATATATTAATCTAAAATAATTTAAGATAATACTAGGGTTGGCCCGCTGTTTCCAACAGCGTGGGCTTTCGGTTAATCGCTTATAAATTTTAAAAAATATTATTATAATTATTCGAAGGAAATTTAGAACCTAAACCTTCCGACAATATGGACAAATAGAAAACACACAGCCATGAAGAAAGTAAGAAGATAAAGAAAATCAGAAGAGAAAATATCAGATAGGAAGAAAATCAGAAGAGAATACATATAGGTACCCCAAAAGGTAGGAAAATTACGAAATATTGTCTTTTTCCAATATTTTGTGGTTCCGGAAGGTCGAAAAGTAGGCTCGTTAAAGCGGCGGAATCGGAAACATCTTGGCAGATAAAATATAAAAAATTACACGTCGTTATAGAAAATTTGGAAGTAAAAAATATCAAAATATATCATAATACGACCAATTTTTGGAAGTAAAGATGTAAGAAAAAAAATACGGCATTATAGAAGTCAAAAATATTAAAAATTATCAGCTTAGGAGCCCTTTTAGATATTAAATCCAACCCACCCCCCCCATCAATCCAACCCACCAACCCAACCCACCAACCCAACCAACCCAACCCACCAACCCACCAACCCAACCCACCAACTCCGCAACCCAACCCACCAACCCACCAACCCACCAACCCAACCCACCAACCCAACCCACCAACCCAACCCCCCAACCCAACCCACCAACGGACTTA
>BGPT01000833.1:121561-154627 GCA_003297045.1 Symbiodinium sp. clade C Y103 | reverse complement strand
TGGTAGTGAACGATAGTCGAAGCACCGGCATGTACACAGGGGGAATCGAACGACCGTCGCAGATTTGCCCAGTGGTACAGCACAGAACTCACATTAGGCTACAATTTCGGATTCCCCAAAAAGCGTCACTTTTTTGGGAATTGCGAAATCTCGAAATCCCAAAATAGTTTCACTTTTCGACGTGAATTTGGAGAGATAGGGAAAAATGAGCAAAAGAAGATCTGGAGAGTCTAAAATGGCTTCTGCAGAATTCCCCAAAAAGTGGCGGAATTTGGGGATTTCGGACCCTGGCGATTTGCGCGCGGCAGCTCTTGTGTACCCAAATCGTAATATTAGTAGTAATAAAAACAAAATCTAATATCATATCGTAAAATAAAACATAATATACTATAATATAATATAATATAATATAATATAATATAATATGATATAATATAATATAATATAATATAATATCATATAATATAATATAATACAATACAATATATTATGATTTTTAGTTTTTATTTATATTTTATTAATAAATATACTATATATTAATAATGCACCCTGTAATCTCAATTTAAATCATTATTTTGATTAATGGATTATTTCAATTATATCATTTTGTTCGATCTGTTTGAGCTGGGCAATCTAGAGTAAAATTGCATAGATCGTGGGCAGAACGTCAAATCAAGCTACAACATATTTCGCCAGACATTTGAATTTACTTATAGAATGGACATCATCTGCTGAGCCTTCTGCTCCTGTAGAGAGAGATCTGCTGCTGGTTGCCAGCAGAGACCGCCAGAGGGTCCTTCTTTGGGAACCATCGGCTCAATAGCTCCATTTGTAAAATCTTGATCGGCCTTTACGACCACATCCATGAGGGTCTTGGGCATTGATCTCCAAAGCCCAAGAACTTAAAATCCGAACGCTCACAGCGTTCATGGTAAACCGCTGTTCTCGCGTCGCAAACAGAGCGACGCGAGTCAAAAAGAAAAAACGAGGCCAGTCAAAGCTGTTCTTAAAAATCCATCGGACACTAGATTGAAATGGTTCAGCAACCTTCGAAAGAACACCGGGTCAAGTTCTCTACAGAGTAAAGGGGAAAAGCTCACACAATTGAATTCATGGAAATCAACTCCCACCAAACCACATTGCTTTCAACCTTGCACTCAATTCGCATTGTTTCAGAACTTTTGAGAACGATTTGCGGTGATCAACTGAAGATGCCGGTGTGGCCATAGCAGCCTCAAGCACCTTGAACACGGTCCGCCATCTGTCGTCTCTCCTCCGCAGACGCCTGCATCAGATGAAAAAAACATTGACAACTCGGCAGCTGTATGTCCACACCCTACAGTTCAGTAGATCAACACGACAACTGGCTTCAATGAATTTTAAAGCAGACTTGATTAAACCCGCAGAATTTCTAGCAATTGCCATATTTGTTCAAATGGTGTTCCACATGCAAATTGGGCTTTGGTCAAGTCCCGATCTCGGCAGTTGTGCTGCACCAATTCTTCTTATATGATCTAATAGTTCTTGGCCTATCATGCAAGACACTGACGCCGTAGATGTTTTTTCCAAATATGCAATTCTGAGACTTTTCCAACCTTTTTCGTCTCCTGCAATCCTAAAAAAAGACTAGCTGCTTGATAACCATCACCATATATCACCATATATCACCATATATCACCACATATCACCATTATCAACCCCATCCCCATCCTCATTGTCCTCATCATCCTAGTCATGAGATGAAAAGAGCTTAGAAACTAGAAACGACCGTCATTCCCACTCAAGGCTGGTATTAGTTTATCATAGAAGAGAAACGCATGCGGCATGGTGGCGCATTTAGATCTATGCAAAGCCACCTACATGCTAGTTTTGATGTAGTATTTGATTTTGTTGAAGGATTTTTATCAAGGGAACCTTGCAAATTGGTCCCTGCAAGTCAAAAAATCCTTGTCCATCCAAATGAATTGTTTCTGCAGGACAGGCGGCATACGGTAGCTTTGACCCCCCCAGCCGACTTGCTTAGCTTTGCAATGATTTGATACCATCATTCTTGTAGATTTATCTGGATTTGTCTTATGTGGGTAGATCATCATATTTGTTGCTTATATTCTTTCATCACTTTGTGTGGTAATTCCCATGTAGAGAGCAGAAATGTCACGATGCGTTGGAACGCTAGGAGTCCAGGAGGGTCCCGCACAAATCCAAGGTGGAGCCCCACAGCAGCATCCAACAACCATATCTCTGCGGTCACCAGCTCAAAGCCTCGTGGGCATCCACTGCATGTCGAATCGCCTGCAGCAAAGTCCAAGGATTCCAGCCTTTAGATGGCTGATTTGAAATGATTTGATGGATGGCCTGTGATAGCTTTAGGATTCCATCGATTCCTTGGGTTTTGAGAAGGCTTGAAATTGAAAATGACGTGCACCTCAAACCGACAGTAACTTATCAGGAACCTCCAGCCTCACCAGCCCATCCCACCTGCGCGACAGGAGTGTCCATGCCGGTCTGTTGGGCATGGCCCTCCAGCAGCTTTTCATAGACTGTGCAGCTGCGGGCCGGCACCACCTGAAACATCTGATGAGATAGGATCGCTTTTAGCTGGATGCCTGAAGTGCAATAAGTTGCGTCTTTTGAAGTCCAAACATCAACATGAAACACTAAAACACCCAACAAAAGGGCCTGGAATGGCCTGGATATTCAGTATTCTCAGTATTCATCAGGGCTACTTCCCACCATCTCCCCACCTTCAAGGTGATCGAAGCCATTCTATCGTTGAAGTTGCCGGGGCCTTGCACAGGCGATCGCTGGTTCAAGTCTTTGGTTCCCAGTACCCACAAATGGCCATCGGTCACATTGGGACACCAAAAAAAGCAACAACAAATGACAAAAAACAGCAGCCTACTGCAATTTCTCTGATCACATCCAGGGAGCCTGGGGAGCAGCGATAAACTGTCACCCTTCTGTCGATGGGTTTCCACAACATTTATTCCACTTCTAATCCTGAAACTGCGGCGCTTTTGCTCTTTTCAGCGCAAGTAATTGTTGGAGGTTTTAATCCGAAGAGATGAGACGCCTCCAGGTACTCCTTCCGGTGCAGAAAAGTAAACCCAATCGTGCACCGTGCGTCCTGGACTGCGCACGCATGGATGAGGAAAGGAAATGCGTCAACGTCAAACATCTTTTCCCACTATGGAAATTACAAGCATCCAACTTCGTAAGAAAGAACACCCTAAAGCGGAGATGTTGCCAGTGGCAACTTGACAGGTAGAAGTGAAGGTACAACTGATAAGCGTCAATAGCACATCCATTCACTCATATGTAAATGCAACATCATGGGTGCTTCTCATACTTGGCAAGCTCCCGTAGCTGCAAACCAATGTAGTTCTCTGCTCGCAACATGGAAGTACCAGACCGACTGCTCATGTTTCCCGGGTGCTCCATTGTCACAGCATGTCGTGGCACTGCGCCAATGAAGCCATCCAACAAATCAACAAACGCAGATGTAAACCGCCAAATCAAAGGCCATTCAACTACCATCCCAACTGAGAGATCTCTCCACCCTCAACAGCTAGCTAGCTCATGGATGCCAATGGTCCCGGTATGTCCCGGTTAGAACCACCAGACTGCTGAAACCAGCGTTGTGAACTCCAAAACTTCGATTGCGATTGTGTTTCTCGGGGGTTGCAGCTCCTCTTCCCCTGAAGTCGTAGGCATCCGAATCCAAACAAACCTTGTACCTGCAAGCAAACAAAGGCGTCGGGACCTGCGACACCAGCATCCACATCCCAAAACAGAAACACACATGAGCAGCTATGAGCAGGCAAAAACACCACAAAGGATACAAAGGTGATTTCAAGTGATTCCACGCATCTGTTGAAATCTTGGAACTTCTGTCATCCAGGCACCTTCCATGTTCACGAACGCCCACCTTATAGTCCATGTAGTCATTGCCTTAGTGGAAGCAGTTTGGTCAACAAAATCCCACAATCTTTAACTGTTAGGAAATGTTAGGAATGTTTCTGTGAGGATTTGTGGGGCTTTATCCACCTGGTTGCCTAGGTATCTCAATGTATCTCATGTACGCTGACTTGATTTGCTGTGGCCGTGCAGTAGAGGATCCAAGGCAAAAACACCCCACGAATTTTGAAGTCTTTCTGTCTCACTTCAACTGGGTCTACAGGATTCTGCGAGATCTCAATCTCAGTATAGTATCCTTGTATATCCTTGTCTTCTTAGTGATTGCGTGGATTCCAATGTATGCCAACTCTTTGACTCACTGCTCAGACAGAAGATTTTGTGACGCTCCCAGGCCAAAGAATTTATATATTCTGCACAGAAAAGCTGGGCGCCATGATTTGGAGGCTAGCGCTGCAAAAAGATTGATTAACGTGACCCCCCCAGTTAACTCAAGATCTTCCCATTCAGTAAATATCACTTCTTGGACTGCGCCTGGGATGCAATACCTACCCGCCCAAGAGTGTGCGATGAAGAATTGGATCCTGGAGTCCATCTAAAATTATTCTTCCGATATTTGGACTGTCAACACTTAGGAGATATCCAACCCTTCATGCCAATGCCTGATGGCTCAAGACACAAGCAGACACAAGCAGTATATTCAGAAGCCAATATCTAAATTTGATCTCTGGCAAAAGTTGCCGTGGGGAACATCTAGCATTTTGATGCATTTTGCATCCATCATTTTCATGGGAGACATCAGTTAAGGCGTTGGCAAGGATGTAAGTTGATCACAAAGACAAGCTCGCCGCGTTCAAAGACGATCACCTTATCCTCCTGCGCAAGGTGGGTCAGCTGCAAACCCGCTCAGAGTCCTTCCAGTGTTGGCACTCTAGAACCTGCTTTTTCTTTCACCCTAGCAACTGGGCCCAGCACGCTCCAAGAGATCTTGCATAGTGGGTTTGGGCCAAAATGATTCAAAACCTATCATAACCTGGGCATCCTGTCTGACATCTAATTATCTAATTAATACCATCGGAATCTTGGATCTGCCATGCGTGTCTTTAATCCCTTATAGCTCTTCGCCCTGACCAAAAAGTCCTATGAGTACAGTGATTGAGCCAATGGCTGGCCCACCTTATTGGGCAACCACTGTATGGCTGGTAACAAATTCGATTGTTTAATCGCAGAAACGATTTTGCGGGTCCATTGATACAATGTTTTTGAATACTGTACTGATCTGTCATCTTCATGTTGTCTAGGAGTCAAGCACAACCGCAATCACAAAGGGAGTGGTCGTATCCATCATGGAGTGGTCGTATCCCTCATGACCCATACAGGCATGCAAGTAATGCTATTCGCCGCCTCGAAGCTAGGATTCCCAACTTCCATCCAAAAGCGTATTTAGGCCCGCTGGAATCTGCAAAGCATCCCTTGAAATACTCTGCACTTCTGCAATTGTCATCTTGGCAATCTAGCATTTCACACATCCTGTTCCATCCAGTTCCTGCGGTTGTATCCCCCATGGCATCAACAAATTCCCACCTCGTGTTGACTGGAAACCAAGAGGTGCTCGTCGCTCGCAAAGCCAGTGCTCTCCTGGACTTCAAGACCGTTGCTGCAACCGTACCTATCCCATGCGATCCCATGTGTATCAAGGGACGCTCACGACCATGTAATCCATGTGAATAATTGTGAAGCTGGTGTCAACAGGGCTATTGATGGCTGAACCGCACAGAAGGGCAGCGTACACGTCTGGAACTCCAGTCACCCGCGGTTGTATGGAGAATATTCAAATATTCCTTGTCCTGATATGGATTTCAAACTCAAGACTGTTTCAGTGACTATATAAGTCCCGAAAGATTCAGCATAGCACTTATGTAATTCTTGTATCCCCATTGGAATTTAGTGGCTCATTCAGGTACACCCATTCTTAGTGCTAGAAAAGGTGTGACCCAGTTAAATCCCTAGAAAATGCAAAAACCAAGTAAAAATGGATGATTTATTTGATTAGGCTGAATCATCTTCTAGACAGAAATCATGGATACTTTAACCTGTTATTTTTGGAAAAAGCAAATCATGAGACTGCAATTCACCACTTTGTGCCTAGAAAATGATCTGTCATGCAATGATAAGAAGAAAAAAAAAAGATCTCTAAAAAACCTTTGTTTCTAAAATTGAGGGTCACAAATGAGCAATGTTTTCCCTAGAAAATGCCTAGTGATACCCTTGCTAAGATAGATAATCCATCTTCCCNAATGTTTTCCCTAGAAAATGCCTAGTGATACCCTTGCTAAGATAGATAATCCATCTTCCCCGGGAATCACCAAACAAACAAAGTTCTAACATAAATTTATCCACCAAAAATAGTTAAAAAACTCGACCTGCAATCCTGCACCAACAAAGCCAGCGTTTTTTTGTCGCCCAAAGTTTCCAGGTCTGTTTGATCAAGATTGATCAAGTTCTCTAGTTATTTTTTAAGTCCATGTGGAACTTAAATTTCGGCGAACAGCTTTTGAGCTCACAGAATATTTCATGAAAAAATGAACTGAAGAAGAAGCCACAGAACAACATTTTCTCTAGACAATGAATCACCATGAATCAGGCTGAATCAGAATAATTGTTGCCAGCAATCTTCCAAACATCTTCTGTGCCAGCAATCTTCCAAACATCTTCTGTTCTGGTTTTCAACCCTCATCTCTCTAGAAAATAAACATCACCAACGTCAGTGTTTCAACTGAAAATCCCCTGGAAATTCCCTGGGGAATATGATGAAAATGAAGGAAAATGACTGGGTTGGGACTTTCTAGCACTAAGAATGGGTCTACCTGAATGACCCAGGAAAATGAGGGAAATTTCAATGGGGATATTCTTGTAGACTGAAAATCATCCGAGGTGCAGCTGGGAATAAAATTGGGTCTTGAAGTAAACCCATCCAATCCGGTCTGCAAACCGCCAGCCCTCCCAGAGGTACTTCAAAATTGATACTTCCCCTCCGAAGCATCCTTTATTCACAGCCCCAGGACAACAATCTTGCACCTCCAGTGCATGAAGAGCAACATCCCACTTGAGAAGGAATCGGTACCTAGCGTCACATGGAAAGTGGCCCACATTGGCGCTGAACCTCTCAAAAACAGAAGGGTAGGGCTTTCCGATCAAATCCTCTGGTTGATAACAGGCGGCAGGCATCCTTATCTGATTTTCTGCATTGCGAGAATAGTGTCTTGTGCTTTCATTTGCACATGGATCATGGATTGCCAGTTTCATGTGTGTATGTTGTGTCCCAGCATCGGGAGCTGTCCTGAATTGACTCTTGACTTTGAATTTGAAAGTAACATGGATGGATGATTCACACATATTGTCCCGTGTCAAAATTAGAGCCCTGAATCTATCCTTTTTTGCAAACAAGAGCCACTCGTTCCGGGTGCCTGTGTTTGAGACAAGTCTATTGCCGGTCCTTTCTCAGTCCAAACTGGTGTACATTGCTGATCCCAACCACATGCTCTTGGGAAAACTGCGAGGTATCCAAAGGACTATATAAAAGACCCCCCCACACCGACCAAAATGGTTGATCTGTAATGCGTTTGTGACTCCTCAACTCTCTTAAACATTCTTAACCCCCCTTCAATTCCCTTTAAATCCCGCACCTCAATAGGCCACTGTCGGCCAAGTCGAAACGACGTCGGCAATGGGCCGAGGACCACTCGTTGCCTGTCTCACGTCCAGCATGTTGAAAAAACTGTGCTTGAAAGTGACCGTGGGCATGTCAAAAACGTTGCTTCGAAGCGAACGTTACCCAACTATAGGAAAGGACACATCCAATATGTTAGCTTTTAAGATCACAAGCATTGCTCTCTTTGAACTTGAATGGAACATTTGTATCTTTACCATTTTGTTTCATCATTCCTTTGCCCTTGGTTGAGCTTGTATGAAAGTGTCAGATTGCACGCAGCTTCGAGTTTCCCTTCCTCCGAACTGAAATAGCCTTGTTGGCCTTCCATCACTCCAAGATCAAATCAAATGCTGCGTGCCTTTGTGTGTCTCTATCTATACCATCAAATCTAGTCTAATCCAATTCAATCTAATCTAAGGGAAGCGAACCCAATCTGTGAAACGCTTCTCGAATGAAGGCACCTAAAACGCTTGCATGAATGGGTTAATTTACCTAATGTATGCAAGCTATCCAAAGCATGGCTTGTCTGCAATGTATGTACAGCGTGTTGTGTATATATCTAGTGTAAATGCATTTCATGTGTGCTATATACTACATATATCTAAATATCTGCAGTGTAAGGTGTACTCTGTGCACATATAGGGCATCTGCAAATTCTTTATAGTGTGTAAATGCTGCGTATGCAATGTGCACGCAATGCGCAACGCAATGCGCAATGCAGTATGTGCAAGTATCTTTATCACTTGGCACACCTGCAGTATGTGGATTTTCTGTATATACTGGTACCGCCAAAATCAAAGTCCTCCCAGCTGATTCCGAGATGGTGGATTGCCAGTGAGCGAATGAGAAGCCATCTCCACCCATCTCCAACAAATCCACGTAGTACAATTTAGTCAATGCCGTGTACGCATGTCTGTCACAGATGCTTTGTGAACTTACACGCTGTGCGTTGCATTCACGTAGATCTTCCTGCCTCTCTCTCTCTCTCTCAAAACATATATATATATATACTATTTACATACACATACATACACCTCAATATAAACCTGTATTTGCACATGCCATCCATTGTCATCCTGTATCCACACACAGTGATGTGTTTCATCTGTACATGCCTGCCCGCATGTGAATGCATATGCAAATTATTGCAAATTCACACGTGTATATATTGTATACGCAAGCCTCATCAAGCATATTCAAGCATCCAGGTCTAGATATCTGTTTTGTCTGTTGTTTTCGCAAGCCTTCTCGTGGAAAGTCTACCCATTCTGGGTGTCCAAACTCATTGCCTCAAATGGTGGCCAGGAGTCATGACCAAAGACAGGAAATCACACATACAGCTTTGTCTATAGTCATCCCTCAGGTCCCTCAGCATCAAATAAGACAAAGAGCATACTCTCCTGCTACATCTATAGGCGGGACAAGGTTTTGATGGCAATCTCTGCTAAGCTCTGGACCCATGAAGTTCAAGTAGCCTGATCGAAGTGGCAAATGTGGCATATCATACATTACTTAAAACCCGGGAAGTTTCAGGGGTTTCAGGCTGAAGACATTTTGGTTTGGACAGTCGCAGCTGGTGTCTATCCCCGCGCAAGAAAACAAAGCAGGGTGGCCATTTACATGCTCTGATTGGCTTGTGACCCCCAAACGGCAACAAGTTGCCAAGTTCCAACAGAGTTATGATTCCCTGCAAGAATGTAGTTATTGTACGGACCAGTAATGAGGCGCTTAAAAATTAACAGTTGCAAAGGTGAACTATGGTGAACTTGTGAAAAGTATGGCCAGTATGGCTATCTCCCAAAATGGTCCCAGAACAAACCAGGATCGTGTCTCCTGCCTTCACCACCCAAGCCCATGGTGATGGCCCGGATGATCCTTGGGGACGGATGGTGAGGGCAGTTCTTATAACACAATCTTGGCATCTTGACAGATCAAAAATTGGTGGAGCCAACCACGATCAACCGAAGGAGGCGATGTACAAAAGTAGGTCACGCTTGCGTTCGGAAGGCTGGAAAGTTGTATTCAGAAACTGGAAAGCTTTATTCGTGCCACCATGTATTCGGAAACAAAGCCTAGACGAACCCTACACAAACCCTAAAGAAACCCATAATAAAGATTAGTAAAGCCTGTACAACCCCTAAAACAACCCCAAAGGGACATTTTAAAACCCTAAGCAAACCCTAAAGGAACCTTAAAATGCCCTAAACAAACCCTAGACAAACCTCCTTACATAGTTTCTGAATGCGACAAAAAGTAAGTAGTTTCTGAATATACACAAAACATCGAGTACTAGATGCTGAACGCATATACGCAGAGCACAACAGTACAACCTATGGAATGGAACACCCCACGGCTTTCGCATCTGTCGTTGATTCCGATCCTTGCTGCCAAGCTTCATGTGAAGTGACCTGGTGGCAATTCGGTTTTGACTGGATCTATGCACCATAAAGACACCGTGTATCAACCTTGATCACCTACAGATACCTACAGTTTCTACAGAAGTATTGTCTATTGGATTGTGGGATGCCCGACACATGCAGGTAGGTTGCTGTCCCCGTTGATGCATGCGGTAGTCAGCATGAGGCTCAGGACGTCTCATGAATCTATATAATTCGATATACATATTTTCCAACTTCAAAGCGAGGGTCAACATGGGTCAAAAAAAACCCAGGAAAAAGCAGCTTGCAATGATGACGTTAAAGAGTCTAGGTCCATACCCAAAAGAGGTGTGTGCGGAACAAACTGATATGTCATGATCATCTATGTATATGTATATATATATATTTGCATATACATACATAGTGGATTCCAGTGCAGTCGGGATCACATTCAGAGTCAATTATCCAACACGGCAAATCACAAATCCCCGGCAAATTTGCAGAATGATGTAGGCATTTCTACTGTAAGCATTCCCAGGCAAAGACCATGTGACCATGTGCTGCGCAAGCTGTATGGAATGAAAGTTGAATGCATCTTTCCAATATGGTTGAACTTGTGTCCATGTCCTTGGATGGTCCTCCTGGTCCCTATTTCTGAGGCCAACACATGCCGCGTTCGATTGCGACAGTCCCTTGCGTCCCATCATCGCCCATGCCAGTGTACATCTCAGCATCCATCAACCAAAAGGCAATTGTCCTTGATTGGCGCCATAGAATTGTGTGTCAATATCGATTGCAGCTGCTGATCACTACCAAAAGAAGTTTAACAACCAGGAAAAACCAAAGGGTTTATCAAAGGAAAGAAAAGGGGCACAAATATGCACAAACACCAAGATGAGGCCACAATAGGACGAAGCATGTTTCGTGTTGGACCTTGCCCTCTCTTGGCTCACTAACACATCCTTCTGAACCAACTTAGTTGGCTGGCAAGCCCCCTGGTGATAGCTGATTTTGTACGTGTTCGTATGAGTTTGTGATATGTGGTAACTTGTCAGCTTAATCGGCAAAGCATCCCAACCTCTTCTGGATTTTCAGTAGCAATTTCAGCCCACCAAGAGGTAATATATATATATATATGGATATATGTATATATCATCTCCAATGGTTTCTCATGTTGCCATACCAGCGCCAAAATCTCCACTGAGCATCTTATCTCCGACGATGGATTGGTCATGGCATTCGGCGTAGGCGATGGTCTTCTCAACTCCACGGCGGCGGTTGCACATTCGCGAGACGATGTGATTCATCCCCCAGTGCCTGGAAGACACCCCAAAAATATCCCAAAGTGCTGCTGGAAGAATTTGGAACATGACCTTTCTGAGGGTTGGGTTCCACAGTGGGTCTCTGGCACCATATGGCCTCCAAAGGATTGACCTTTCTGCCCTGGTGTCTTCACAGCCACATCTTATCAAACAACATCATGACCTGCGACCTTCTCATGCAAACCATCACATGATCTTGGGGCAATTGGGGTAACAACAGATTTTGATGGATTTTGCACCTTGGCATGGGTATCAACAGCCACACAGCAGTGACACAGCAGTGCTTGGGGGCAAGTAGCAATGGCAATACAGTTGCCAAACAAACACGGCTACCGGGAAAACATTCCTCTGAAGTTCATGACACCTTTTTTGGGCGTCAAATTCATTGACATTTCGGATATCCCAAAGCAGTGATGTGCCCTTCCTAAATCAGGATCAAGAAAAACAGACCAGTTCAAGGTTGAAGACCAGAACAGGTTCAATCTCCCGCACTTTTCAACGTACCCAGTGGTAAACTCAGGCTGGCTGAGAGGCTCATCTTTGGCTTCCTTCAAAAGGGAGATCCAAAGGTCTGGCAAAGACATGGCCAGGCGATAGTCAAAGCCTATACCACCTGGCAGGGCCGCCAAGCATGGGCAAACATCTATGGGTAAGAATGGCTTCTTTCAAATAGTTGATAAACTCTACCGTGACACTCCAAGGACTTGGAAATACGTTCAGTTCTCATTCTTATGTTTCTTTCCAAGACATCTTGGGAGTTCCAGGATTCCATTGCAGCGGCTCAGCCTGGAAACTGTGGCAAATCCAAGGACGATCAAATGTGGTCTGTAAGATCCACCAAACTTTAAGAGTCTTGGAATGGATTCCTGGTCACTGGTCCGAGAATTGGCGTTGCTCATGGTCTTACGAAACCTCCCCGTGACAAAGAAGCATCAAATCCATTGGTGAAGGTGCCCATTCAGCACGACCAGCAGTTGTCCCAACATATCCGGACCATGCTGCCGAATGCCAGGCACCTTCGGCCACTGGCACACAGAGTCCAGGCATGCCCGAGACATCCTCTGCGATCATGATGGCATTGGGTCGTAGGCTCTTCACTAACTCACTGGCCAACATCAAGTAGACCACCGCATCGACGTCCTGGGCGATCTGTCTGTAATCAGTCGCAGGGTGTTGAGGGCTGAAACATGCTTCTGGTATGTTCTGGTAGTCTGGATCCAAGGATGTTTGAAGTCTTCAACTGGAAGGATTGCATGGGAGCCAAGACACCAACGATGGTTTACTCCAATGTCTTGATCTTTACAGCAATTGCAGAATGGGGTTCTCATCACTCCCCAAAAATGCAAACAGGATCAACCAGAGTTGCACATACTCATCAATCGTGTCAATGTACGAAAGAACATCCTGACAAGTACAGGAAGCACTTAGACTTGTTCCGAAGAAAACGGCAAGCGATTGGCCGTAATGATGTTGATGGTGATGAGATGTAATGAGGATATCAGCAAGGGCTCTTCCTGCAGTGCAATTTCCCCTGACTGTTTCGCTTGCAAGCGCTTGCAAGCGCTTGCAAGTGTCAGTCGTCTCAGTCTTCCATTGCTTCCAAGTTTCAGTCTGCATACTGAAATACTCCTTTCGGGGGTCAACTCGGGTCAACTTTTAGTGCCGAGTCTCCAAGGCATTGTGTTGTTCCCAATGGGCTCAATCATGCTAGAACAAAAATCATGAGCTTGGGAGGTCCCACTGATTGGAATTGTTGCATCCATGATCTCTCTTCATGTTGTGGAAACATCGCAAAACCATATGACCTAAGGCTTAATATGCCCTTTCCCAAGGTTACAATACTATATCTATATATTGTATATATTGGCTCCTAGTTGCATGGGCAAGATGAACAGGAATATGAGTCACCACTTGGTTTGGATCTTCATTCCTACAAACTGGCGCGGTGCCTCGTAATTGCCAGTGAAGCTCATATACCTGAGTGCACCAAAGTAGTTTATAACCGGGATTCGAATGAAAAATGCGTTGTGAAGATGGGGAGTAGTATCAACAATGTGGGGGTTTGCGGTATGAGCAACAAAGTGATCAAACTGGACAGGGATCAAAACGACAAACTCTCATTACTCCCTCTGGAAAATATGTAAACATATCAGCTTCTCTGCTTTGTGGCTTCCAAAAACTCGAGAGTGTCAACGAACCCTCTGATGATTTGTTAGCACACAGTGCTGGTATTCCTTCAACCATGTCATTTTTGAAGAGGTGTTTTGAATCCAACATTTGTTCAGAACATTTCATTTCAGAACGCTGTACCACCACACCAACCACAATGAACAACATTCCCAATAATGCACAAGCATGACAGGGAAATGAGCACCTCATATCTTCAAGGGTCTGAGAGGGGTCAACCACCGGAACTAGAATGCCCTGACTTCCACCACTCCTGTGTTCTGCACAGCTTGTGACATCAACTTTAGAACAACAACCTGGACAAAACTGAATCTACTTGCTGCTGAATGGAGCTGCAAGGTGCATCGGCCTGCTCCTTGGGAGCATTCACTGGAAAGGATTTCCTGTCACATCCTATCCAGCGGCTACAACCAGTACCGCCTGATTCTGGTGCCAAGTTGCAACCCATGATGATGATACAACATGGAGGTGACTCCATCGAATCTGAAGCCATCACAGTTGTATTCTTCAAGCCACCAACGCAGATTGGACAACAAGTATCCTCAGTGGCGCATCACAAATTGCAACGGGCGCTCACGCCAAAAGATTCTAATGTCACCTGATCTTCAGCTGGATTTGACGGTCCACTATTATCTGCAGCTGTCAGGATGTTGTCGAAAACTGGAAGGCCCATATTATGAGTAGTACAGCAATCCATCTAGACAACCAGCACGAGCTGAGGATCTTGTAGTGGAACACTTCCCTTGCAATTCCATCAAATTGTTGGTCATCAAATGCAGAGTTCACTTCTGCCTGTTCCACATAGGAGCCAATGAATAGATCTGTGCTGTCCGTCTTCTGAAACTTCCATAATCCAAAATCATGTGGCATTTGCGCTGCCCACTTTATAGGAAGTGCAAGACAACTCAACAAATGCATTGATGACTAGTCAATCTTAGGATGAACTCTAGATTCCACACATTTCAATCACATTTCATTCTCCTTGCATCTGGTCCGCTTTGGACCGGACAGCAGCAAAACCCAACGGCCAATGGTATCTTTGTGGGTGTAGGCGAGTGTCGGAGGACTTCGTAGTTCTTGTAGCAATACAGGCCTGAGCGCTGAAAAAATAAGGTGAATCTATCTTTTGGCAACTAAACCTTGCAATGAAAAAACCCTCGATTTACGGATGACATTTTGATTTCTTGGTTTGCTTAAAGTTTGCTTACCACATGGAGATACATGGAGGCTATCCTGCTGTTTGGGTGATTCTTTCCCTGACGTTGCGCGCCAAAAGGACCACGCCACGGATGCCACCCTGACTACCCCGACTTCACTGTACTACTGAAATCGAATGAACCTATGCCATCCATTGCCATCCTATGCCTAGGGGACCGAAACCTTCGGCCTGTCCTCTGGGAACATCTCAGCTAAGTCGCGTGAGTCCCAGAGTCGATGATAGCCACGGTCACCTCTGGGGGCATCGGAGGCACCGTTGCAGCTCCAATCTTCCACTCTGCCCACGGCTCAGTGCTCTGTCGTGCCATGTCTAGACTTGCAGCAAATTCGTTGAAGTTTGTATCTTGGTGGCTTTCACATTTCTAGCAAATCCAGAAACAAACCCAATTCTCACTACCACGCGCAAACTCTGGGAATTCCAACCTGTCATGAAGTATGAATCGCTTTCTGCTTGGCCAAAATCCATGCCGTTCAGCCCATCATCTGCATTGTTGGAGACGTGCGAATGCACCAAGTCCTTCGGTAGTTGGAAACAAGGGAAACCACTGGAAATCGTATATAGATCATTCCACCCCACGCATCAGAAAGGGGGATCACCCATAAGTCTTGCCTTGGAACCGCAATCCCACCAAACCTCATGGTTGGTACCTGACGGCATCACCACCCAAGAAATTCTTCAAGATCCACGAGGACTTCCACCAGGACCGAGGATCAATGAGCACCAGCAGTCCCATTCGATGTGCTTCATCCACCAAGGCTTTGAACTCATCCGGGGTACCCGAACGAGAGGACACCGCGAAGGGGGAGGTCACGTGATAACCAAAAGAGCCGTAGTAGGAATGCTCCATGATAGCCATCAGTTGAATACCTCGGGTTGACAAGAACTTGGAGAACAGATGAGATTGGTGCTTGCGAGCGTTCTGTGAAACACATGAAACCGAGCTGGCAGAGGATTCTTGCACACAATGGCTGCTGGTGCTGTATCCCTACACAACCTAAAGTCAAGTCAGCTTCTGTCGGCTGTGACATCAGGCTTAATCCTACAGCCCAATGAAAGCTGTTCCACATTTCTTTTTTGAGATTGCTTTTTCCCTTTAACTTCAGGGTGGCCACAAGTTGCAGAGAGATGCAATTGTAGCCGGACTCTTTGATTCGTGGAAGCACGTCCTTTGCAAATTCCTGAGACGACAGTCGAAATGGCGATCTTCGCGTGGCTCTAGAAAATTTGAGCACTTGTGCAGAGATAAACGCTCATCATCTGTAAAAATCAAGAGAAAGAACTTGGGCTAAAAGCAGGAGATCATGTCCAGAATGTCCAAATACTTGTAGAACTGGTGACAGGATCTGGCCCAATATTTCCGTCCACATCGATAACCAAATCAATATCAGAATTTCCCATCACTTGTGATCTACGGAAATCGACATTATACCCAAGGGACTTGCTGATGTACTCAGTAATTGACTGTGAAGTGAACTCCAGCACGAACAGGAACACCCGCCCTCAAGAGGATTCAAAGAAACGTCCAGTGGAACAACCTTTTGATTTTCTTTGTTGACCAACGTCAACTCATACCTCCATCCATTCTAGCCCCAAGGCTGCCGCACCCGAATCGTTGCATCAAGGTTCCAGGTAGCTGTTGCACTTGGGTTCAATGGAGGACATACCCACCTCACTGGCTGTTGGATAAAATCATCCTGAGAAAATTGCATGATCAAGGAAGAATCAAGCCGATCCATCCTCATCTTTATTTAGAATCAGCATGAACCAACGGCATTCAACATGTTTGCCACTCACAATAGGACTTAATTCTTCGACCCCAATTCTTCTGACTTCAGGCTTAGGAGGGCAGGATGGCAAGTTGCCCCTGATTCTCTTTTTCGGGGTGCAGAAACCTGGAAGAATCACACCGCGAAAAACCCCGGTTGAGATGGGGCAAATGGGGTGCCTGGTTGTCTCATTTTCCCAGATGTCAATGGATCAACCCTTTTTCCTCCAAATCCCAATGTCTAAATCTGATCGCCAGGGTCTTTTGCTTGCTCCAACACTGCCTAGACACTGAAATGTACATTTCAATATATTTCACCTACATTTGACTGGCACACCGTCGCTGAAACATGACAAGGCACATGTGCTTCATAAATCCTGAGACTTTGTGGCATTTCAGGACCTCGGCGTCTGGAGCCCATGTCAAAGCCAGAGGATGTCCTTTGACTTAGGCTTCGAAACCTCACATGTGGATGGCTTATAGATATGATAAATCTATATGATGTCTATATCTATATAATCATGATACGTTATGCCCCATATTCTTCTCCTACGAAACAACACGAAACACACGGGTGGGGTAGTTGTATTTTGCGAGACCACCACATCAATCCAAGGAGGAGGCATCACAAAAACCACGATTCTGTTGCAGACTTTTGCTTCGCCATAAATTCTGTATACATATGTATATACAATCACTACCCGGTTAGCAGGGGGGGACGTTGTCCAAATGTAACGGGCATTAATAACGTCATTTTGGGGGGGCGACGTTCTGTATGTAAGATTTCAATAAAACAAAAATCCACGTCTAAATGTAAGTCCGGCATTTAAAGGTACTCTGGGGTTTTTGGAGGGGACCTCATAATCACCACCCCTTCTGGGCCCAAAAAAGGGGCTTCTCATACCCCTCCCCCCCTCAAATTTAAATGTATTTACGGTTTGTGGAACGTCCCCCTACGTCAAAAAACAGGCTACGGTCGGATTACATTTTGGCCAGGGGTGGGGTAATGTCCGTAGATTCCGTGCTTCGCCCCCCCCCCCTCCTTTCCCAGGAGATTAGAGGGGGAGGGGGAAGTTCATAATTGAAACATATTGCAACTATATGACCTCAAACGTACCTCAAACGTATCTCAATTGTACCTCAAATGGACCTTAAGTGTACCTCTACGTATGTTTTTATTCAAGATATAGTTGAAATCTACCTGAAATCAATTATATCCGTACCTGAAGCCACAAACATGAGTTTGTTATATCATATCTTTTACTGTCTTGTTTGAGCACCTTCTGCAAGGAATTATGGACCTCAGGTATACGATGGCTACATGCGTTTATTGTATTTTTTACTGTCTTGTTTGAGGACTTTCTGCAAGGAATTATGGACCTCAGGTATTTGATGGTTACATGAGTTTGTTGTGTCTTTTATTGTCTTGTATGAGGACTTTCTGCAAGGAATTATGGACCTCAGGTATGTGTTTTTATGACCTTCCACCGCCACATATCAATTTACTTTTTTTGAGATTCAAAGATTTTCCCAAAAATTGAAAGAGATTATGTACCTCAACTACCTCTATACTACATGTTGAAATGATTAAAACAATATAGAATATATGAAGGTTTACAAGCATATAGGGGTCCTACAAACTTTCAGTTTACATTTTTGGTTTTATGCAATTCTGCAGCTATTTGAAGACCTTTATGCCATTTTGTTTCATTTCGTACATTTTACACAACATAGGTGAAAAATGGCGAACAGGTGTATTTAGTTTTTGTTCCCATTCACTTCCGAAACTTCTGCTGCTGGATTTCTGGCCATGTCTTCTGTCCCTTTTCGATCATTCATTCCTTCGAATCCTGCCAAGCTATCGTTCAGGCATGGAGGTTCTGCAAGTCACAAACTAGGGCCAAAGGAGGGCCAAAAACACAAAGGACTCTTACAGTATCCCGAATCAAACTGCGCCATGTCATGTTGCCTGATCTCGCTATCAAACACCATGCATCATCCAAGCCTACAACCCCCTTAGAATCATGGCCTTTAAAAAAAAAGACGGGTACAGGTCCCAGCCACGTGGGGCAGTGAAGCCCTTGAAGCAAAGGTCATCCGTGCTGCTAGCAGGATCCCAGTAGATGCCATCGTAGGTCGAGCCGAACTTCCCTGGGCCAGAGAGATTTCGAGCATTTTTGAGGACTTCACAACTATTCAAAGGTCAAAGATCCTGTCAAAGTCATGGGTGAATTTTTTGCTCCAAGATATTTGCGAGAATAGGCCCAAGGAGTTTGCAACACACGGATCACGAGAATTCTGTCGAATGCCTCGCCTCTCTAACCTTTCAAGGGCATGAGAACCAATGGCTCTTAAGTCTCACAAACACCCAAACGGCTGAATCTTCTCTTCATATTCCAATCCCTGGTGAACTCTCACCTGGTTCCAATAATAAATGATTCCGATTGATTCTATACATATCCTTGTAAATCAACGGTACTCTGCCTAGGTCTGGACAGGACCAGCGGATCCAAGCAGGCACTCGATAAACTTTTGAGCCTGGGTGCTGAATGAAATCTGCTGGCAAAAAGCAACATGAACGCATAAATAGAAGGCTTCTCACACGTGTGGCTGCCATGGTTTCACCTCTATCCCCAACATTTTGGTCTGTTGGGGCACCGTCAGCCCAGTAGGGATGGCAAAAAATGTTTGAAACTCCAACCAAGTATATACTGTATACGTAGTATCAATATCCGCAAAGATAAAACGGGCATATTCATACATACGCAAACTTCAAAATTCCTGCGATGGCGGCAGGATGAACAAAGTTGGAGTATCCAAATACATGTGTATGCATGTTTACTTGTACATATATGCATACATATAATATAATGGACATACATGCCACCATTTCAGCGTATATATTTCACGTATCATCAAATACAATCTATCTCCAAAGATAGCTGCCCCAGCGATTCCGCCAAGGAGCCATCTGGAGTCAGGGCACAGAACTTCACCTCAGCCGAGCTCGGAAAACTTGCTGCTTGGACCGATCATGAAATTCATGGGAGACTCACTCTTTTGATCTATTTGATTGAACATCATTGAACATCAAAGTAGTTACTGAGTTGCTGCCAACACCCCAGGTACAAGTGGGAACTGGGTAGATACAGAGGCAAAATGACGAGTTTACCCCTCTTGTCGCTATCATTTATCTATAGAGGTTGGAGCAACTCTGCGAGTCGCTCTAACTTTTGCCGCCAAAAAACTGACATGGCTTTCAGATAACTCCCAATAGCTCAGTATCTTTGTGGGGTCATGAATCAAGACTGAAAGACTGCAAGTAGCAAACAGCTGGCACAGGGAAAGCTAGCCCATGATGTTTCAAGACATGCCCTGGATATGGAGATCTGCAGAATCTGACACTTCATGGTCTGGTTGAGTGCATCCCATTGCATGGAAAGTCCAAACTCAACCATTCCGTGGCACCTTGCAGACTAAAGAACATCCAGGGGATGAGGAATCCTTTTTGATTATCATTCGCTGTGGGGATGTGCCCAAAATAGAGTTATTGAGTTCCCCAAACATATCGTCTTGATCAGGATTTTCTTGGACATCATCGCACTCATCCCTTGCTATGATTGTGTGAGTCCATGGCCGCGGGTCAGTATTTGTCTTCCTGCAAGCTATCGCGTCAAACATGACGGATCAACAAATACCACCAATACTGCAACCAAATAGACAAAACACCCATGTCCAGTCGAGTCATTCTGATTGTCATGGTGTTGTGATTAATGCATAATGATTTAAATAATGATGTATTATACACCACCTCTGCAAAGCATCAGAAGTCTGTGGGTGCTCTGTGGATGTCCCCGTCCCAGGTCCCCCTGACCTTGGATCGATGTGGAATGGCCTCCGGCGGCAAAGTCACCTGTGCCATGGATGTTGGGAACTTCGGCCTGTCTCAAACACGACTGCCCTGAATGATGTCAACATGTACACATGTCAACTTCATTGAACATGAATCTAGAGTAATCCACACGATTCAACATGAAACTGGATCCTAGATCTGGACTGTTGGATTGCCATGCTGCATCTTTTGAACTCTTCCTGTCCAAGACCAGGCTTGAAAGATGAGGATGGAAGGGGGTGCTGGTGATGGAGATCCTGCAAATCTGTGTTTTGCACCTGACATTCAACATGGCACAGGTAAGAAGAGGTCGCCCACCATGGATAGGAACAAGGACCCCGAGGGACCCCCGACATCGGCAAAAATTGATCCATTCCCAAATGGAGTGGAAGGACGATTTCTGCAACATCTATATTTAGTCTATATTTGGTATGAACAGAAACTAAATATCAAGTGCAAATGGCTTGATCACATTTGGCGAAAACCCATTCCTGGCTTAAAGAACTTGAAGGTAATTTGAAGAATACATTATAAGAATACGACATCTCTTTTGCCGTCCTGGCTTCTGCTTTCCAAAACATTGCGAGGCATGGCGAGATATGCTGAGTCCGACCTCCCATGTACCGAAGGCATCGCGGGACATGGGCGTCGCCCCTTCGTTCCAGTTGTTAAAATCACCCACCAATGACCTCAGCTTCGATGGGTAGAAAACAAGGGTTTTTCAAGCCCTCTAATGTCCATGGTGAGAATATGGATGTCACATGTACACACACATGTATATATATATATATATATCTATTTAAACATAAAATACACACACACATGTATATATATATATACATGTATGTCATGTGATCACACCTCCAACTTATGGGAATTGCAAGCCTTGAGTGACGTGCACCAGGTCCACGGGTCCCTGTGGAGGTCCCAAGGGCAGTCTTGAAACCCGATGCTTTTCTTGTTGAGACGCAAACACGCACACATAGAGGATTGTTTTCTACCACCATGTGGGTTTATATGTTATGTATTATCTATTGTATTATATTATATTCTCTTATCTTATATTATATCTTATATCATATATCAAATTAAGTCATATTATATTATATATGTTGTAGCACCTGCTCTGGAAGAATCGCTGGAGTGACCTCTCTAAGCAAGTCGGCGTCAATACTCGTGATTCATCGCGATTGCATATTTCGCAAAACTCCCATCCAAAACTCTCGCATCACTGGATACCTCCCACTGCTGTGCCAGGGGATGCAATGGTCAGATTCGCAGCTTTCGCAGCCATTTTTTTGCATTGCGAAATGGGTTTCCGCAGAAAAACTGCGGAAGGGTTTAGTGGCGCTGCCACTGGGTCTGCATAACATGCGGCACATTCCCGTTTCCCCTCTGCCAGGGGTACGACATGTGAGCATCCTCTAAGGATGAACTGTACAGCGAAACAGGGACAGGGCTTGCAAACAGTACATAGCAATACATTGAAAATACATTGTGAGGTTCACAAACAGCCACGAATCACGAACTTTTGGTCCGGTGTGCCTTACCCTGAATGTCCTTCACCAAGAGATCGGTCAAAAAGGTGAACTCTTGGCTGGGCTGTATCATGGACCCTGCCGGCCACTGCCAGCTACACGCTGGCTTGAAACAATCACCCGGATGTGGATCTAATTTCCCCTGAATTTCAACCTTTCACTATTATGCATCCAATTGATCCTATCTGATCTATCTGCAATGTTTCTTTTCACAATGTCAGGTTCATTGGATCCGGATAGACTCTTCCATCCAAGCCATTGTTGGCGATGTGGCCAGACATGGCATTGAACGAGCACTTAGAGCTTTTTAGAATACTGGAACGTGACCCGCAAAGAAGGTGCCAGAAGGTATCAAGAAGGGACCACTGCGACATTGCAAGATTGATGATTGTGACCTGTGTGCATGTTTCCAAACCTCAGAAGTCTCAACTGCGGGTCGTTGGATGATATCGTACTATATCCATATTTTCATTGGTTCAGATTCCTCATTGTCCCATGGAATTGGTGAATGATGGCAAAGGTTTGCTGTTTCTTGGTCCATCCTGTCACTCAGCAGCGACAAACCACGCTGCTTGCACACCTGGCAGTGCATTCCTGCGAGTCGTGGGATCCAGCTAAAAGTAGTATATGGCGACTCCCTCACCTGTATACATATATATATATATATATAGGTATACATGAATACATACATATATATCTATCTATCTATCTATATATATATATACATATGATACATGTAATTATATATACACACATGTATACTTGATATACTCTAGCATTGAGTAACTTAGATGTGTCTGTGTCTAAGTAAACATGAGCATGTTATCTTACGTGGGGGTCTGAATTGGTGTTTGCGTTGACTTCCTCTTTTTCGTGAGTTGCACGTCTACGTTAGTCAGCAGTGTGTATGCATATGGGTATAGTCCGGCTAAGAGTCCTTTCCAGTATTTCTCCAGCAGTTGATGCCACCTACGGGGGCTCAGACTTTAGGTTTGGTGGGTGGGGTTTAGTTTAGGGTTAGGTCTGGGAATTGTGTGTGTGTGTGTGTACCATCTGATTAGATGTAAAACTTCTATCTATTGCAGGGGGCCATTCCACCTTCTACCAGGGAATGGCCAACGAAGAGCCTGGTAGAAAGGTGCTGCAAACGTACCTGCGGGACTGTGGTGGTGCACCTGGGCGCATTTAAGTCGCAGCTGGTGGCCACCATAGTCCCATGTATATACTTTATCGCTGTTGTTTTTTGTTGTCAATGTCTCCTGTGATTATATATATAACTCATGTCAACTTAATGTTAGTGTCTTTTGCACGTCCGATGCATTCTAGCTACCCAATTCGAAATGACTGTTCTGTTCTGTTCTGTTCAAGTGTGTGCGTGTGTGTGTGTGTGTGTGTATCCTCTGAATAGAGGTAAAACTTCTACTTGCTGCGTGGCTTCATTTTGATTTTTGTGAAATTCCTTAGTGTTATGTTCAGCAGGGATTCCATGTGATGATTCCATGGTTGACCATTGGTTGACCAATGGGGCAAGTGAAATCTCTTCGATGTCCGGAGCGCAACAGCGAACATATGTGACCNGGGATTCCATGTGATGATTCCATGGTTGACCATTGGTTGACCAATGGGGCAAGTGAAATCTCTTCGATGTCCGGAGCGCAACAGCGAACATATGTGACCGATATGTGATCGGATATGCATGGATATGCCACCCCACGCCGTGTCTAACCCCATCTAACTCAGACTGGAGCCGATTTGCCTATCCAGTCCAACGAAGCTATGGCATTTCGGTGGATGAGTGGTCTGATCAACCACTTGTACCTGCTTTCATTTTATCAGATNCTATGGCATTTCGGTGGATGAGTGGTCTGATCAACCACTTGTACCTGCTTTCATTTTATCAGATATGGCGACCGGCTAAGCCAAGAACCGGCATGACGACTTCATTTTACTGCACTGTTGTCGCAATCTGCACTATTCAATTTGAGTATTCTACTGCTGGACAATGACTTGCTTTACACTTCTTGATGGTATTGATTCTCTTCGTTCCTACCACGAAACCTCCCTGTCAGGCCCAGTTAACTGGAGTGTTGTTGCACGTCGAATGCACTCTTGATACAAAATTCATAGCGATGTTTCTGTACAAGTGTGTNCACGAAACCTCCCTGTCAGGCCCAGTTAACTGGAGTGTTGTTGCACGTCGAATGCACTCTTGATACAAAATTCATAGCGATGTTTCTGTACAAGTGTGTGTGTGTTGGGGGATGAAAGGGGTTGGGGGGTTTAGAGTCAGGTGAGTGGGTGGTTTTTGGGGTCGGGGTCGTAGGTACAAATCAGTGAAGCTGAGCTGTTGAAAAATAGTATCGTACCAAATGGAAAGGGACATGCCACAAAGAGGACCCAGGTAGCCATATCTAGCACGGCTGGCTACAAAGAACTTAGGACTCTCTACAATACTATCCCGTATGCACGTATATATATATATATATATAGATGTGTATATATATATATACATATGTGTGTGTGTGTGTGCGCCGTCTATATTGAACATCTTAAATCTGCCTGTAGAAAATGGATCCTTCGAGAAAACCAACTCTCACCTGCCGGGACAAACTGCTCATGTTCTCCATTGGGAGGGTTTCACCAACCAAGGGCACAGTGTTCCCAACGTTTGGTCAATGTGCCATTCTGGACCGGGTGGCAGCCAAGAGGTGAGACCGACCAGCCCTCCTTGCTGCCAGGTTTTTTTGTTTGGCCTGCTACGACCAACCCCTGTCGATCGTGGGCATGTCTTGGTCAAGGGGGCACCAGTTTTGAACATCTTGAGGAATTCGGGATGATTTTGCAAGGTACCCAAACTCCAGACACGTCCACGAGACGCAGTTTGGAGAAACGTGCGCTGTGACATGCTTCTCTTTGTATTTTCTTCGAGAACGAGTTGCAAAGGCAGCAGTCATGCTGCAAATGATTGACACCAGCACCATCCTTAGGATTATTGCATGCGTTGTATTTTATCAGATGCCATTCTTGCACGTCCTTGCATCCCATACACAGCTTCTCCTTAGTCTAGCCGACTACTCCCCTTGGTGCTATCGGGTGCCCACCTTCGGCAACGACCGGCCCATGCGTCCTGAACACGGGGGCCTCAGTACAGGACTCAATACAATCACACGTTCCTGGACTGGATCCCCTGGTGGATCCCATTCTGTGCTCAGCTCGGCCAAAGGAGGGCCATGCAATTCCGGGGATCCTTTCTAAGCTGAACAGCTGATCATGTTGACCTGCTGTTGGTCATCAGAGGTCACCATGCTAGTAGACACACGCGATTTATAGTTCTGTTGCTGCCTCATGTGTGACGAAAAACTCTGAGACCGTAACTTGCACGAACAATGTCAAGCAATGTCAAGCAGAATCAAACTTTGTGAAACATAAATAGAGTATAATCACACTGAGGCGGCTTGAAACTTCAGCAACAGTTCCACCATTGCGTCGGGTCTCCATCTTTCCAGCATGATTCAAATCTCCCAAAAAAGGTGTCCTGGGAGTCCTGGGTTCGTTGGGTACCCCAATACCCTTCCTTGCAAGCCCGGGGGGCCAGGGGGAGGTGCGGACACGCCGGACACGGGCTGATGTTTGGCTGGGTGAATCTTGAAGGCTCTGCCACTGCCGCGGTTGTGCAAGTGGCGACACCAGAAGAACTCAGCCAACTCCTTCATGGTTTGGGCGCTGGTGACGGTCACAAAGGCATAGCCCTTGCCTGGGAGACATGGTGAAGCTATGTGAAGCTATGTGAAGCTATGTGAAGTGCCCTCTGATGATCTTGGTGGCCCAAGAGCATACTGCTTTTTGTGCTCATTGATTGTTGCACTTTCCAATGAAGTCTTGAGGAAGTCAAGGGCTGAGCGGCTGGGATTCTTTGATACTTTTTGAGTATTCAATGGTCATCACTCACAGCATAGTGGTAGAATCAATGTCAAGTGTAAATGTAACCTCATGGACCCCCAAACAACATGAAACTGCCCGTCACTTGCCCGTGGCTACCATCCACTTGCCATGTGTCACCAGGGACGATGCCAAGTAACACTTGCCTCCATGAGGCCGTCGTGGCATTTCCAGTCGGAACTGCGTGGTCACTTCCTGGCTGTGAACTTTAGCAAGTGAGAAAATTGAAACTTCCAATTGCCAGAGTGACAAGTTCATTTTGCTTATACAAATGTATAGATGTACATGTATAGAGAGATACACTGACGTATGTATGTATGTATGCATGCATGCATGCATGTACGTATGTATGTATGTATGTATGTATGCATGGATGTATGGATGGATGGATGGATGTATGGATGGATGCATGCATATATACATATATAATCATGTATACACATATATCATACAATCATATTTTCAATATTTTTCATGTATCACCCACGTATGGATATGTATACACACATACAAATCTACAAAACCCATCCATTCTTCATGAAACCGATGAATGTTTTTTGAGTGGTTGCATATGGTTGCATGCATGTTTGGATAATCTGTTGCAAATTCTCTACATTTGGATGTGGGCCGTCTCCATGACTACATGTTGGCGCTTCCTCATTGATCTGTGGCTTGTTTCCGGAACACGAAATGGGCATAAAACACCTGTAAAGTGGCCACACAAAAGAAGCCCCAAGGCTACCATGCCACTAGACAGTGCCAAGGGCAAATTCCAAATAACGCATTTCTACATGACTATCCACAGCTGGTTCGTGAAAGGTCTGAGGTCTTTTCAGGCATGCCACAGACCCAGTCACACCCAAATTTTATATCACTATCAATATCTCTCTTTCTCTCTCGCTGTCTATCTATCTAATCTTATCTAATCTTATCAAATCTTATCTAATCAAATGTGTCTATCTATGTATATACATATACATATATATATACACATACAACTGGAGAGGCCGGGAGGACCAAGAATCTCTGATCAAGCTTTCGAGCTCACGCTCCAAACACCTGGATGTCTGCAACGGTTGGAATTTGGAATATCCTGGAGTAACCAAACCTGGAAATGGAAAATTCCCCAGCTAAAGATGAACTTCCTAAGTCTGGAAAAATGGGATTCTCCAAAGCAATGCTATGATGTGCTATGCCTTATTGGATTACCAGTGGGTAAATGAATATTTGTTTGTTATGGTTTGCTCATGTTGGCTTCAACATGCTTCCATGAAACCTGTCTGAGCCTGTCCACATGCTCAGCAAGACACAAAGACATCCAATCCTGGACCTGTGATATCCTGTGATATTTATCTTACTTTATACCCACGACCGGTGGGTGTTTGTATTTCGAGCTATGCAAGGTGGCCGTTCCAATTGGCGCTAAACCATTCAGCGGCCTTCCAGGTATGTTCCGGATCATCATGACGGTAGATGTGCCTTACAACAGGTGGACAGGGAACATTACTCAGCATCTAGGCATTGACATCCTGAGGAAAAAGTGAACATAGTACGTGCATCGATAACCACCAAAACAAAGAAGACGTATCACCGGTCCATAGATAATTACTTGTATTTTCTAGGCACTGCCTTACTTATGATTTGTTTGTTTATTTGGATGTGTCATGAATCATCATTCTGTTACCAGGTGGACCTTTTATCTGGATTCCAAAATGTGGTCATCTCATAGGTTTCAATCCCAAGGAAAACACAAGCCAATTGAACTGCTCCGCGGAAAACTGGGGATATGGTAGATATATATATATATATGTATGTATATATATATATATATATGCACACTATGTAACACATGAATGCATGCATGCATCATGCATGTATCTAGTGTGTATGTATCTAACGTGTGTCTGTATGTCTGCATGTCTGTCTGTCTGTCTGCCTGTCTGCGTCTGTCGTATGTACGTACCTACGTATGTACGTACGGATGTATGTATGTATGTATCTTGTGTGTATGTATCTTGTCTGTATTTATGTATACAGTGTGTATGTTGGTATATGCATTCATGTATATATATATATATACATAGAGTTGTGCGGAAAGACATTACATGACATTATATGACGTTACAAGTATCGATAAATAATTATGTATATAATTCATCATTTACACGCTATATATCACTGCATAACGTGTACAACCTACGTGCATATCGTGCATATTTGATGTACACACCTATGTATACCATAGATAGACAGGCATTCTTGAAACCAAACTAGGTCATTTCTGGGACCTTTGAATTCTTGGAGTTGCATCACCCCTGTCGTCCAGGGGACGCCAAAGGCTACTGGATGGGTGAAGGCCAAATTCCTCATTCCACTCGTCATCGTCGAACCTGGGCGGTTCCACCCATAACGAATGAATTGGGGATGACATGGGATGACCTTCACAAAGGGATAAAACATGTTCTATCATTTTGTGAAAAATTGAAACCACCCACCGCTAACTGTAGGGTGTGGTAGGGCACAGTATAGTACAGTGTATCACTCTCTTTTGTTGCAACCTTTGGATGCGCAGCTCTTTCCCTAAAGTCCGACAAAGGGGTGCCAAAGCTGAGTGATGGATCATCCGCGTCACAACCCTTCGAGCAGATCGAAGAATCTTGGACCTTCCCAATTTGAAGACCTCTCCCTCTGAAAATGATGATGTTTGAACATTTTGGATGTGGACTTCCAGTAAATGGCTGTGCTGTGCTGAGAATGTCTAAGAGATTGACGACGGTATACGACATTGCTTTGTATATCTTTGTATAAGGAATGGTTGGAATGGTGGCTAAGTCTTGGCCAAATGGAAACCCCACATCCGACCGCATCGCCAAGGGATCCAAGGGGCATCCCAAGGCCGGTTCCAGCCAGATCGCCAGGCAGAGGATCTGTCAGGTCGGTGATCTGAGAGAGTCCATCGATTTCAGATCGAGGCCAAAACCTAGAGCCTTGGTGGTGCGGTCCAACCTTGATGCCTTGAATAAAAAAAGCTCTGGAAAATGGATGAAAATGGTGGACGAATATGGGATGAATGATGAATGTAGGCTTTTATTCCGAGACTTCCATTCTAAGAGCTCAGGGCGCTTTGGGAGAGGTAATTTGACGCAAGGATTCTGTACCTGTCCCTAGTAAATCAAGAATCTCTTGAGATATCTTGGGTGATTCCAATCTTGGAATCGGTTGGAGGCTGTAGAGTCATGCAAGTGCCTGTTTGGCCACTGCACCTTTCAAAACAGTCAAGTGGAATTTCCACCTGAACATGTATCCCACAAAACAGCCATGCGCATGCGCGCGCAGCAAAGCCCCACAAAAATTGACAAAGCGATAGGTTGATTGCGCTAGAAAAGCAGGTCCTTGTTAGTATAGGTTTTGATTCCCCAGTTGACCAGTTTTCCGAACCCATATGTGTCATCCCAAAAGCGACCTTTTCAGTCCGGAAGACATCATGAGCTTTGGCTCCCTCATTTGAAGCCTCCATATTGACATCAGAATCTTTCACTTTCTACCTATATATATATATATTCTACTGACAAGCATCTATTGAAAGCATTTTGGTGCAATCGGAACGAAAGCGAGAAACATGCTTGAAACGACTGATCAGCTCTCTTTTACCAGCAAACTTTGTTTTCTGCTGGTTCCCAACATTTCCCAACCATTGGGGCTTTGCCAAGTGGCGGGGTACTTCCCATTCTCTGGGGTGATCGTCGGTTGCAATGTTTGCACCTAGCCTGGTCGCCCTTGCCGGTGTGGTGGGACCGGTCCAGCAGGCTCCACAGGCCCCAGCTTCCATGACCAAAAGAGGGGCTTGCCGCAATGCACAGGCTCCAGGTTCTAGAAATCCTGCTAATCCTGTGAAACGATCCGGCCGTGGTAAGGGCCCCATTGACGGCCGCATCAGCCCATGCATCTTGGCGCCATGGTGGATCCCGGTTTCAAGCATAATGCTGCGGAGTGTGAATATGGGGAGCAGCTTCCGTGCAACTGCCTGACATGACTTTCCATGACTTACCCCATACTGCCTATCATTGGGGAGAATCCCGCTGCCTGATACCATTGGCCAACTACTGGCTTTGTAGCACCTGGTGATACCTGGTGAAATCACCAAGGAATGCGAACTGCAAGAGTTCCCTCCACTAGTTTTTTCCCTAGAATCAGTTGGCCGCTGTTGTGTCTCAGGACATGAAGGCTGAAACACAAGCCTGCATGGGGAGCTCATCCTGGAAAGTGCAACTAGCGGGCCTGTGATATGATGTTTTGTTAAGGTGTCCTCCACCCAGTGGGTCCCATGGGCCAGTTTGAGAACTCCGACACGACTGGAAGAAAGAAATCAATCCGACAGAATCCCACACCAACAAATATCTGGAATGGCTGCAGACTTCCAAGATGGCCGCCAGATGCTACCACCATCTGTCACCAGTCCTTGCTGAGGCCTCACCATAAACCCAAGGCACATGGATTGAGCAGGTGGCAACCATTCGCGGTAGGTAATTGTTCCCGTCTCCTCCAATGAGGCAAAGCAGTGAAGCTGGGCCACCCTGACACCATCAGAATGACTGGCATACGCCAAAGGTGTATTTCCCCTTTGCAGCAAGACAACTTTCTCCACAAAGTGAATCACCGGCAATCAAACAGCAAACATACACCAAGTATCACCCAGTATAGAACAATTGCACCCCATCTATTTTGAATCATCTTTGGACATTCCCACATAGGCCATTTTCAGACAATCAATCGTTGGACATATGCAGGGTGAGCCGTGTCCAGTTTCCCATGCATCGCGCAGCCATGATTCCTCATCCTTCGTGAAGCCCAGCCGTTGATATCCACTGGCGAATTGCGTCAATGAGCCCGCGGTTTCCTGGCACAGTGGGCTTTGGCCCTGCCAGCCCTTTACAACTTGGCTTCGTGCTGTCCACTTCACCTAGCATCTCCCGAATTGAATCCGCATATTCTTGTTTCAGCCACCCCTCAGTGTCGCTCAATTTGCAAAATATATGCAGGAATACAGTTTGCACCTTGAGGGCGTGCAGATTGCGCTACAATGTTGTGACGATGTTACCATACAATATCAGAACAAGGGGCGAATACTGCTACTGAGTGCAAGCACTACATGAGCTCTATATTATAACATTTAAGTGTTGAGCAATCGTAGGGGATCTCAAGGTATCCGCATGGCCGAGGCGCTTGGATGGTCTTCCGCAGCTCGGTGTAGACCTTCCATCGGTACTCAAAGTGACCACGAAAGGGGACGGTGGCTGGATCACTGGACAGCAGTCCTCAGCATGGACGTAGAACTCCAAGGCAAGGAACACCACTGGCAAGGTTCATATTAATTTATGGTATATATATATATATATTATATGTATTATATTCATGTTATGTCCTCATTCATGATGCGACATGATGTGACAGCAAATCATCAGCCATATCCTTTGATGGGAAATTGCAGTTTGTTTTCAAAGGCTTCGGAGACTCTGGAGCAATTGTGAAACCAAAAATTGTTTGCTCTCGGCAAAGTTTTGTCTTTGCGTGCCATCTTTACCACCTCTTTTACTGTGTCAATTCCATTTGATTCCATCTTTAAGCAATCCAAGGGATACATCTGCCTAAGCCCCGCTTATACTCCGAAGTCAACTCTCCCAAAGGCACCGAGTCCATCGCCAATGATTGGCCGATCGCGAACCTGATGCGTTTCAACTCCCTGGGCTTCCCCACCCTTCCAACACGCAAATTCCAACACGGTCATGGATCCATTCTTAATGATTTTCCCAAAAAAGATGCAAAGACGATCAAAGAAGGACGATTCGGGTTGTGACATGTTATGACTAGGACATCGTTGGACTTTGGCCAGAAAACAGTTAGCACCTGTTGCTGATTGCTGGAATGCGTTCCCAATCTTTGTTGGGGCACGTTGGATTGACAGGCCCTCTTTGACTCTGTGTGTGTGTGTGTGTTTGCGCTGCCGTCAGGTAACGAGGTTCTCTGAACACACCTAGCAATGTACATCAACAAACACGCTGTCAGTAGCATAAAAGATCAGTGACCAGTGTATTCAGCTGTTGGGGGCAATCTTATTAGTGCAGGAAAACAAAATCTGTCAGATCAGATCCCAACATACAGTAGCATCATGTACCATCCAAAAACCCGTGAAAAAACATGGCACTTTCAGCCAGGATGCTGCTGGCTTGAACTTCAACTTGGGATCGCATGGCTTGTAGTTGACCGAGCTGGGCATGGGCTCAACAAACACGATGGCTGACCTGTCGGACACTGGCAGCAACAGCGGCAGCAACACCCCATGTAGCTGTCCGGAGAAGGTCAAAAACACAAAAAAAAATCCCGAAAGTCAGTCAGCTATTTCTTCTATGTAAACCGAATATGATGTAAGTGTAAAGTCCTTCATGGATGTACGAGAAGGGCGTTCCCGGTTCAATCACAACGGATCACAAACTTGCTCTGATGCCTGATTTCAATCAGGTTGAATAAGCCATGACAGTGAGCATGATCGACCGATATCAGCCGAGTGTCATGGCTGGCACAACCAACTCATTGCCTTGGCAAAGGATGTGCCCCATGCCTCTACTGCATTCCTTCACGAGTTCCTATCTGCTTGGGAATTGTATGTGTGCCATGTGTGCCTATTATCATCGTCAGCTGTACAAATTAAAAGAGGATTTACACTGGCGATATAATCACTGGCGATATGTACAAAAGTAAAAAGAGTAGACCGGAGATATAATCACTGGCGCCGTCAATCATTCTCTGCCTGAGTATGGGTCGGGGTGTTAAGTCAGGCATACCCGTCTAAAGTCAAACATCCCCACGGACACAGCTCAAACGCGTGAAGTCAGGCATCTCGCGAAAAGTCAACCAGAATATATCAAAACACCATGGGCACATGTTTCGCAGGGACCTTCTCGGAATATGTTGAATTTACCGGATTCTTTGCGCACACTGGCGCAAAACTAAACTTTTTTATCAGTTTGGGGAGATCAAAGCAGGAAAATACAATGGCACAAGGTGGGAAACAAAGTGCACATATCTCTACAGCTAAATGATCAACCCAATGGCACAGCGCGTTTTACACGTGAGTTTGCACAAGAGGGTGCAATGACACAGCGTGGGTAACAAAGTGTACACATGCCTACAGCAACAAAGAA
>BGPT01000833.1:1765-121531 GCA_003297045.1 Symbiodinium sp. clade C Y103 | reverse complement strand
CCGCGCGATGTCGCGCGAGGTCCGCGCGAGGTTTGGCCCACCCAACCCCATCCGGGCAACAGCAAACAAACAGCAAACAAACAGCAAACAGAATCATACGCTGCACATGTGCTGGTTCTGACATGTTCTGAGTAGGGGCACTTTGCGAGGTGTTAACGAGTGCCAAATGTGTCAAAGACTATAGGCACCTAAATCTTGAAATCAGATTTGCACATACCAACATCTTCCCAAATGATCCCAGATGCATTGGGCACACNAATGTGTCAAAGACTATAGGCACCTAAATCTTGAAATCAGATTTGCACATACCAACATCTTCCCAAATGATCCCAGATGCATTGGGCACACGCAAAAAACAATCACTCCCAACAACTCCTAAGATGAAAGTTATCCAGGAAACATACAAAACACAACGGGCACATGATTTCCGGGCGACTTTAGACAAGCGCGGACGACTTAACGCAATGACCCAGTAGGTCAAAATGTAGCACCACAAAACCCACAGATCTTGGCTCGTCCAAACCCTTCACCTGCGATTGTCAACTCCGATACTGCCATTGATGGATACCAAGATGATGGATGTAACGTGATGCACCACGAACCACAGATTTTGGAATTGGGTTGGTTCCTACGATACCATGATGCTAATCCACGTTACGTGTCTCTATATCTTTATATCATATCAAGTCACATTTTGTGTGTATTCTTCACACTATATGAGAGCAAGTGCTTGTGTTTCGGAACGGTCTCAAATCTTTGCCTAAATCTTTGCATCTACGATGCCCCATCCTAACTTGGCACACATGTGTGCACATGTACTTGCATAGTCTTGCACACAGAGAAAACCAGTTGCTGTATGAGTGCGATTATCTCGCTTGAGGTTTTGAGTTGGGCAAATCAGTTCGGCTGATACCATCTTATCATATCTTCTCACATCGTGAATCATATCTTACCAATTCTTATCATAACTTTTTGCTATCTTCTCCGACTTGCCAGCCAGGCGCTTTCCTCATCCACGCTGGCCTCACGCGTCAGCTCATCTTTGGAGGTTTTGTGCAAGGGATGCCTTGGCAAGGAGGAAAAGGATGGAAAAGCGCTGTTGTCGAAATGAGGGATGCATGGATAACACAATGACACCAGAAGAATTTGAAAAGTCCATGACGCTTTGGTTGGACTGCTTGTCTTACTGCTTCATTTTCGTCTTCAGCCATTGCACGAGAATAAGGGTTTGCATGCATACCTCAATTTCCGAAACGAAATTGAGTTGGACCGTTAGATGTCACTGATCTTATTGATCTCAAGTATTCGCATGAACCATTCACCATTGTTGGCGGTTCCGGACTTTGACCTATACAGAGCCCTATCCACATCATTCCGCATTCAAATTCCCACCGGCGATACCATTAACCAGTCACAACCAACATCCAGTGGTGCCGACTTCTTACCGAGTGGCAACTGCATTGTGCCATCGGTGTTGCTGACGGGGACTGGCAGCCTGCATCAAATCTGATCGGCACAGAACATGGGCATGTAATCACGTATAGATATGTTTGGATCTGATTCGATTTGACCCTTGAAGGTGGACCAAAATACCAGCATTTCCATGCATTTCCATAAACTTTTCACGTGGGAAAACAAGGGAGTTACCCGGCAGCCCCAATGTCTGCTGGATCCAGACCTGATCTCCGTCTGGAGAGCCGAGATGACCACCACCACCCGGGCGAAGCTGCTGCCTTTGCAGGGGCAACTTGCCTACATCAAGTGAGAATGCAATGTGACATTGAAAAAACCATGAAAACACGACCATTCTACAAAACCTACAAATATCATCAAATATCATCAAACATGTAACATCATGTAACTGTCTGACTTGATCGTCCATCATCAAATCAGCCAATTACAACTGGATGGCATCCGAGTGGCATAGCGGCTCGGCACCGGGGTCGCTGGCAGGTGGACCGTTGCGCACTTCCATGACCACAACTCCTGGGGGAAAGGTTAAGGCCTGGCACCATGTTGTGGTAAATGCCCATGAGAAATGCTACTTTCAAAGTTCACCTGATAGATCCAAAAGTGGTGAACTTGTGCAAACTTAGGATAAATTAAGTCTGGAAAGATTAGGATACATGATTTGGGATGATTTGGATATTGTTCATGGATGTTTACGGTCTTGGTCTTGCCAAATTAGCTGCATCCGCTGGAAAAAAACACATAGTCCACCTGGAAGCTGTGCCCCACCACAACCAGGGAACTTCACCTTCTGCTTGATATCCTGACGCCACAAGTCTCCAAGGACACGGAAACACGGATGGGTTTTATATCATAATGGCCGAACTGACCAGTCTTCACTTTCAGAAATTTCAACGGACTCTGCTTGGATCCTGGATGGTGCTTAGTTTTCATCTCCAGCAAACATATGCATACATATACAATATCTATATATAACATATAAAATAATATGATATGATATGATATATTATATCATAATACAATATAATACAATATAATGTAATATAATATAATATAATATGATATAATATAATATAATATAATATAATATAATATAGTATAATATAATATAATATAATATAATATAATATAATATAATATAATATAATATATGTAATATGTAATATATAATATATAATATATAATATATAATATATAATATATAATATATAATATATAGTATGTAATATATAATATATAGTATATATAAAGTATATATTATATATATTATAGATAATATATACTATATAATATATAAAATACAATATATAATATATAATATATAATATATAATATACAATATACAATATACAATATATGATATATGATATATAATATATAGTATGTAGTATATAATATATAACATATTTTGATATATATATATATATACACATACGATGTACTATATTATGTGTGTTAATATATGTATACTTGCAATGCATACACATACATGCGTTGTATATTTATATATATATATATGATTATATATATATATATATTATGCATGCAATCATGTAAAACTAGAATCAGAAGTTGCTTGACTCCACGGCCAGCTGCAGCTCAGCGACCTCTGCTGCCCATAGACCCAGCCTGGGTGGTGGATCTCTCCCAGTTATGTATACTTCGTTGGATAGGTGGCTAGCGGCTAGCGCTCATTAAAACTCGGACCCACAATTCACAACCTCTGTCATCATGACAGCTAATTCGCTCCCATTGCGATGTTGATTGCCAGGAGGGTATCTTGTGTGCTCCCCGGCCCATTCTGGGTGGAATTTGGCATTCACCATATTCGGGAGACAACCCATGTTTCGGGTGAGCATTTCAACGGTGCCCACCCCTAATGCAGGTCATGGTCCAGCTGCGAGTCAATTTTTTGCATTGTGAGAGTTGCTGGAACATCTAAACATGGAACATCCGTTAGTTCTCTCATCCAAGATCTACGAAAGCTGTCTGATGGCATCTGATATTTTTTCCCTGAAGGAGTGCGCAGGGTCACTAGAGGTCACAACATGTCACAACCACCCTGCTGCGTCCCTGCCGAAACACAACGGGGTGGAGCGGCGAATGCTCAAGAGTTCGCCTCAGCCCACAGGCATTGGTGTCTTGGGACAAATCTTTCAGTTGGATTTCTCGCGCAGAAACAATGGGTCTTGGTCAGAAACCACCACATTTATCAGCAGGTAGATTACCCTGAATCCAATGCCACGAAGTCAAAGGATGATTTTTTGGTCACACTAGCCACACTGATGGCCGAAGTGTCACAGCTTGAACCCCTGGACTGGGCAGGGGCAAATATAAATGTAAACACGCCCAATCATTTTGTCAAGCTCAAAATTCATGGTGACGATGGGATATTGGGGCGAATCATTACAAGTGCAATACCAGGAACCATTTGGCCGCGGCGCAAAATACCAGACTCCCGAAAAGTCTATGTTTGAATACTAAGCATGACCAAATAGAATCACATCCAATTACCCCAAACATCCGACATTTATTTGCAAATTCGGGGGATTTTGACATTCAGTAATTCAAGGGTAACTGAGTCTAAGTCTATCTGAGTCTGCCAAGGATGGCTATGCCGGGACGCAAAATTTCGCTGTGGTCCTCTTCGCCATCTCAGGCGTTGGGACCAAGGTCTCATCGCGTAGCAATGGCTTCATTAGTTCCTTTGGGTGGTCAGGAACTAACAGCGTGGTTTGGCGGGCTGCAGTGAACAAATCTGGGCCAGGGTGATTTTTTTGGGATGAATCATGATGAATCTTCCGAAGAGCAACTTGGTGCTCCACCATTTTTTTCACGATGCGTGAAGACTGAAGTTGGCACTGTACAACGAGTTGAGCATAGTTGAGCCCAGAATCAGGGTCAGGGTGCAAACCAATGTCACAATAGGACATCTCGGCTTCCACTTTGAGTCAACCATGTACTGGCTGATTGTTCCCGCTGAAAATTAGGTGTCACATAGCACAATCTTCCCAGTATCTTCCCCGTCAAAAGGATTTCAAGTATCTTTCGACATTTGACATCGGTGACGTTGATCCTGTTTTCAACAATCAATATAAAGGCTAGCAATAATCATAATAACATGTCAATACATGTCATATGATCAAAACGACCTTCCAGACACCATGGCACCCACACCGAGGCTCCCATTTGGCGTGGTTCTTGCCCCAGGGTGGGAGGCCAGTGCCAAAGGCTGAGCGCTCGCCCGTGAAGTCCAGCCTAGTGGAGCATCGCTTATTTTCCACGCTGCATTTTTGTTTCTGGTTTATCACACGGTGTATCATTGATTATTGATTGTCATCGCTATTGATTGATTGCTATCATTATTACCAGTTTTCCTTTATTTTGTTGCCATCCCTCTTTTGCCTCTACTATTCTTTATTCAGGTTTCTCCGGTGCACTGCCTGAGCTGTCAATGTAGGTTTCCAACGATTCCAGAGTTCTAAGGTACTGCAAAGATCTAGAGTTCCAGCGTCGTCGTCCAACTTAAGAGTTTGAAGTTCCAAAGGGTCCCCAGGTTCTCCACATTTCTACTGGTTGAGGTCACAGATTCACAGGGTTCCGAACTTCCAAGGTTCCAGAGTTTCAAAACTCTCCACAGTTTCCAGATATCCGGGATGAGAAGGCACACGGTTTCAACGTCGCAGAGTTGCAAAGTTCAAAGGTTCCGAGCTGCTGCAGCATTCAGAGTATCAGGGTTTTTCAAGAACTTATCCGGGGGGATTCTTCAGGGGACTTGCCAGAAGAAGCTCCCTAAACATTCCACCTGGCAAAGTCTGCTCCAAAAATCCCTAGACAGTTCAATTCCCTAAAGAATCCTTTGGGAAGTTTGTCAGGGAAGTTCACGGTGAGGATCGTTTTTATTAACTCCCCGGGGAGTTTTTTTTGAGGGAACTCCGTAGGTTGGAAGGTTTCAGAGGTGCATCCAGCTGTCGGGGATTTCACATCAGCTCAATTTATTTTCATGTCGTTGGATTCTGTACTATCCTGTGCATATTCCTTTTTCTTTTCTGGTGTTCTCATTGTTGGGATCGGGCCCCCTTTGGATTCATTTCATCCATCTGTAGATGTTCAACTATCAGCAACCAAATTCTGGAGCAGAGCCATGTCGTATTAAAAGTGGCCAAGAAACCGGTTGAACCAATCGCCGCTGTTGTAGCCTCACTCACAGCGAGCTGGGAAGAGCAAGGCTTCAAAACAGATTGGAACTTTGTGTGACTTGACATGCACCTGTGATATGGGATATCATTGAGATAAGGGGGCACCTGAAAGGGTTGCTTCCTACAGCTTTCCGGAACTTGAACAACAAACCGCACTGCTCATTTTTCTAGAAATAGATAGCACATGGCACCGGTCACTGAGATGTTTACATATTTTTGCCAAAAGCCCCAGCTCCAACCTTAGAGTTTGGTATATAACCTGTTTACTTGGCGGCGCACTCTGATGTCAGTGCATCGGTGGTTGTGAAATGTTCGGGCTCCACTATGTTGACAGGTAAACTCATCTTGGTTTCCTTTGTCAATGTGTCACGTCTTCTGCGTCTGCTGTCTGTCAGTGGCTCACTTGTTTTCATTTTTTTGCATTTAAATGGAACAAAATGAGAAAACATGAAGACACATGAACAAAAGTAAAATATGAACTTAATAAGGAAAGAAATGAACAAAACATGCAAAAACAAGAAATGAAATGAAAAACATGAAGATGAAAAGGATTAAAGTGGTAGGGGGGCGCTGATCTGGGCTTATCTGAACCTGGGAAATTTTGTAATGGGATATCATGACATGATGCATCCAAGATAGACCACCAAGATTCGGATACTTGGGACTTGGGACTCCAACCTTCGGGACACACTCAGCTGACCTTGCTATACTGGGTGCACCTACTATGCCATCCACACCGAGTGGCTGTCGCGATCCAACGACTTTGATCTCAGCACTTCATCACCTGCAGCAAACTGAGAAACTTTAAGCCGCCACTATCCGCCACTTATCACTTAAGGTGTTACAACATGTTACAACATATTACAATATGTTACAACGTACATGGAGTTGTTGCAACACATCTAGTTATATCTATCGACCACTATCCTATCTAATCTGATCTAATCATATCCAATCTATGTACTCTAGCCTTTGCATGTCTTTGCAATATGCACATGCAATTGTCAAAGCAGAATCAACATGTCCAAAGTCCGCTTCCAACCAATCTACACCGGCGATTCCCAGTGGCCAACTTCCCATCAGCTCCAGTCCCGCCTGCATGGAAGAGTGGAATGCCATGACTCAGCGCCAAAATGGCCTTCAGTTCAGCAACGGAGCTTGTTGGTGTCTCAAGAACCTCTGGGCCCAGACCATTTCTGATCACCTATGCTTATTTATCATTGCAATGTCATGACTTGTTTAGTTTCTGATCCGCTCCATTTTTGGGGTGTTAAGTGGTTCACCGTCATCAATCTCTGATCAAGCAGTCAGTCTATACCACCCATTGACAAGGCTACAGCCAGGTGACAGTGCAGAGCCAGTTGGCTCGCAGCCGATCTTCAACGCTGCTGATTGACGGTGGCATCTTCCAAACAGTGCCTTGGCAACGGGGAGTTCGGTGCCAAAGTTCGAGAAGCAAACATCAATGACTCAAATACCCGACCGCCAAAGCGCAGGTTCCAAAGTGAAAACCCAAGTCGTGCAAAAGGAGCAAAATGGCTGTGAGTTTGAGCGGCGGGTGGTACTCCTCGAGGAAAGAAAGAAACTCATATTGTTTCCGCTTGCACTTGAAAAGTGTATTTATCAACAAGTCAATGCATGGAACTGGGGCTATACCATTTTCACATATTTTTCACTAGTTTACTAGTGGATTCTGATGATCTTGCATGAATGTTCGCCGCATCGACAGGTATGCAGAAGGCTGCAGATCCAAACACAACGATGTGACTGAATGCCATCCGCAAAGCATATCTGCCCTCCAAGAAGGTCTATCTTCACTTTCTAGTCATTACATCACCTCTTCTTGCAAAAGTGCCTGCTGCACATTCTATATACTGATATACAGTGTTTTGGCAAAACCAGTGGAGTCTTTCCTCTGAATGGAATTCAATTGTAGGCCACCAGATTCCAACACTTGACAAAGGTGCTGTCGTAGAGAGTCTCATTGTCGTGGACACAAATGAAGTTCACCACTTCTTCCTGGGACCCAAAGCTCTACCAACTGCTGATTGGCTGACACCGAATTTTCCCACCACGGGGATATAAAGTTCCGTGAACTTCTGACTTTATTGAAGTTTGGAAAGAAGACATGCCCATTGCGACATCAATTGACTTCAACTCGCCTCGCCTGATTTAAAGAACCACCAGTGCATCGGTATAGAGAGGGACGAAATGAGGTCCCTTGCTTCCCCGGAAAACCCAAGGTTTTCAATTTTCACCAAGAACAATGATTTCATCAAGGAACCTTTTTAAACACAAACTAGGAAAAAACATGTCAGTGTCCAAAGCTGGAAGACATGATTTGACGATGATTGGTTTCCCAAGACTCCCTGCGGAAAAAAGAAAATGCGGCCTCACTTCAATAAATGCCATGATCAGAATCGAGAGCCATCTCTTACCAAGCATCTGGTGCTGACACATAGGCTGCGTGCCCCCCATGCAGTTGGCCCGCAGGCAAACCCTTGCGGCCGAAGCAGTCTTGCTCCAACCTGACCACAACGATGATGGCAAAAGCGACACCCAAATGGATTATCTTCGCAGGATCTTCGCTTTTAGATGGCCATAACTGCCATAACAGGGAATTCTCTCAAATGCGGGCGCTGCACAGGCTTCGAGACCCGTACAGCCGGAACAAGCGTTTGGGGCGAGAAAACTGTCCCTCAACAATCCATGTATGACAACATGCTACGTTGCGAAGGAACTCCAAAGATCCTCCCATGTCATCCTGCACCCCGCCAGGATTGGATCGACTGGTTTGTAAGCAGGCCCACACATCCCTCGCATCCAGGGCACTTGTAGTCCTTCAATCCGCCGGCCATGCAAAGCCTCGCGAGGAACGCATGGTGTGCGGACGGAGACCGATGGTTCACCACTCTGCAAACATATGGCTTATGGCAACCAAACCTTGACCGCACGCCCAACTCCCGTGTCTTAATCTTTTCCGCTCCTGGTCCACTGCTGCAGCTACAACACTGGAATTGGTCAATAGGTGGATTGACCCCTACCATCTTCTCAGGACTTGGATATAATGAAATTTGTGCTTTGAGGATTTTCGCCTGCAACAAGCTAAGAAGTCATGGACCTTGCCTGATGTTGTCTGCTGCAATGCGGAGAAGTTCCATCTGCTTCCTAGGTCGCAATCAGTTGGTTGTGCAGCTGCATCTAGCATGGTTCCTCAAGATTGGGTACTCCGGTACTCCAGGTATCTGGGGCCAAACCAACTTGGTGTACAGTGCTCATCGTATCTATCCATGCTTCTCAATTCGATTCAGTCATATGACATACGCTTATATACCACAATTACAGTAGTTCTATCACGTTCTATTCGTTTGCCATCACAGTAAACTGTGGACCAATCCGCGGCGAAACCGACAGTTCTCGGTGAGTTTCTTGTTCTCTTTCTGCAGCTCCTCCGCCGCAGAATCTCGTAGACCCAGGCCGGTGGTGAAGCCTGGCAAGATGGGAATCCTAGAAACCTGTTCTGCTATGCTTGTGTCAAAGCACAATAAACTGGAATCCATCTTGATTAGATTACATTTGATTATCTATATATATATATATTATAATATATTATATATTTATATGATTCTTATATGATTCCACGTCTATTTGTGTTATACTGTCACGTCTCTCTCTCTCTCTCATTCTCTCTATGTAAATATATACATACACATGTGAAATAGTAGCACTCTGATACAGTGTCAGAAGATGATATCATCACAATATCACTGAAATTCAGTGTTTCAAAACGGATCCAAGACAGGTTGAATGTCGACTTGTACAATGACATCATGACAGACCTGAGATGACCTGAGATAGGCCTCTAGGGGCCTGCTGTCCTTGGAGGTCCCCCAAGCACCAGCTTTTCTACCAAGTCTGTCCTCTTAACATAGGGATATTGAGACCCGAAAGACTCGGAACAAAAAGCTGATGAAACCCACCAAATTCAAACACATTTCATCACCTCAACATACTTTGACCACATTCACACCATCTCAACCACTCTCCAAGCCCCTTTGAGATCTTTGAGTCATTTTCAATCGAACAGTTCCACTTCCAATTTGAAACCACCAGTGGCTTCCACTGGTTCACCTTGGAGTCGTGGATCTTCGAAGGCACTTCCGCCCAGTGCCGCGCTGCGCAAGCCGTCGTTGAAACTGCCGATGGTGCTGCCCGCCAGGTGCCGTTGGCAGGCCGTGATGCCGCGGGCGTTCCTGGTGGGAAATCGGGGGGGGGGGCATCGATTGGAGGGACCTGGCAGCCTTGACTTGAGTTTTGTGGAGTTTTGTGGGCAATTTCGGTGAGAACCCAGAAATGGCTGCAATTTACCCACAAGTGACTCTTTTCCTCCCTGTTTCATGTTGATGCGCCCATTAGTAATTGCCCTTGAATTTCCTCTTGGAGCTTGAGGCTTCCCAATGCCAACATCAACCTTGACTTCTGGCTCATCACCACCAAGCCACTTTGCTATCTCTCCAAACTCCCAGCCCTCACCGTACATCAGCAACCTGACAAACGCAACGTGGCAACAGCAACTCCAACTGGCAGTCGCCCCCCATACTTACTGAAGCTCCATTGAAACACATAACATGTCAGTGACATCGCCTGTGCTGGGATACTACTGATCACCTCACTAGGTCATGATCCACTCAGCATTGCCCAGCTGGATCTTGACAGCTTCAACCGCGCCTGGGCCCATGGATGCCATGTTCCTCCAAGGAGAGTTCGTCCAATGCGGCACGGCATCGCCTCAGGAGTTCCATGGATAATCCATCAGTTCCATGGCCCACCTCACCTTTTATACCTTTTGAACACTAGGGCTTCTCCATTCCTGGATCCACAGCTTCGGATAGCTCCATGAATCAAAAGGATCCAAATCTGCGTGCCCTCAACTGGTCTTACAAACCTTTGCAGAACGTCCCATACTTTTCTCATCTTTTCTCCATTTCACCGAACTACCACAATGTGAAACCATTTCTCTCCTGGCAAGCCCCTCCAGTCACTTGTTGCCAAGGCACTTGATGCATTTCAAAGTCAAGTGTCCCATGAGATCAAAGCGGAAACCATCCACTCCTCACAGCAACCAGCGATCAGTCCCCATTTCCCACATCCCTCTGACTGAGGCTGCACTGGTCCCAGGCCAGAATGGCCAGAATCTTGGGATAGGATGCATGTCACAAGAATTGGTTCCGGAGTCGCATTTTTCATTTGCACAGCAAACAAACTTGCACCTGCGGCAGTTCCTATGCTAACTCCATTTTTGAGTGGAGTTTCGGGTCCTATTTTTCGACTGTGTACAACCATAGAAGATCATAGAATATCATACACTATCGCGACCAATGAATAGTGACAAGCAATGATCCTGAATTTTGAATGAGCAGAAACGTACACTTTAATAGCAATTTGTTTCATCAGAAACCATGATCCAATGACAATCACACCGAGATTCGATGGTTGACAGCCCAGAAGCGCACCATGTCCACCACGTGTCGTTCCATCATGTATCGCTCAGTGGCGGTATTGTTCCTTTGGGAGTGGTGGGCATACAGCTACCAATCTCATCAGTGCCACTAGTGCCCATCATCCTCATCCTCATTCTCATCATCCTTACAAGAGAACAATCATGATAAGTATCATCTGAATCATATGAATCATATGTATCATGTATATATATATATAATGATATTCAGAGATTACAATAGGAATGATAATAAATGATAATATATGATAATATATGATAATATATGATAATATATGATAATCATGAGTGATAAACAAATCATCGTCCTGTGACCCATAGTAAGTCCCGTCACAGTCGAACCACTCCTTTTTTCACCACCTGAGGTCTACGGCACCAAAATGGAAATGACCAGGGGATGTATCGCTTCCGAAGCCTGGCTCCTGCAGATCTTTACCAAGCCAAACTAACTCTGATTGGTTGTTTCATTGCTCAACATGTGTCAAACTCATTTCAGAATATGCTCTGCAACCGGTCCAACCGGTCCAACCGGTCCAACCGGTCATCTTCTCTGTCTTTGCGGGTTTGGCGCCAAGGTGCATGCAGGTGGAATTCTCCACGTGCCCATCTTCACCTGAGATCCAGAATGCTCCAAGTGACCATCCTGGAAGGATCCCTGATGCCCATGCGAACCTATCCCAATCCCATCCCCATCCCAATTCAACATTTGAGTCGCTTCTGCGCAGGTAGTAGCCTGGAACGCACTTGTCCAGGACACTGTGAGATCCAACAGGACCACTACCAAACACCTGGGGCCACCATGAATGAACCTGCTGTTGGTGGAAAGCCCGAAGGGTTCTGATAAGCACCCAAGCCTCTTCGGGGAAAAACATGTCTATATAAAATTTGAATATATTGTATATAATCAATGCAGTATCTTTTTCTCGGCCCTGTATAGCCTCTGATCATGTGTAGGTTTTGTGTGAAAAACAAGGTACACCAAAATCTCTTGGTTTATCATGGTTTTCCCAATTGAATTACTCAGACAAACCCAGCTGCGCCGGGCCACATGGTTGAAGACCACATCAGCTATCACTCGTAGACCCTTCCGATGAAGGCCTGGGGGTGGCTGGATGAGCCAACATTACCGGCACTTGCCCAAGAATGATCCTGAGATGGTTTGAACATGCCTGAAATGCACATGATGACCCCAAGTTCTAAATGGTGCCACTTGTTTGGAGATTGAAATTCTAGATGATGCAGTTTTTAAAGTATGCATGAAAACAACAGATCCATGTTATTGTATGAGATAGTGCCTTTCAAATGGATTGGAGTTTAACGGCACCTCACTAGTTGCTATTACAAGGGGATACCCAAGCAGCGTGTAATCTTAGCATGAATGCATACACAATGATACACACCATAGCTGCAAGGGGCATCTACCTGGCAACCACTCCAGCAAGCATCCCAGCCACCAAATGCAAATTGCCATGAAATCCACACCTCTCTACGCCACGCTACTCGTACTTTCAACTAGAGTAACATCCTGATTGCGCACCTGTATCTTCCACGAACCTCCTTGTACAACCCTGGGGCCGTTCTTGCAACTGTCTTTTTTTGATCAATCATGTGGTCCTCTGCCGACACTCATGTGATGGTGGCTAAATCTCCAACATTCTCTAGCATTTGACAAGCCGTTCTTTTGGGTCCAAAGGCCATCTACGCCATCTACCCAGAACCTTCAATTGCTCTCAATTCAGAATCCCATCCAATAGGATCCATGGAACTCTGGTCATGGAACTGCAGTCTCCTATGCTGCACCAGTAAAACCCGATGGGCACCTGTGACCATTCGGCGATGTTCAGACACCCGGCACAAGCCATCCGGATCCGTGGCATAGGATCCCTCTGGAACCTGGGCTCGGCCGGCTGAGCAAACTTTCTGCGGAAAACAACGATTTCAATAGAAACTGGAACGCACCACGTCGATTTTCACGTAATTTTATCCCCGGAACTGGAATCACCCCCCATCACCAGCCGGGTTCCCACCCTTCTGGCCGTTTAGATTCAGGTGAGTTGATGGAATCAACTGCTTTCATTAATGTTTTTCACTCAGAACCAACGGTGCAAAACAGTACCGTCCATCTGGACCATTTTAGATGGGTGCTTCAAATAGCTGAGTGACTCCGAACAACACGGGATCATAGCCCCAGTTGAAGGCGTCTTGGTCCTCAGCAAATCATGGAAGCATTCTCTTGTTTGGAAGATCTGCAAGTTGAGTCTACAAAATTATTCTCTAATTGGCGAAACGTCACCACAATGCTTTGACTTGACATTCTTCACAGCAACTCGAGTTACCATGGACTAAACTAGCAAACCATGTGCTGCCTACACCTACATCAATCCCAACATGGCAATGTTATGACAATTCCAAATCCCAATGTAGCAGTACAACTCAAACTGAAAATTGAATTTGACAACGCTACAAACCCGCCTTGCCACACCTTAAAACCCAAACCACAGCAGTGCTGGATGCTTCATTTATATCCGGTATCCTATATGAGATGGGTGACCTTCCTCGGGTATTTCAACAAATAACTGAGACTCAAATATGATTTTGCAAATGCATATAAATGATCACAAATGATCATACATGTGATATAAGCGGAAAAACAATCCCGAAAATAAATGCATCACATCTAATTATGGCGTCAAGTCTCTGCCAGCTCCATCACAGCCATCTGTTGCCCCTCGGAGTCTGGACCAGCTTTACCTGTCGCTCAACAGCTTCCAGTGGGATCCTCCTAATTTGCTGCTCAACTCCTCATGTTTTGATTGGTGAGTCAGTTAAGTTCCCATTTTCCTTGGAAAATCCCATGGAAAACTCAGGAACTGGGAGGCACGATATTTTTATGGATTTCCCTCATGAAAGAAGGATGAAGTCACCCATTTCCACTCAAAACTTGGGGCCTGGTTGTTGATCTGTTTGGTCGTGATTTGGTTGCGGACCCTCCCAGTGCTTGTTGTAGAGACAAGAGATACAGTGATTTAGCATTGCTTTTTGCGCACAAATAATATCATGAAATGAATTGAAATGCACATTATAAAATGGTACAACTATGTACAACTATAAAACCATATCTGCAGATGTCTGCAGGACCACAGCTAAGGCACTGGGCAGTTCAGGTTCCTTTCGCTCTTCAGGGCGCTCGGGCACGGAGCCAAAATCGAAGCTGGGCAGCAAATGGACGTGGCTGATGCCTGCCTTTGCCAGCTGACGAAGATGGAGATCTCCCACAGTTCCCTCCTGTGGAAAGCTTCGGAACACTTCCGGTCATTTCAAAGCTTGAGCTATAAATAGCTATAAGCTCTCAGTGATGTAGTGAAACAATTCTGGAAGGCTCGCTGGGGATGATCAGGATTGATCAGGCCGTTTGAGAATCTGTCTTGAGGTCAAGGAGTTTGTTCAACATTGAACGGTCATTAGAAGGGGAGTCTTTGCACACAGCAGCCATCCAATGGACCCTGAGCACCTGTTCGAAGGCCAAATATTTGCCTTTCCACTTGGCATTCACCGTCTTGTCCATAGCACTGAAATCTCGCACATGCAACTCATAGATGACGGCGTCCTCGATTGCCATTTGGTCCAAAATGTGGCGTTTCCGTTCTGTCAGAGAACGACATATCAAGTTAAAAGTGCTGTGGCCGCATCTTTTCAGTGGACATCTTTTCATTAGAGCAGCAACCCAGGAGCCCTGGTAAAAAGATGTAAAAAGAGTTTCATTAGCCACAGATATTGGTAGGATCAGCCCCTAAGCCCTGAAGACAAACAAGTCATCTTGCCCAAGCTCTGCGCGATGACGAAACTCTGGCATCTCGGGTTGCTCTGGACCTCAAGCATCCATTGGATCCACTGGATCAGTGGGGATGAGGATCCCGATGATTTTCTGTTGAGGAAGGGGGCTCCAAAATTTTTGGATCTGCTGTACCCTGGTGACACAAGATTCACCTTTCTACTGCGATCATAGGACTCCCTGGCTGATATCTCAACAGCTTGGCACAATCTCCAGCGTCAGATGGCAGCGAACATGAAGGAACCATGCGAAGCGTTGCGAAGCGTTGCGAAGCATTGCGATTTCATGCTATTTCTTGGGCAAGTTGCATCAAGTTGCTCTGTTTCCCCTGGGCTCCAGGCAGGGTGGCAGCTCACAGATGAGACTTCGCCCAGCATCAGCAGAGCAAGCCATGGAATACCTGGCCGCGCAGCCAGCATTGGGTCGATCAATACCAGGTTGCTGATACGGTGATGTCGGATGCACGTGTTTCTTTGTATTCGATTTCCTATCAGAGCTTCTGTGCTTCCGCGAAATGTTGCCAATTGCCCCTTTCATTCGTTTACAGTGGTTTACTCAATGTGGAATGATCACAGTTACCATCAAAATTCGGTTGGTCTGTGTATGTTCTGACATGGAAATCTCGATGACGCCCGTCAACATGACCAACTACCTTGAGATGCTCTGTTGTTCACTGATACAGCTTGCAGCTTGATGAAGTTCAGCTTTGATCAGCAACCAACAGAAATGATCTGAGTATCAAACGGGAGATATCATGAGACGGAAGTTGTTGTTTTTTTTTACTAGTTGAACCGACTTGTCAGAAGCCTATTCTCCTTTGTGTCATCGAGGATTGACAGAGTGTGATTGTCTTTCTTTGGAATCACAGTTGCTTCCAAGACTTCCAAGATATTTCCATTATTTTCCACTCATAATTCTCATTAATTATCCATGTCAAACTGATCAGAATCAATGATCCCGCTCCTGGTCGTTCCTAAAACTGCCGAGGCACGGATCAGGGGATTCCATGCACTCAATGCGGCCAGTGAGGGGGTGATATGCGGTGACGCGGTAGTTATAATACTTGCCTCAGGCTGCTGATAGGCAGCTGATCAGGAGATGGGCTCAGTAGCAGTGACTGGATCAGGAGATTGACTTTGAGGTTCCATTGTACACAGCTCTTCTCACCAGCAACCCTCCGATGGGTGTCTTCTGCTTCCCCCCCGGGCTGGAGAATGATGCAACTGAGCGGCCATTCCACCTACAGCCGCCGGGATGGATGGGTGACCGGCCATCGTGATGGGGCAACGGTCAGTCGAAGCGGAACATCATCAATGGGATGCCCTTCATCCGTCATCCGTCGGATAGCACGTTCGAACGTTTCAAAAGTATTCAAATGGCTTATCAATGAGGTATCTTTCGTTGATCCTGGGTTTCCCTGGCGGAGCTACCCTCAGCCCCACAGCAATGGCCTGGTAGGACCCTGCACTTGCCATACTCCATTGCCATCTTCAGTCATTGCTTGGACTTTGGCTTGTCCCTTGCTGGCAGCGTCATAGAGCAGCACCTCCACCTGCAATCATGAAAGATATAAAGATTGCAAATATTATTATATACTTGCAGAATATTGCAGATGGTTTTACCATGCTTCACCATGCTTCACCCAACCTTTTCAACGGTTTACAAATGCCATCACGTCCGTGGCAACTTTTTGTTAACGTAACCATGATTCTAACTGAAATGATGCCTGAGATCGCGTATTTGGTGCTCAGTGGATGTTGAACAGAAACGAGTGGGAGACAGTGGGAGAATCTTGGGGAATGAGGTCTTAACCTCAAGCACACCCGAAACGAAGTAGCTTGCTGCTTCATAGTCGTCATAGTCTTTTTGATTCAACGTTCGTGTTCTCATGTTCTCGAGTGTTTTTGCTTCAACATGTCGCCCATTTGCTCGTGAGCAGGTAGCACATGATGTTGAATCCCTTTTTCCCTCAAATGCATAATGCAGGGGTATCCTGAACTTTACGGAAGTACTGTTCCTCTTCATTCCTTATATGGACCATACAATATCTCCAGGAACCATGCCAGAATTTTCTGGAATTTTCCACTTGACAATTCAGGACCCTGATGAATGTAATGCTGGCGTGCCACCGACAGGGCCGTGGGTGCCCACAGGCTCAGCGTGACCCCGTTGCGATCCATCGTGCATCCAAGGGGTCCATCATAACCTGGCATGTAGCAAGACAGAGAAAGACGGATGGTTCCGAATCTGTATATGTATGTGTTTACACATATATGTATACATATATATATATATATATATATAATGTGATATAGTAAAATATGCACATATATCACATGTATATTACATATAATTACATACATATGTAATATTCATAGACTTTATATGTAACAGGTATTTTTACGGTATACATGTATAAATAATACGTAGGTATACATATACTATGTGTATAATTGTGTATATATTAAAAAACACATACAAAATACGCATGTGTATATATATATATATCATGTATTTAGTATATACATATATGTAGACATATGATCGACTTGTGAATTTTGGTGTGTATGTATGCATGATATATGTTTCATATCCGTATGTATTGCATGTACATGTTGATCTGTAATAGGTGTCTGTCGACTGTCGACATGAAAAATTACACACCTGCAATCATCATCTATCTGCAGATTCACAGGTCACAGGTCTAGGTCAAAGATAAACGACGGTCTTTGAGTGAAACACACCCATTCTTGGCAGCAGCATAGGCATCTGGCTGCTCATCTTACAAGCGAGCACAGGGAGGAACAACCAGCTGGAACTACCAACTTGAAATGGCCAAATGAGTAACACATAGCAACACAATCATTGTTGCAAGGACCCAGAAATGCAATAGTACAAACCACGACATATCACAACAATAGTCTGACAAGTCATTGGCAGTTGAACTCCTGAAATCACATTGCTTGGATCATCTTGAATCCCCAGTTGATGGTTCCCTCATGATTTCTTTCTGGTTAAATGTTAAAACACGTCGCCAAGGGACTGAAGCAATGGTCTAGCAGCTGGCCGATCTGTACCTGGGTCACGGCTTGTCCCTGAGGCAATCATCCATGGCTGGGAAATCAGATATTTTAATGGGAAAACATCGTAAACCCACGGAATGTGATCTATGAATGGATATTCTAATATGATTGAATAGTAATATTTTCAATGGATTTCCCACACTTTTGATGGGACAACCTGGTTGGGTCCTTGCCCACCTGAGATTTTGTAAGAGAACGAACTACTACTGCTTAGCCGTAGGCTAGGATTGCATGCGGCCAAGCAAGAGATTGCGGCAATCGGAAAGGACCGTCACGAACGAGGGGAAACAATGGAAAACAGAGGAACATGATCTACACATGGGGAGTATCCTGTAATTCGGAAATGTCCTTCCTAAGATTCTTTTGATGTTCCATTCGCCTAGGACATCTTTAAACGTCACGTTGACGCTCCACCAATGCTAGTGCCCATTGACGCCTGAAGAGCTTTATCATCCAAGGTACTCCAGTGCAATCCAAGATCTCGTCCTCCAGGGTGACCGAAAGGGCCAGCTGCTTTTTGCAAAGGTCTTTGGCAGCATCCACTGCCTCTGGTGGAAGGCGCAAACATCCGCAACCTTCCAAATATGGATTCTCCTGGGGCTGGGGGCACGGCTTTCGATTTATTTCAGGTGGTGTGCAATTTCAATGCTGTGACTTCAGGGATCTTCAGGGGCTCAATTCAATACACGGGAATATTCTTCCACCTAAAGCCGACTTGCTAGTGCTTGTTCCACGCATTTTGGATGATGTTCCAAATTCAATCCTTTGGTCCCTGAAATCCCGTGTCCTCAAAAACCTTGGCCTCATCTTCATCGATCATCACCTTGTGAGAGCGATGTCTGACCAAGGATACCATCAAACATGGATCAACGCTCCATTGCTAGCAAAATTGCAGGACCAGGATACTGCAATCAGAATAGAATAATTGGGATCTTTCAATTGGAGGTCAACCAACCCATCTGAACAAACTTGTCCCTTGGTTGCTGCTTCCAATGGGAGATCATCTCCGCTAGGGGATTCAAGCTTTAGAGTCATTAAAACTACCGTCCAACTGTATGCTTTGTCCCACTTATATAGTGCTGATAGAATCTCCAAATACCCGATATGTAACGAATTGTAACGATATACAAGTGCCCAGTTAGTGGCACTTAGTGGCTGAAGAGTTGGACCAGGCACAGGTTCCAGGATGTACTTCGTCCCCTCCAAATGCGCTTCACTTAGTCCAGCAGTGGCACTGGCGTGCAATGAAACCTGCATGGGTCCATGGCGGCAAAACCAATCAAAGGCAGGGCCTGCAGATCATCCAAATAGCTTGGCTGGTTTGGGTTTCCTCATCAAATAGGACAGCTGTATGGGTATTTCATGAACTACCAACTGTCATACCAATAGATAGCGATGGAGATTTGAAACCTCCAAGTAAACTCGTTTTTCTAATGATCTGAATCAAGTTGCAAGCAAGCTTGTCTCACTGGTGATTAGGATTTGACAGTGCGATCAGACATCACCCATTCAACATCAAAGCCACAAGACATCATGACACTGCTCAGGGGCAGATTCGGATGTTTTTTGAGATCCAATCCAACCTATCTCTTCCAACTTGTGCGCTACGAGAAGGGTAGTGAGATGTCATGATTGGTGACAATACAAGTACAAGTTCCTTACGTGCACCATGAGTCATCACCTTCTGGCAGGTTGTCGGCCCGACACTTGGAGTTGGAGTACATATTTGAGATATTTGGGATTTACAACCAGTAGTTTGGTGCTTTGGAATGCCAGGATTTGTTGATTAGGACGACAATTACTATGGGGTATATGCAGGAATCCAGACTTCTACCGGGTATCATTGCAGCTTTCCAACCTGGCAGTTCTCAGGAAGCGAAGCAGCCGTCCTCCACAAAATCAAACCTCAGCCAGCTGACTTCAAGTGGGGAATCACTGCAATGGAAGGTAGAACCCTTGCCACAAGTTGCTAAAGGCTCCATGACTTAAACTTTTTGCGGCTTAAGAACCAGTGGTTTTCCACCAGTGATATGAACATGTGATATACTGTACTCGATTGTGCAAAACCTTGCTACGATGACATTTGGATTCATTTGCAGAATCAGTTGATTGCAATTGTCACGGGTGAATATGGGTGACTTATCCTTTCATGATCAGCCAACCGCCGGATCTTGTCTGAGCCATTGCTTTTCACCTGCATTTTCATTAGGACATCCCATTCTCTACTCTACTCTGTCTATCCTGGTCCAAACAATGGTACAGTAGAACTAGTTTTCCACGCCGCATATACTTTATCCCTCAAAACAGTAAGAGGGCTTCCCTTTCCATCCTTTCACTCCTCAAAGATTGGGCAAGGTGCTGGGAGACACCCAATGTCCGCGAGCACCACGTCGATGAAGGTCACCCTCCGGCAGATGCTTCCTGGGCTGGAAGATGCACTGGGACAACATGGTAAAGAGAATCCCAACCACCCCCAAGACAGTGACTGGTGGTGGTTTCAATCCCCTTGTCAATTGGGATCACCATGTCAAATTCTTGAGGAAAAAATCCACTAAACATTACATATATAGAATATACGTTTGTATATATATATATATATATATACATATACATATGAGCTGTATATACGTATAAAGATACACAGTGGACAACCTCAGTCGCCCATGACATTTCTGCCTCGATTGCCCAGGCTCGGGTCAGGCGCCGCCAAACTTGGGCCTCCATCATGACCCATCCAGACCTCCCCAGAGGAGGCATCAGCATAGGCAGCCAGACCTTCCTCAGCTGGGGATGGGTTTCAGCCGGGTTCCAGGGTGGATGTACCAGTTGTATTGTCTGTATATGTACACATATGTCACAACACATATATATATATATATTTATTGTATCTATTGGATTATATAAGTGTGTCATATATAGACAAATATTGAAATATATTATATGGAGAGAGATGCGTGGTTTGAACCCTATTCCAAAAAAAAAAGTTCCATCTGGATAATTTGGATCATCTTATTCTAGGATATAGGGTGAACATTTTGATACGATTCAATTTGTAAGAAATGACATTGATCTACCAACCAGTTGCAGTTCCGATGTTCTGCCAGGAAGGGCACGAGCAGAAACCGCACCCAAGGCCGAGCTGCCCAAGTCAGTTCACAGCTCCACTTCCTGGGCTGCCGTCTTGGATCAAATGCAAAGGCCCACGAAATTCATACTTCAAACATCTTCAAACCATTTCAAGGCATCAGTGAGCAGATGTGAGCACCCTCAGTTCATTCAAGAATTCCGAAAGCTCAGAAGCATCGCTGCATACATCCAAGATTCACAGAATGCTTGCAAGAATCTCAGAAAACAGTTTGTACATTGTGCATGGTTGTACATGCTTGTATCTCAAAGCTGTATTTCATTGGAAAACATACTACACATGGTGCAGTTCCCAAACAATTGGAGATCCGCCGTGCCCTTGGCAGGTGAAAAAATGGCGACCCATGAAAAAAAGGATCCATACCTAGCTGATGGTTTCAAGTTTCAACGGTTCAGCATGTTTGGAAGGAAACTAAAAGTGTCGCATGTGGTGAAATTTCAAGCCATGAAATGCGAGGACCATATTTTTTTGGCTATCATTTTTCCCAGTGTACTGTTGATGCTTCCAACATCCTTTCAGACCTGGGGTGGCAGAGCTTTGCGGGTCATTGTTCCTCAGCAAAACAGGGCTGAGTAATGCTGAGTATCTTGTCCTCTTCGCAGTGTAGGATCATGCCCAAGGCCATGTCACCCTCTTTCTCTGCAAATACCAAGGGCACCTGGCGTTGCGATTGCACCTTGACGCCATCTATCAGAACAGCCCACTGCTGAACGATTTACGTAGTGACAACTTAGTGAACCCTGGCCAAGTCTTAACATGTCTTAACGAGTACTGATTGGCGCCTTGGGCGGCATGTCATTTTTCAGGTGGCTGTGGAAATTTCATGTTCCCCTTGAGGCAAATAGTCCAATGGGAACGATAGTCCAGGTGTCTGGGCTGCAACATGTACTTTACTGGAGAACACACCTTTTCAGCCGGTAAACAGCAAATGGAAGCTGCAAGCGCATCCCTCATGGCCAACTGCCAACCCAGCATAAGCAGCACCATCATCAGTGTCACTAAAGCACACCAGCACAACAGCCTTGAGCACTGCTTCCACCACTAGCGACGACTACATCATGACAACCACCGCTACTGCCACTAGTATCACCAACAAGAAACCAGACAAACAAGAACAAGAAGCAAAATAAGAAGACAAATAAGGAGAACAACAAAAAGAAGAAAACAAGGAAAAGAAGAAACACCTAAGAAAAAGAAGAAGAAGGAGCAGGATAAGACGACCAAAAAGAAAAAACGAACGAACAAAAGAAAGACAGAGGGACAGAAGAAACCAGAGAATAAGAACAACATGGAATTAAGGAGATGAAAGGAACAAATAGGATCAATCAATGCAAGTACAGTACCTTTTTGTAAATAGCATAGAGTCTGACTCCACAACATGAACTGCTTGTATCCCAGGTGGCCTCAAAGGTCAAACCATACCAATCTTCTTCCAGCACAGCCAGTGGCTCCTGGTTGAGACATGTGAATAATCTGAAACGGAGAACATCAGGTGTCCTAGGTGCAAAATAAGGTACCACTGATGGGCATCAAAGTTTTGCGTTCAAAAGACGGAGTCTAGTGGTGTAGCAATTTGTCATGTCACAATTGTTCAATTTGAGCGAGTTGCCCTTGGGGTTGTACTCTCGTTCGTGTCAGCGACATTCGTGTCAGCGACATTCGTGTCAGCGACATTCGTGTCAGCGACATTCGCAACATAGACAGTATATATAATATATAGACTTGGAAGTTGGCTGCAAAGACTGAATCGGCAACCGCTTCATCAAACGTGGCTGGTTGGAAATGTCCTTTTTGCTGAGGAAAGTCATCTACAATGGTTTAAGATGGAAAAAATTCCATTGCCAAGTTGGATTGCCGGGTATCTTCCCGAACCTTCACCTTGGTTTGTCTGAATATGGGGTACCCCTAAATGCAGCAGCATTATCATGGTTCTCCGATTTCAACAGCCACAAGGACATCTTTGATCTTCGGACAAAGCGACATATAATTTGTTAGTTGGTCGGTGCTATATCCCATTCGATTCCATGATACTTCGATTCCTCCCATGATTATACCAATAGATTCACAACATGTCCGATGCTTTTTAAAAATTACACCATTTGCCAACATTTTTCAGCTGGTTGTCTCATTATTTCTATGTTTTGACACATATCTTATCATTTCTTCTTGTTTGAGGTGGGTTATCCCTCCTTTCTCACCCCTCGCCTCGCCTCCCATGGCGTTTGGAGCGCCGAGGCTGGACCCCAGAGGTGTAGCCCTAAGCCCTCCACACGCTGCCGTTTCGGCAGCCTGGACGGCTTGCAAAAAGGGGATAAGAATAGGATGATCATGGAGAACACACACACATATATATATATATATCTAATCTTCATATATATATATATATATCTAATCTTCATATATATATATATACATAACATGTATATACAACATATACATGTTCAATGAGTATCTTTATGATTCTTTATGTATACAATATTATATAATGTTCCTTGTCTGACATTTTTTTGCATGTTGCACATTTGCAACAGAGACTATAGAACATCCGAAAATAGATGTATACATTATACACAGCAGCAAATCTAATACAGTACATAGTATCGGAGTAAATTAGACTATATTAGACCATACAATGAAAGGATAACACTGACACTGGTGGACATTTTACAACAGGGGTTGCGAACGTCCCACTCTAATGTCACTCTATATAACTCACTTCGAATTATAATATATGTCCTACAGCCAGCCAGAGATATCCCAGGGTGATGCTAAAGCTTCCAAACTGGATCCTTTGGCACCTACATCTAACACTATCATACACTATCTAACTACTCTTTCCAAATGAACTGGTTGTGGCTAGTGGTTCACTACTAGCTTGTGCAACTTGGTTGCATTTGGTTGCTGACTGCTGCCCGACTTAGTGGTTATGCTTGTTTTCTACGTGTTGTTCGGTTCCCCCTAAAATCCCTAAACAGATTTCAAACGTCATCCGGAGTCATCCCTGTCAACTCAACAAACGTCAAGGCTATACTGTGGGTTCCCACCTCACATGTAGAAGCAAATTTTCACTTGCCATGGCTCGAGAAGCACAGGTGATTACCTGCGCACGCCAAAAGCTGCAATTTCTGCAAAGGGGCTGTTTAGTAATGGTGACGTAAGGCACCATCTCGAATCACTCATTGTCAACTCACGAGATTTCTACCAATGGCCACGGACTCCTCACAACTGCAGTCAGATGCTGAAATGGACACAACAAATCAGGTCAGAAAATTCAAAGTGGCACTGGTGATGTCTCTGCTACGGCTGATGCAGTGACTTGTTGAACGCTCTGAAGGCTCAAAGGCTTGGGCCCAGAGAAAGGGTGCAGTTGGTGGTCGGAAACGCCAATGGCTGTGTTGGTTGGAATTCTAGATCCATCAATGGATTGTTGGAACCAATGCCCATGCTTTCAATCTGCTAGGAAGGGGTCGTTTGAGTTTTACCTTCCTGGACTTTGGATGAAAGTTGCTACCACATGAACAACCTGGGCGAATTCTGTTGCTGGTCAATTCTCCAAGTTCAGACCAACAGCTTTGAGGCCAACTGCTACAGTGTGACATACTCGCTTCTGAATGACGTTCTGCTGTGAAGATTCCGCAACTTCTCAGGGGGGTCATTTTAAAACTGACAAGTAAGCAGTGGGGCTGAAACCACCACTCATTTGTGAACGAATATGAATACCATTCCTGATATAGGTTACTAAATGTTACTTTAATGGTTACCAAATGGTTTCCACATGTTACTTGTATCTTATCGGCAGTCACCTTTCAGCCGCTGCAGTTGCCGCCCTTTTGGACATCAGCCCATATCAGTCCAGCTCGTCGGCAGCTCGCAGACCTCAAGGCTTTGAAGATTCTGCTGTGTTTGCTGAAGGTCGACGGTGTCAAACCGAAACAACTACAGTATTTAAGTACACCTTGCCATCTAGCAGTGAAGATCGGACAAGTTTGAAACCAAGAAGCGGCTGTAAATGCAACATTTTCAGGCAAGCAACCGAGGGTCGAGGGTTCCGAAATTCCACATGATGCCACATGATTGCCGCCAACCACTTTCAGGCCAAACAAACAAACAAACAAACAAACAAACAGACAGACAAACAAACAAACAAACAAACAAACAAACAAACAAACAAACAAACAAACAAACAAACAAACAAACAAACAAGCACACACATGGGCCCTCACTGCGATATCTTGATGGGAAGGGGCTGGCTGACTAAACCTGGCTCCAACCCAGTTCCTGGTACCTCAATAGACTCAAGCCATTTTGAGAACTCTGACTCTTGTTGGGAGATTTATCTGATTTTTTTGGGCTCCCAATTTTTGAACTGTCCATTTCCAATGGAAACCAAACTACCAACTTCACTACCACACACATCACACACCCCGCTGACAGTCGACTTTGTCCCCCTGCGCGAGCCACGAAAACTGGCGGCCGCGAAAACTGGCGGCCGCGAAGGGTGGAGCTCACGCTCCTCTCCTGAGCTGAGAGAAGCCCAGTAATCTGCGGAAGGAGTACCAAGTTGCTACCTGGATCTACTTGGTGGTTGAGCCACCCGTCTCAAAAACTGGGATCAGATATGGATCATTCTGCCAGGTACTATGGAGGATGGGACATGAACAGGAATTAAATTCCCACCTGGCAAAACGCTACATTAATGTGAAAGAAGAGGAGAATTTGGAAGTAATGCATCTACTTGTACTACATGTACCTATTCCATAACAGGATTATCTGGGAATATCTGGCAAATGAAAGCGATGACTTCCATCAAGGCTGTTCGGAGCATTCCTTTAAGTTTTTACTTTCCGTTCCTGTCTTTTGGTCATGCTGATTGTTAAAACAGGAACTTGACGCGGTCTAATTTCCTTCACTTTTCTCATTTCCTGATTCTTTTTGATTGTTATTGTTGCTCATGTCGTGCCGTGCTGAACTTCCAAAGTGATACGCAGTGCCAATGGTCCTGTAGCCCTTGCCACGGCTTTTTCCACCTTTGCTCCTGAAGCACCGACCGGACATTGACGTGACTGTGCGTTATGTTAGCCAACGGTATCTTTGAAGGCCCCACAAAAGAAATACCCAAAGAAAGGATTTGATACTATTTATATCTATTTATCTATTTGTAGATCTAAAATGATCTAAAGTCGTTACCAATCCCCCAAATTTCACCAAATTTCGTCCTGGGACGTTGCCAATCCCTTCCGGGCACAGGTCCTGTGGGGCAAATATCTGGGCAGCGTGTTTTCGGTCACAGTCCTTAGTCCGCCGCCGACGTAACGTGGAGAGAAGTGTCCTTTTGAAGTCAATGCGCAAACATCCAAGTGAGCCATGAAAAATACTCCTATCCCATTGCATTGTATACTGATTAGTGCACAGGTATCCCAATGATGGGTGTCAACAATCCGCAATAAACCAACTAGTAAAACCAGGTCAAACTACGGTTTTGTCAACAAATCAACACAGGGATTCTTGATGGCTCAAGTGGGACCCTTGAGGACTGGGGATGGGATAGGCATACCCTATCTTTATGGCACAATGCCACTAAGCTCATATCTCAAAAGCTATGGCTGAGAATTGAACAACGAACCTTGAAGCTGTTCTTTGGATTCATCGCCATAGCCATATATTATACAGTCTCTGTACTACAGTATCAAGAAAACATCCGCCATGTCGGAATCAAACAGGTGGACAAACTCAATCCCTATTTCTCTTGGAATTCATCCATGTTTTTCAGTTGGATCAATGACCAATCCCAATTGTTGAGATATATTTAAAGATTCAATCATCATTTGGAATATCGGTATATACTACAATGTGTATATATATACATATAAAATACACATACAGTAAATCCTATTTTTTCTGATGTTCTCTGGCGCAATTCCCCAGTTTTCCGCTGGTTTAGATCTGTGCCAAGGGTCAATCCCAGGCGCTCATCGCTATTGAAGGTGAGACCATCTTCCACGCCAACGTCGCGCCAAGTGATGCTCACCCGATGCCCGGCTGCATTGAGATGGGGATCCCAATGCAAAGCCTAAGCCAGGCAGTCACACAAATTCCCACATCCAACATCATTCGCTTGGTTTTAGGGATTTTTGTTGGTGGAAGCTATAGTTTAGATTCATCAAATATCCGGATTTGGTGATTTTCTACATATTTTTGCTTCAACAAATTAACAGCCGCAACTGCACTAGCTCGATGGACCCCTGCAAAATGAAGGGACCTTTGGTCAAGGAATCATGCTTTTTGAGAACTTATGGGGTAGCCGTCAGTTCAGAACACCTCCAAATCGATTTGGGTCATTTCAAATTTGTTGATAGAACGAATCCCCCAGTGCCAATGAGAGCTACATATGGGCCTTGCTTCAACTGCAGATGGGGTGCAGGCTTGCAAGCGAAAGTTGGAAGATTGAGGAAGACGTGTATGATGAAACCAAACAATAGCTACTGGATCGAACCGACAAAACAATGCATCCTATTTTGGGCGTATCCAATTTTCACCCAAGCCGGCATGGGGATTTCCAACACGTCATCGCCCAGCAGCTTCTGGTGCAGTGCCAGGATATACTTGCAACAAGGCGTGGATTAGGTCGCGTGCCGGGCCGCCAAAAATGATAACGTCCCCTGCAACAATGAGTATGGGAAAGAAGGGATGGAATGATCCATTTGTATTCATTTAGATCATTTTTCTAAGGGGCCATGCGACAAGAATAGAAAGAGACCAGCAACACCTTGCAACTACCAACAATCGATCAGGAAAAGGTATGGGAATGGTATCTCTCGGAGTCATGAAATTCCCAAAGCTACCCGAAGTGATACCATCATGTGCAAGTGATATCAAGTGATCATATTGAATATAATAATTATAGTTCTCCCATGTTCATAGATTTTGAGGACTTGAGGATGGGTTGAGAGCGTTTTCAACCTCTTTTTTTCGACCCTCTTCAGAACCCGTTTCCAATGTTGAGCCAATCTCAGAAAGACCTCAAGGTTTCATGCTGCATCATACCACAACAAGTTTAAGGCCACTGTGGGGGAAGTGTCCAACTGTCCTGATTCGAGGTGCACTGAAGCATCGGGCTCATGTGCCTGCAGAGGTCGCAAGCTGACTGGAACGACCCAGCATCAAATAGGAGAGCAAAAAGGGATATCAGTCACAATCACATTTTTTGCCGACTCATTTACTTGAAGAGTCAAATATGGTAGATGCGTTAAAAACATGTCAAGAAAAAAAAATGCCAATTTGCCGCAGCATCTTTGGGCCTCGGATGGTCTGTTCGACACCCCTACTTCACTCTGAGACACAAATACCATCCGTTTTGGACCACATGCGGACCAACTGGCTTCCACCCATCGGAACAAAGCAGCGTACAACCTGCATCTTGTAGCCAAACTCGGCTGTGTCGCCCACGGATGCCATGACAATGGGCCGATCTTTCTTCGCCTTGGAACGTTTCGCTGGATCTGAGATGGGAAACTGACAGGGGCATCATTGGATTTTTGATGTGGGATAAACCATGATAAAACCAACATTCAGTGAGTCTATGGGGACATTAGATGGAATTAGCAGTAAGAACATCATGCGACATCAACGCGAGTCTTTTGCAATGGATCAATAGGCTTGGCCAAGACCTCAATTGACTACACTGTCATGCTATGGCCGAAACGAGCGAGGTCTTAAGTCTGAGCCGTTTCCAAATGCCGAGACGGTGAAACCAGGCTTCTTTGTTGAACATCACCCGCAGAAGTACGCCCAGCACAATGCGAAACCACCAAATAAAGGGGCCAGAAGCAGTCAAAACCCGAATTGGTAGTCAGTCTGACTCTCCAATGCCCAAACAAGTTCAAATGGGATGATCTTTCCTTCTCACTGTGACACGTGGTTGTATATATATATATATATGCCTTTCTGTCTCTCCATCTCTCTCTCTATACTCTATACATTATATATATATATATATTTATTATATAAGTGTGCTATGTGAGCCAAATGACTATATGTTTGCAGCCGTATACATTGAATTACAGAATCCTTTAGATAGCATTCACATGCATTCACCACAGACCAGACTAAGCAATCAGCTCTCAATTCGCCCTCTTTTTCTCAGCTCTCCAGTGGTAGGTCTGACAAGTGATACACATCCTCACACCAGTAAGGCGCACGGCGTCCAGGCGAGGAGGCCACCAACGAGCTCAAACCATTCAGCAAACGCATTGCTGAGTCCTCTAGGGAAAACTCGAATGCACCCAGATGCTCCTGACGAGTATGTTAAATGAGAATGGGGATGTCACCCATGGCACTACAAGTTGGGAGGAGAGGGGAACTGGGCCAACTGTTGCAAACGATGCAAACTGCCAGATGTGCTGGTGGTTCCCTGGCTTTCAGGTCAGACAATCTGAGACTTGGCATCCGATTTGCCATCTAGAAATCCGTTCTTTCGTCATTCATCTGAGATTCATCTGAGATTACTTGTGTACATCAAAAACAAGACATACAATGATATACCCCAACTGAGTATCCAACTCTTGGTTTCCCCGGCAACAACTCATCCTTTGACCACATTGGCTTCTGGGATCCACCATTCCTAGCATGACCATACCATGGTACCATGACCACAGCCACCGTGCCTGCATCTCCGAGGCTTCGACAAACAGCAAACCGCCCAGCTGCAGCCACCAGCGATCGATGACCTGGGCGGAACTGACGCTGTGTCCGTTGACCGACTGCGCCTGCGCCACATCCTTGGAGGATCAGGACCAGGATGTTGGATGATGTTGGGTCATCTGGGGAGTCTTTGAAAATAGGGCGAATGAAGATTTGGTGCACAGTTGCACCACGTTGCACCACGTTGCACAGTCAACAGCTGGTCATGGTTCAAAACGGTTTCAATATGTTTAACATTTTATATGTGTAATTGTCAAAGCAACATAGCACCCTGTAGTTGCACAAGCGACAAACAAATCCCGGTAAAATCTCAACTTTCTGCTTATCATCACAGCACGGACGTGGAACGTGCAAGCGAGGGACTAAGACGTGTGGATCCACAAGAGGTTCCAGATATCCACAAGACCTGTTCCGTTCCTCAAGTGGCAGGAGCGTCAGCAAACCCAAGTCATCCCCAGTCCGAGGTTGATGACCCGATGGAAGTAACAACTTCCCTCAAAACCTCCTGCGAAAGTCCCCCAACAAAGTTAAAGGGACCAACCATTCAATTTTGCGAATCAAGTCTGGTGAGTGTAGCACATGTGATCGTGTCTTCTTCTTTTCCCAGTCGTTGCGGATGGCGGGAAGATGTAGGAAGTATTGGACACCTGCTACAATCAAACAGTCTTTTACTAACGGCTGGTGGCAGTACTTGGATGTGCATTCCATGCAAGAAGTGTTCACAACTTGGAACATAGTTTTCCATCTGAAATTTGGGTTCATGATTTATAGATTTGTAGAGGGGTCAAAGCTATGGCTATCAGCAAGACACCATGTGTCCATATGTACCAAAGGTCTCCTGCCATAACCAACTGGCTAGTGCCAAACCAAGACTGACCAAGCTTCTGACAAGCCTTGCGCAATGGTGAAGATACCCAGATCCTGAAGGGTTTCCATCCTGGGCTGTGCTGCAGGATATGGTATGATTTGCGGGTTCAAAAACACCGTTTGGGATCGTTTAGGAGATTTGACAGGGCCTTTTGATTCTTTAGTAGATGTCTTTGTGAACCCTGCCTTGCCTCAAACATCCAGAAAATTTGTTGGGATTGTCTTCACATGGGCCATGAAATGGGTCGCCTTTTGCTTGCCTACTATGGATGCAGTGCACACAACATACGGCTTGGCAACAAAACATAAAATATAAGGTGCCGCAATGCCATGACTGTCTGTAATTCGATGCCATTCAATTTCGAGGATCCCACAAGAATGCCATTTAACAGGAAAAACATTTCTATCTCCTCCTTCCCATCTACTAGGGAAGTGCGCAATGAGGCCCCGATACAAGTTCTCATCTAATCCTATCCCCCTGGGACCACATGCAAATTCCTACATTTAGAAAAATCATTGGGTCGGCCAGCACAATGATCCTTACGTGGAGATTGATGGTCGTAACATGTCGAGATGGTGTCACCCTCAAGAGCGCACAATCAGGTGAATCCCCCCAAATTGCCACCCAACAAAAGAATCTCACCAACGCTGTTGGGTAGCATGAGGACAAACAAACAAAGAATCACTATTTTTCATTATTTTTCCAACAACAGAATCAAGCGACCCAGCTATACAGTGCTATACCGAGTTTCTGCGAGACCAATTTCCGCGCTTCATCTGGGCCACCAGGTTCGTAGATGGTAAATTCACTGATGACAAACGCAGGTTTTTCTTCGACTTCATCCAAGAATTCTTTGACTCTATCAGGATGCATCCCGCTGACTCCAGCAACCTTCAAACGACCTCAGGGTGGTGAAATCAACCGTTGCCAGGGTGATAAAATCAAACAGCCAATCAAAGATGTCATGATCAGAACGGTCAAGATAGGATTCGTGCAAAGCATAACATGGTACAGAATGGTACAAACACATATGATATGTTCTTGGACATAGAGTAAACATGTGTAAACAAACTGAATTTATGGAGACATCCTAAGCTTGGGCGACACAAGACACAGCAGACGTACGGAAAAAAAAGAAACATCCTAGAAGTTTCATTGCATCAAGACAGGCATCTGGTCGGTGCTTCCAAACAAGTAAAACATAACAAACCAAAATGACTAGTTGAGCTTCCAATCATCATCAAGCATCATCAATCACCATCAAACATCAGCAAGCATCATCAAAACAATTTTCAGATCATCAGCATCATCCCTCAGCACATTTCACTTCGTTCCTCCATCCTTTCCCCATGTCCCCATGGCCCCATGGCCTTGATGCCGCATTTTCACCAAGCTCTGCCAGGCCTTGGTCTCCACAGACGACATGGAGATGGCGTCCAGTTCTCCAAGATCGGCCCAAAGCTCCTCGTCCTCTGGGGTGCCAAAAAATGGACAAACTCGGATAAACATGGCATGTCTCTGTGGGAAAACTGGAAAAAAGATGATCTTTGGCGGCACAACACATCATCTGACTTGCAGAATTATGGCAGACCGCCCAAAGTGAAATGACCAGCAGTGACCTGGTCTCTGGACAATAGAATCTGACTTTGTATCCAAAAAGGTCAAAATCTTTGAGAACAATCTTTCTTGTATCCTGTTGCAACCTGCCTCTTGACTCTCAGAAATGAAGCATACATACATACATATAAATATACACATAATCTATAACATATAGTATATATATATATAATATTATATAATTATGTATGTATATATATATATATACTAGTATACTCAATGCATCCGTGGTTTCTCAACATTTGAATTTCCCAAGATTCCATTCAAGGGTGAGCCAGCCTCCCACCATCCGAAAATCACCGTATGATCACCAACGGAAGACAAAATAGGAAGCAAACAGCATGGACTTGTTGTGAATCCACAGCTCGTGTTCAGTCAACATGTGGTACCCCCAAAGATCAACTTCTGCTTTCTGTTCATGTCTCTGCTTCAGTAATAATGAACTACTGAACATCACCAGAGCAGGTCCTGGTCCAAGAAGCGACTGCTAGGCACTTCGCCCAGGAGCCTTACTTCTCCACGAGAAACTTCGCTGCCTCGGCTGTCGAGGCTCTGAACCCACCACACGTGAAGTTTTGCTGGATGCTATGCCAGAGCCTCTAAAGACAATGACTTTGCAAGCATGCAGCATGTCTAATTAATACATTACCTTCAATTCCTTTTGTGGACTCAGCTCAAACAATTTCGTAAACCATGTCAAACCTATAGAGGTTAACGTTCAATGACGGAGGAAAACCATACATCCTATGCCTCACAATTCCAGCGAGCTCAGGTCTCCCTCCAAGGCTTCGGTGAGGCACTGACAATGGCTAGCAGGGCGTCTTGCAGAGTGGAGCTGGTGGAGCTGTTCATGTCTGGTAGCAGGAAACTACGAAAGCCAAAGTTCAAGGCTGTCCAAGCAGTTTGGTACGCCTGAGCACACCATCAGCCAAGACCAAGGCATGTGGCTATGGCTCAAAAAACGGGTATGGATCGCTACGCGGTGATCCGGACGTATGGAACGAAGGAGTTACACAAATGGTCTCAAATGAATTCAATCTCTTGGACCTTGCATTTGGAGCTGCAGCCCCATGGGTCTGCGGGTTTGAAAGGAAACAACTGAAACCGAACCCATTTTGTGTGCAATAGGCCTGTTTTGTTATCAGACCTGGACCTTTCCACACACACAACAAGGGTATGGGACGTTTCCGTGAAGTCCTGGGGTGTCCTCTGGGTAAATGCAAATGGGCCCCTCCCCCTCGGAAGCGAGAGACATCCGGAGGCCTCAAGACCACACCCAAAAGAGGGAACCTAGGGAAGGACAGGAATTGTGGGGGATGCTTTGCCACAAGGAATTTACATTGCTATGTTCGAAATTCTGGACCACACATTTTTGATGCAAACGCTTGAACATGTCCCCAACATGGCTCAAGATGGCACTAAAGTGGATCAAGCAGCTAGTTGAATGCGGCCCATTCGTGGATACTTAACCCCTCAACTATTTTCTGGAATCCAAACATCAAAGTGTCCTGAATGAACAGTTGGCAAGAAATATATATAAGTTTTCTATCCCCATGGACATTTCATGGGTGGACTTACAGTGGACCACTCTATAGGGACCCAATGGTTTTGCCTACAAAATGGTTTTAGGGACTCTACAAAATGGTAAGGCCAATGCCACAGTATATTCAGGGCTTACAAAATGGTAGTGTTTGTCAACTTTCTTGGATAATCTAATTCCACTAACAAGATGGAACGATATTTAAAAACTAAAGATACAACAAAACATATCCTGACAATCCTCTACAAAATGGACATTTGTCTCTTACAAAATGGTTGGGTTTTGGCACCCCAAAAATTATCATGCCCCGAGATAAAAATGAAACAACCTCTAAAACCCACTAATTTAGGAGACTGTGATGGAACTCAGGCAAACACAACATTCTCTNAAAATGAAACAACCTCTAAAACCCACTAATTTAGGAGACTGTGATGGAACTCAGGCAAACACAACATTCTCTGAGCCAATCGTGGCAACCGCAATGGGGCACATTACGTGACACAAGCAAATGATCACAAAATGGTAAGGCCAATGCCACAATATATTCAGGGCTTACAAAATGGTAGTGTTTGTCAACTTTCTTGGATAATCTAATTCCACAACAAGATGAACAATATCCTAAAAATATCTTTATACAACAAAACATACCCTCACAATCCTCTACAAAATGGGCATTTGTCTCTTACAAAATGGTTGGGTTTTGGNGATGAACAATATCCTAAAAATATCTTTATACAACAAAACATACCCTCACAATCCTCTACAAAATGGGCATTTGTCTCTTACAAAATGGTTGGGTTTTGGTGCCCAAAAACTTATCATGCCCCGAGATAAAAATGAAACACATATCCAAACACCACTGCTTTCTACAAAATGGTTTCCCGGGTCTATTCTCAAGCCCAGTCACCATAAAATGGTAGCATTTTTTGGACTTAAGTCAACCATTCTGTGGTGGAAATGGCCACGGGGATAGTTTTCTCGAAAAAAACCTTCTGGGGTCAAGCACTTCAAAGGCACTAGTGGCAAACGTGTTGCGCTCTTGGTGCTTGTGAACCCCAATTGATGGACCAATTCCTAAACCAACTGAGATGGCCAAGTTTTGAAAACAGCACACTATTGATAATTCCTGCACGGTTTCTGACAATTTGCTGGAGACTTCAAACATAGAACTTCGAATGTGCTTCTGAGCTCCACCCCCACCGTGACGCCACCGTGCAGCTTGAGCCTAGCATCTCCACCTGTCTCATGAGAATGCGGCTAGTCCTGGAAACCTGAAGTGCTCGACCTCCACTAACGCGCAAACCATGCCCAGCAGGTTGCCGGTCAAGCACAGGTGGAATACCACGTGGCTTGCTCCTGGCAAAGAATTACACCGCACACTTCAGGTGCTTGTTGATTCATTGAGGCTATCTCTGTACTAGAAATATGCAGGAAACATGTCGTTGCTGGACATCTCATGCAATGCCTCTTCAGCTACTGTTTCTCAATGTGCAGTTTCATCATCGTTTCAGAAAGTAAGGCCCGACACCCTTGCATTCTTCTGAAGATTCTGAACACTTGAGATCATCTTCACTCAAATTTGGGCATTAAGTTTTTGAATCAGAGCACTATTTAAGCATATTTGCATCCCTTGGCATCTCTTAGTATACCCCCAAGTCCAGCTACTCCCCCCCCCCCATTGACTCACCACATCTCACCTTGCGAAGTGCCGCGGCAGTTCCCGCGCCATCGCACTGGCATGGTGCCAATTGGAATACCAGAGACCGGGATCTTCACCCAAGCGATCCTTGGAGCGGCTTGTCTTCCTGATTCTGATGGATCTGATCGTATGAATTCTGTGGTAAACCCAATAGTAAACCATCCCCCAGTACCATTTTTGTGGGTGCTATAAACCACCCCCACATGGGAGTAACTATCATGAAATTATTCAAACATCATGAAATTATCATGATATATGCTATTATGATCCTTCAAACATATAGTACATCCGCGGATATTGAATTGTAAATCAATGTACTGTAAATCATGGTAAATCCCACGTGTGCTTTCATATGATTGGCTTTACCTTGCATTTTGTTTGGGATCTGCGTCATGCTTGAAGACGGCCAATCAGATGAACCCGTTTGTTGGTAAAGGGAAGCTGCCCCGGTTTTCAGGTACACAAAGGATTCGAAAAGCAGGTGTGCCCGAGGGGGAATGCCTAAATCGTTTTTTTTGGGTTGGGCTAACCCACAAAAATGAAACAATCTCCTCCCTTACAATCTTGATCCTCATGAGAGTTTGTTGGGCCCGCACTCCTACTACTCATCGGCTCGCCATCTTGCCATGTCATGCCATCCAGTCTCCATCAATCGATGGATCTGCCCCAGCCGACTTTCCAAATCTTCGAACTCCTCCTCTGCTGTCTGCCACATGGCAGTGGCGGGGCGGTGCCTTTGCGCCCCGACCACCGCAAGGCGCAGGTTGTTCCATACATAGCGCCAGGCCTGGGAGAGACAGAATGATGGCCTCAAATGATCTGACTGACTCTTGAACGAGTCCCATTTCTGAGGTCTTCTTAGGCATTTTCTATATCATCTTTATGTTATATAATTACAGCGATTCAAGATGTAAATCATTGTATAACAATGCATCCTCGAAATTTGGAACCAAATGTCACTGGTGTTGAAATGCAATCTACATGCTTGATATTCACAGCTACTCATGGCCTCACTGGTTCCTGACACGGAGTATCACTGACTTGCCGTCATCCATGCGCTTGTGATGAAAGCAGCTGCATTTGGATGTTGTCCTAGCATCTTATTTGACAGTAGGGTGGACTCTATGGTCATCATCATCAAATTAATTCTCAGGATTGAAATTCCGTGACATAAAATCATCTCCAGGGCAGACTTGGCTTGGTCACCCTCTAACCCGCAGTGCCAGCTGAGTTGCAGAGGGAAGACTCAGCCAATCACAGCCACTTCCTTTCACGTCACCTGCAGCTGGTGATTTCAGATGGTATTCTTGCTACGGGTATGGATCGAAGCTTCAGACTCCCAACCCACAGGATCTCTACTGTTCTTCAAATTCTTGGGAATGACCCCAAATACCCATGAGAGCTCAAGAAGAGGTTCCTGAAAATGAAGGCTAACCAGGCTAACCACATAAGGATCCAAGGATATCCAAGGTACACGATTCCGGGATCAAATCGAGGGCCCACAAGGTTGCCCGAAGGAACCTGGGCCAACTGGCACTTGGAAACCCGAGCCTTTCCCTCCAAGACTCCAAGGTAGATTATACCCAAGTGTAGATCAAGCTCCCATTTTAGGTTGGTGATTGACATCTTCGGCTTTGATTCTTGTCTGTTGACCCGCCAATGGAACTGACCTGGTTGGCTTTCTCCGCCAACAAACAGAGGGATCATCTGCTGCACGTGCCTCTATCTGTAGGTCTGGAAGGTTAAAGAAGGGCAACCGAATTCAATTCTCATTCACGTCTTATCTAAGTTATTTGCAGGAAACCATCAGCAACATCTTTGAGGCCCAATATAAATAATATATCATAATATATCTATGCCCATGCCTTTGTAACAGACGGCAGGGGGAGCTGGGCCCTTCTCCGTATTCCGTGCGTCTTTTTGGGACGAAGACACACATCGTCGCTCTGGCCAAGAGCCGCATGCAGCATCCACGCACCCAGCAGGTGAAGTCGCAGGTGTGGCATCTCTGGTCATGAAATGAGGGAAGTGACTGAAGTGACAAAATGATACGAATTCATACGAGTTGATGGTCTGTCATGCACACAGTATTTGCAATTGTGCTCAAACGAGAGCACCAGAGGTAGGCGGTGCAGCCGGTACATGGGTCTGAACCTTTGGCATATGGCCTTTTTTTTTTACGAAGGGGACCTAGGGGGAAGACATCAGCTCAAGCCTGTAGGCCTGCGGGCAGTGGGAGTTCATGTGATTTTATCTTTGCTCAAGTTGCTCAAAGTCTCATGTCAGTCCAAATAGGTTTATTTTGCAACTTAACATTTTTTGCAACTTAACATTTCCAAATGGCTGTCTTTCATTGTCTTTCTAATTTTGAATTCAATGTCTCTGTGCCAGTGGCTCTGTATCACATTGTAATGTACTCTTTGACTTTCCGGCAGCAACCACTGTATCCCAGAAATTTCACTTGCCTGAACCAAATAAACCACCATTGACCATTCAGGACCAAAGACTTGCCCCCGGTCTACCTCCCTCCCTGCTGGGTTGCCGGCAAAGTTGTAATCATCCTTATGCCAATTCATCCGACCCTTGCCGGTGTAGAAATTCAACCTCACCGTTCGTACACCCATGGTCACTTGCTTGAACAAGTGGGCTTCTGCTGCTTTAATGTCGGACATATGGATTCATTTGGAACCTAATATAATATCTATATAGCTATTGTTTCAAGTAGACATAAGCCGGGAGGTATGTAAATGAATCTAGATAATCTATAACTGACTAAGCGTGTATTGCAGAAGGAACCAAACACAGACAATGACAATCCAGTCAATTAAGAAAAACAGGTGTGAGGGTCCTGAACTACATCCAACTACATCACATCGCTACTCAGTGCTACAGGGTTTCCAATTCCAGATATCATACATCAACACTTCATTTCTCAATCTGGCAGGTCTGCCAAATCCCAAACAACTTTGTGACGTGACACGTGGCCCTCAAGATGCACATCAACTGACGCATCGCATGAATTATCAACTCAGCATTGCCACTGTCATCCGCTTCCACTGCTTGGTTGATATGCATTCCAAAATAGTACTACGAGTCCTTGCTCAAGTATGGAGTATAATGTATAGCATAATGTAGATTTATAATGATTTATACACAGCATATCTTAGTGAAATCCCACGTAACAAACCATCCACCAACAGGAATCAAAGGGGGGGTCAACCTGGGCCCAATCGAGTCTGCCGACGCGCCCACACGGGGCTCGAAGTCCATGGCTGGCTGCTTGAGAATAGGAGAAGCTTCTCCCGCAGCTAAAGCCTGATGGCACCAGGGTGAAACAGCACTAGAAATGGAGGAGAAGTCAAGATATGGTTGTAAGCTGTTGTAAGATGTTGTAAGATTTTGTAAGATAGCATAAGTTCAATTGGATAATAAAGTGACCCTATTTGTGGATATGAACATTGTCGGACTGAGCAACACAGCCTGAAAAACATGCTGGTCAATTGGCATCATCATCGTGGGTCAGTTGGTCGGATGGAAGATAAACCAGCCATGACATCTCTCGGTTGGGAATGGCCATGAAGCTAGGAAAGGATAACAGAATGCTTTGGGGAATCTTATATCAACAGATTTGAAGAAAGTAAGAGTGAATCATGACAAATCCATCTCTTACTGCTAGGCCCTGGGCCTGACTTGAAAAAAAATAGTAGTGGCTGAATTACCTGGCATGGTTCGCGCCGTGTGTTCCATGAACAGGAAATGGACGCATGCCATTGTTGCGGCAAGAGATATGATGATTGAAGATGATTGATCCAATTCATTGGATGCTCGAATTGCAATCCAATTTCAAGCACTTGGCATGAAGCTAATGTCTTTCCGAGCAAAGTGAACTGCAAGACCCAGACCCTTCGTGACAAGCAGCAAGTTGTTCCCCAAGCCGTCGAAAGTCTTCTGGAAATTTGTCGATCTGATCCCAAAAGCGGGCCTGGCATGTCGGAAGCCGGGCACGTTGGAACACATGCATCGCCTGGAACACGTTGCTAGTTCCCTTGGGACACTGCGTGCATGATTTGACACAGGTGATGATTTTGATGATTGTTGAGAAACAAAATAAGTGCAAGGATGTGTAAGGTCCTTTGGAATCAGCATCTCCTTTGAGAGACACAGCGTGTCATTTGTGCGAAGACTGGCTAAGCGGAGGTTGGAAAGGCGAAGACAAACATAAGGAACAGCCAGCTGCATCTAATCACACACCCAAACGACCATCCAGATTTCCACTACCACGATTCTCCAATGAGGGTCCAAAATCCTCGGTTTCCAATTGGCTTCTGGAGCTGGGGTCCACTTTATTGCAGGGTTATCTACAACTTGTATCCACTTATGAGGTTCATCTACCACTCAGGAAGCCACAGGGCTGTCGACCTTGTTCCCATCATTCAACTGGGCTGTTGATGCTGAACATCGATACCAGCCTGCCGGGCTGATTGGGCTTTTGGCGGCCAAATTGTCTGCCTCAAATCTGGATCTGAAAATCTGACTATCGAAACTCCCTGTTTGATGAAACTGCTGGATCATCAGAGAACTTCAGCGCTTGTGCGAAAAGAATGACTTTCGAACTCATGCTATATGCCGGGTATATCTGGGTACATTGATATGTGCAAGATCTTGTAAGTATTGCCAATCCAAGCCAATCTCCTATCAGTACCTGCCACTACTGATACTACTGATCCACTTCTGTGTCCCGCTGACCTCCACTTTGTCCAGGTGCAGGTGCTGCTGCCACGCGACAGGCCTTGGGGAGGTATGGCTCAAGATGGATCCGCACGTGGTCATTCTTAGAATAGTCGTTTTAAAATCACCCCAAAATGGGTTAGTAATTTTCACTCCTAGCCATATTTGCATTTTCCATCATCTTCCAAGTCATATACATTGCAGCTTGATTGAATGTACTTCAATAGACCAGAACATCTATGAACATTTGAGAATATCTGTAAATCTCGTGGTTCACACATATTTCAACCCACCAGATCCATCAGGTCCAACTTCAAGTCCGAGCCCTGGCGCCGGCGCGACTGGGAGGCACTGGCAGTGTCCAACAGCTTCTGTTGCAGCTCTGCGGACAAGACTTTGGGGAGAAGCACCTGGGATCTGCAGGGGGATCTGGAGATTTCCCGCATCCTCCATGGCTACGCTTCAACCAACACACACTTGTCACACAAAAGCTACATACTTCAAGACGTATCAGTATGTAAACATATGTAAACATATGTAAACATATGTAAACATATGTAAACATATCAATGTGAATCACAACATACTTTTGCGTGCATGTCCACATAATTACATTACAGAAGTGTGAACAAGTGTACATCTTATTTAACCATGGATACCCAGTCTCAAAAGATCTCAATCATGCTTTGGAAATGTGGAACTCATCTTGATTCCAAGCAGCGAATCCAGGGAGCAGCTCACGCGCTCTTGTCATCTGCAATGCCTTAACGAAAGGAGTCACGACACTCGCATCAAAACATTCAGACATCAAGCTTTTGATTGTTTGGGCAACAAACGCGTTGCCAACCAAGCTTCCCTACATCTACATGAATCCCGTGAGTAGAAACACCATTGGGGAAGTGCCAGCACATGTAGATACGAAGACGCACTCACTTTCCCTCTTCATGAAATCATAAGCATATGTGCCCAAACGCAGCCCATTATGTAATTAGACTATCCTGGTCAGCCAAAGCGAAGTGCAGGGATATCAACCATTCATCTTACTTGCTGCTATCATGGGCTCCTCTGCTGACCAATTAACCATGGAAGCCTCAAGCCCAGACGTGACCGATAGCCTTCTTCCAGGTGGCCTCACGCTGTGGCACTGGCTGCCAATAAGGTTGGGATGGCAAGGTTGCTGTCACTCCTGAATCAATCATCATGGAAAAGACAAATCCGTATCTATAGTAGGGCATGAACCATGTACCCAAGCAATCATGCACAAAGATCAACACGCAAAATCTGGCTTGGTTTGGATCGCACTGGGCCGGATTGTTGGTTTCATGCGCTAATACAGTTCACACCTTGGTCTCCCTGGGCACCTGTCACTGCTTTCACTGGAGCTTCGTGACTCTCAGGCCGCCGTTCCCAACGCCGAGGCATGGCAGGTCGCGGAAAGCAAAGCTGTTTTATCGTTTTGTCTACACGTTTAGATCGATGATCTGTGTAGAGGTACACACAAGCACACATTATCTGCATGTTATGTTATCACATGTTATCATATACCTACATTAGCATTCCTGCTAGACAAGCCAAGCTTTGAAAGCTGGTCTCACATAAAACAACTGATACATCGATTTGTCTTGGAGAAAATGCCAAAAAAATGCGCTTTAAGCGTCCTTTGAGAGGGTGACTACATGCTGCCTATTAGGTCATACGTGCTTTGACAACTTGATTCATTGTCCTACAAACATTACTTTCTTTTCTTCCCAAGCAGATTTGGATGGGCTTATGCTTTTCTTGGCTGCTTAGATGCAGGCTCCCCCTTGATCAGTGGCTGTTCCCGGCGACTCAGAGAGATTTTGGATTATCTGTGGCAATGGATCCCAATGTCTGCTTTTTCCTTCGGCACTTTGAATTGTCTAATCATTAATCTGGAAATTTTCTGATATCTGATATCTAAATATCAAGCATCCATAAGCACCCATTCGTCGTGGATATGACACGATGACTTATGCACAAACATACAAACATAGGAGTGTGTACAGTACTTGGATTTGCCTGGGAGGAAGTGGTCATCTCACTAGAAACTGACAGGATCGAACTACCCCATCACGAGATCTCTCCTTGCTGGTGACATGGCGGGTTTGCATCGTGGCTCATGGCTAATGGCAAAACCTGGTGATTCAGGATTCTCTGCTGCCCATTTTGCCCTTGTTCGCAGACAAAGCTTCAATCTCGTCTCGCTCACAATTCTGGCAGAAGTCAGTGCCCTTCCTGGCAAAGCCCGAAGGGAGGGCTTATGAATTTCTGCTGTTGTGATGGTGAGTGAAATGCGTTGCACCTGAAACTGTTGCTCAATGATATTTGGTCGTACTGCCCGAGGATTGGGCTTTGTACATCGACAAATCTCAAAATTACTTCGTCATCCAATCTTTGGGCTTCAAAATTAAGCGCATGTAATGATTTATTACTGGGGTCCCACAGCTTTCAGGATGCCCAGATATAGGCACTTCTTGCGAATTCAAACCAACAAGCACATCATGTACTGCAATAAGCAATATTCCGTTGAACTCGATTGTTTGGGACAAAACGGAATCCTTCTGGATTCTGACATATCGAGGAGGATTTTGACATATCAAGGAGCTTACACGATCAGGTCAGAGGTCAGAGTCCCCGCGGTAACACGGATCTTCCCAAGAACACAACAGGCTTTTTAGGATGCCTTCGACTGGCAGCACCCAGCCCTGCAACCCAGGGACATGGCGAGGTTCCCAGTGAGGTCAACAATTGCTCAGTAGATGACGTGATGATAACCATTTGAATATTTTGAAGCACATCCCGTCCCCCCAACTTTTTGATTGTCTACCGAACAAAAGTGTCTGCAGCATCAAATAGGCAGATGCAGTTTCCACATTACCTTGATTCGTCTGGGTTCTCTGCGATGCTCCTGCAATTTTGTGGATTCTCCTGGAATCTTCTGGATTCATCCTGATCCCCATCCGCTTCACTCCGGTCGAGACCAAGTGACTCGTTCATGAAGCTGCACTCAGGACCTCGTCGAATATCTACCGGGCAATGATGGAGATAATATCATCAACAAGTGGCATACTTGTTGGTAAAGAACAACAAGACCACTAGCACTAGCAATCTTGATATTCTTTTTATGAAGTTGGGTTTTTTTAAGACATCATCAACAAGTTGGACCTGTCAACTCTGTCAAACGCCAAACAATGATTCTATTAAAGGGAAATAAATCATCCTGAGTTTGGACCCCCCGTTCTTGGACATCTTGAACATACCCACCTGGAAAGATTCCAGCTCCGTCAACCATGTCGGTCAACCAGTTGGGAATGTGTATCAAGTATAGTTCGATTCAAGAACAAAGTCCAAACACTCTATCTCAAAAATGGATCGGCATGATTCAACATGGTCCAATTAGATCCAATTTCATGGGAAAAAATGGTATATTTCTTCAGATCTCCCTTCCACCTCCAAGTATATACGTTTCGCACAGATACGGACAACGCTCTGCACTGTGCCGCCGGACAGACCCATCCAGCCCAGCCGCCTGGACGTGACCCAAAGTGTTTGGTCGTTACTTGAGCTTTTAGAGAAAAGAATCCAAAGTATGTATGTATAAATATAATATGTATTTAGAGATATTTATAGTATTCCTATGTATTTGTAGTGTATTAGTATATTCATTTTAATTGGCCTGGGGTTCCACTCAATTGGTGAGCAAATTCTGGGAATTCCTGAGCATCCCACTCGTTTGGAAACATCAAAACACCTCCATTCCAACAGTTTCTTTTTTAATCTATATAGTGCATTTTCATCCATATCATCTCTTAATCCATCTTCATCATTATGTTTTGATTCATCCGAATGCACTGCACATCAATCATTATCAAGCCTCCCCAGCGCAATGGTTTCGCTTCCCCTCTTGATAAAAACTTAAACTTATCATCAATCATTTTTGATATGCATCAGGCCAACCAAATAATCCTAATTTAAATCCATATCTTTTGGCTTCCCTTCTGGGTCCGTGCTGGCCCCGCCTTTGGCGGGTCGTGGCCGGTTGGAATGCCGCGACGGGCTTAGGACGGCGGGGCTTGGGCCCTGCCACCCTGCGCGATGTTGGGTCGCAACCCAAATCAGGTAAGGCAAATCCATCAAAATACCTAGGAGATGGACTATCTATCTGACAATCTTCTGATTTGGAGAAGCATCTGGTCTTAAGATTGGCGTCTAGACTTTGAAGAGCGTTGGGAAAAGAACATGGAAGAAATACAACAGCCACAGGCGTCCTCTTGCAATGCCAATGACATAATGAGGCACCCCAAATAATTCCCGGACACCAAGTCACAAAATGAAACGGAACGTAGAACGGCATCATCGAACGAGTTCCTAGAGTCATATAATATAATATAATTTCAATATAAAATCATCAAAACAACATCAAGCAAACAGTAAAAACTACACAGAAATACTCTGGTGCCACCCCCCTCGACCGCAGATCCTGTGGCCTGGTCGATTCATCTCACCATACCACCTGAAGCAACCCTCCGTGGGCAACGGCCTGGCGCAGATGATGCTGGATATGTCGGAAGAAGGAAAAGATGTGGAGCCGCTATGCACATTGCACATCATCTTTATATATATATATATGTATATATTGCATAGTATGCATGTATATATTACATTATACAGAACTATATAAAACATAGACATATGTATATTATATTTGTATATATTTGTATTTCCATGTATTTCCCTCAGGTGCGGATGCTCGCCCAAAGTTTCATTCGGGGTTTCTATGGTTACTTTGGGATTAGTTTAGTTTACATGTTACATATGTATATATACATAACTTGACTATTTCTATCAAAGAAAGGTCATAACGAAAAGAATCAAAAACAGTAATACCATAAGATGGTCCTAGGGGAAAAATGGCTTGAGAGTAGCTGTCGTCTTTTTCATTTTTGTCCAAATGAGCTGTTGTCTTTCTCATTCTTGTTCAGATGATTCTCGGCATCATATTGATGTTGATGTTCGCTATACCAGCTGCAACAACAACATCAAACCTCGCAGGATGGGTGCACCAGGCCCACAATTTCTGGTGGAACCACCTGCAAGGGCCCTGACATTGATGAATGAACTAACCACACACGCACATATTCTGAGATGTTTTGAGTGGTCACCAAATATGACTCAAATCAGAGACCAGCATGGATCAGCCCAATAAATAGCCAGGTTCCTCGTTCGCGTTCGAAGAATGCAGGAATTCCAGTGTCTGGTTTATATAGATGAGCAGCATTCACAAGGCACTTCCCGAATTGGCTGGTGCATCAAATGGGGGTCCCTCAAGTCCTCAATCCCATCCGGATCCTGATGGATCCTGACCTCCTAGCTGCTTCGGCCAGCAGGTCATCCAGCATCATCTCTAAGCTGCGAATCGCCTGCCGAGCTTGGTGAACATCCAAGGATTGCCCGAGATCCCGCACCAGGAACGATGAAATTATGTGAAATTGAGATCAATCTTGTATCCCAAATTCCTGACTTGGGATTTGACAGCACAAACTCGATATCGAGATACTCGAACCTCGATGGGAAGCAAATCATCCAGTGGCTTCACAGCTTTGGACACCAAGTCACCGTTGGTCTCTACCTTTTCCAGCAATGGCATGTAATGGCCATGCCCGCCCTGCCTTCTAAAACCATTTAACACCTACCTCACCATGCTAAAGTGTGTTGTAGGTTTCGTTTCATCCAACTACAACCTGGGCTGACCTGTTTGGACATAGTTTGAACGGCAGTCTTTCTTCCAAATCTTTTCTTCGCACACAATAAGGGACCATATAAAAATGAATGATACCAACTATTTGAACTGCCCACACAAATCTGTTCTTTTTGAATCTTTTTGATCTATTTTGCCAATTTCCTAATTTTCCTATAGAGATTTGGGGGTTCCAAAATTTAGGAACCAGCACCCAATGGCCTGCAAGTAGCTGAACATGCCGCCAGCAGGCGCCCTGACAGGTAATGCCCAACAGTGGAGAGGAGATCGTTCGAAACGGCGACTGCGCGAGAAAAACTTAACCTTCAGCAGGGGACGTCAATGGCTAACCCCCCAAAGAAGTTAATGAAGTATTAGATGAAATATGATGAAACATGATGCAATTAGTGTTTACCCATACACATTTTGTGGACACATCTGGACAGTTGATACTCCTGCAATTTTTCACGGCGTAATTCGCATTTGTTTGCCGCCAGTTTGAGTCTCTTCAGTCTTCTCAAATTGCTGGTTTATACAGTTTCACACATTCTTCAAACTCTTTCTTCCCATGCTGTTGGATTTCGAAGGCATCCGCTGGTGAGAAAACCATCCGGTACAGTACCTTGCAGGCTTCGTGTCTCTATTGCCTACCTGATGGGGACAAGGGGCCCTGCTCAACCATACCCATCCATACCCATGTTAATCTTCGGGAGCCCTGCCAAATTTTGCTTATCTTCATTTTTTTCAGGATAATCTACACAATATAAAAGACAAGGTTTGTATTATGTGTATACTGCAAGAACTCCAGGCAAAAAGTCCCGTAGAGCCTGCATTTTGGCTCAGCATTTCACCACACATTTGTATCGGCTGATGTCTTCTTGAGTGCAAAAACCACACACTGGCGCGTTTTTTGATGATTTTTGTGTTCCTTTCCTTCGCAACAGAACGTTAACATGAAGTATGAAGCATGTGTGCAAGTGGAACAGAACGTTAACATCCCTGCCCCACCCCACCCCCACCCCAATCCCAACAAAAACGAAAAAAATGCTAGTCCGATTTTCGGGGCGTAGGCAACAACTTGATCTGAACAAAACCAGACAAAGCCAGTATCCCCAGGTTTAGCAGCAACATGCAGCAACCCATTTTTAGCCGCTCCACACGCACCTCACAAAGCGGATCTTGATGCCTTTCTTGCCCCGCAATGCACCTCCACGCCTCAATGGATTCGGATCTTTTGGTCGGTTTTGCCGATGCAAGGCTGGTGGCTTCAAAGAATAGGTAGATATTCCGATACTTTCCGATACATCTAACTTTAGGAACAATCACGTACATATGTATATCATTGTATATTGTATATCTACATAAGCCAACTTGGATAGATTTGGCCACTTTTTTGGATTCAGTACAAGGCGAAGAATGATTGCTTTCCTTGGTGATGACCATCTGATCAGCCTATCCCGGCCTATCCCTGGTTCCGATTCCTATTTCTTTCCAATGCTGATTGACACAGCAAAGCTTTACACCAAACCAACAAAAAAGCACCAAAGTTCAAATCCGTAGTCATACTCCAGATTGTTGACCATCCCTCCGCTGATGGTTGAAACATGCATCACCCCAATACAATGGACCAGATTGGTTCTCAAATCATGGTGGAATCTGAATCAAAATGTCAGTACATCTTTCACCCTTTGAACATCCTGTTGACCTCGGTCCCCACGCTGCAAGTGTTGGAGGCCTTTCCCTTTCATTTCACCCTGGTGCGCTGGCTGGGGGGCTGTTTGGATCGGTCTGGAGCTGATCTGTTAGCGAAAAATGAATCAAACGGGCTGTCAGTGGCCTCAAGTATTGAGGAAAATGCCAGGTGATATTGGGCAATCACCCTCTGAACATTCTGATTTTGATAATTTAGGGACAGCAAATTCATGTCATCATTTCAACTATTTTTGGAAAGGAACCAAACACAGACCCAGGATGACCCAGGCAAATGGTCAAATCCAGAAGCAGCAGCTGCTCTTCGTTGTGCATTTCTTTTCGACGCCAAATGAAACAACAGCAGCGCTGGTGTTTCCACATACAAGCACACGTGGTCGCCAATTAGCGCTGAGTGGACTATTTGGAAAGGACAATAATACTGGAAACTGACTGAAGTTATATTCAAGGTATCTATATATATAAATCCAATTTTAATGTATTTGGGCCCGTGATAAGCCCACTAGGTAGGCCCCTTACCCACCAAATCCAAAATAACTACCGTCTACTACCATATTGACACTTGCAGCTGCCACCAAGGCTAAGAGGGATGATGGGCAACGGGTGGCATCACCGTCAGAATTAAAAATCAATTTATGTAATAACCTGTGTGATTGACTTGATTCTTCTTCATAGTCATCATCGTCGTTATCACCATGATCACCATGTTCATCACAGGCAAGTAGGTCTTCATCTTCACGATCAGTTTAAAACTACAGAAACTATACCCCATATACACGTCAATGCGCCAAAGAACTGCAGCGAACCAAAATCGATGTAGCAGGCATTTCTGTGATCCAAAAATCGATGCACATAGGGGCATCAACAAACCAAAATTGATGTACCAAACCGCGTCTGGTACATTCCGAGGTGCATCGATTTTCGTGTGCTGATACACCCCCAGGTGCATCGATTTTTCGATCACAGAAATGCATAGAAATGCCTGGTACATCGATTTTGGCTCGTCGCAGTCCTTGGGTGACTTGACATAATTGGAGCGTTGGTCCACCAGAATATGGGGTGTTGTTTCCGTGGTTGAGACTGAGCACGAATATTAAAATTTCCCTGCACATGATGATGCATGATGTTTATGTTGAAGGAGGCTTAGATTGGATCAATCATGAATCTGAAAAAGATGATGGCGATGATGATGGTGATCATGGAGATGGTGACGGTGATGCCGCCCGTTGCCCATCATTCTCTCCCATCCTTGTTGACAGCTTCAAGTGCCAATATGGTAGAACACGGCAGCAGTTGTGGCTCTGGTATGCTCTGGTGGGTAAGGGCTCTATCTAGTGGGCTTATCACGGTCCCAAATACACTGAAATTGGATTCAGATACCCTGAATTTAAGTTACTGGTGAAACTTGAAACCGAGGAACTGCAGATGTACCGGCAGGCTGTAGCCTATCTCAGACATCTCTGAAGCCTGTGCAAACCTGATCGAGCTAGATACACCAAGAGCAACACAGCAACATTTCATCATTGCTTCTAAGCTCCGCTATTCATGGTTCAGAAATGCAGCTTTCACCATCTGGTACCAATAGCAGTTCAACTCAATAGGAAAGCCTTATGAAAGCTTATTCCCCCACCTGTTGGTAGGAAAAAATGCATCAACATGGAGCCAAACATGACAAGCTTTTACAATTGCCATGAAATTATCGTTCACAACTCTGATACAAACCAAACTCGGAGTAGTGGCGTCATACACTTTCCCATGCCAGCTGCATATGCCAATTGCCTCTGGTGCTTGGCACAAAAGGATTCGCTTCATCCAGAGTGATTTGCAATGTCTCTTAGCAATGTATTCCTAAATACTAAACACACAACATCAAACAACACACAACTGGGAGCAATCTCACGATCAAACACCTTTTCTCAAGGATATGCCGCTCATCAACATCGCGCCATGACCTGTTGAGGCGCATGGGTGGATGGATGTGTCTCAAACGGTCGGGGGAAGGATGGCTCAACACCCCAGCTGAAATTCCCTTTTCAATAGATTCCTACCCCACTCCTCAGCATTGAGGGGATCCAGCAGCAGTTGAATGGCTACACATGTTTTTCATGTTGTTTTTCCATTGAGAATTTGAAAATAACCAGCAATTAGAGCGCAAGTAATCTGAGCTTCATATTGTGTGACATTTCCAACAGAAAATCTGCAGCATGCCCTGCACACCGGGACTTGTCACGCAAAGCACTTGTGGATTTTCCCCAGAGCACCACAGCCGCACCGATTCTCAGTCTATGTTCATCAGCATCCAGCTGAAGCCCACAGCCCTCTGTGTTCTTAGGGCGTTCCAGGAGACATCTAGGCTCATTTAGGCCACAGCCCTCTGTTCTTAGGGCGTTCAAGCCTGCCGTTTGCCCGCCCTCAAACCCGTAAAACGCTCCGCGGCAGCTTCGACCAGGCGTCAAGCCACAGCAGCAGGGCACAGGAACCCATGTAGCTGTGGGCATTATGTCCCACAGGTGCATATTCACACTCCATGTTCGCAGTGGCTGGTGAATGGTTTCCTTAGAACGATTGACGGGTTCAAACCCCAGGAGAACAGTTACAAAAATGGTCTACACCACCATCATCACCACCACCAACAACAAAAAACACACTTCAAAACCTTTCAACGCAATCACCAATTCTCAGTCACGATCATGGTCGAAAGTGTAGACGCAAACATACGGAAATGAGGTCCTACATGTCCCAAGGTGGATGAATACTACCAGTACCTTCTAGTAATGTAGCATTGACAGAATTTGATAGACATGATGACATGATTTACCTCTGCATATATATATATATCACTATGTGTATATATATATATATTTATATATATATATTTACATCTAAGAAATGGTGACTTTCTATGGAAGACAATTCACTTACCAGAGGGTATCAAGGTTTGGATGGCCAAAGGCTTCCAGCAGTGGCACAGTGCAATCGTTTTAGATGGGGAGTGATGGGGATTAAGTAAACTATTATTGGTGTTTTATCCCACCAATGATTTTCGCTATATTAATCTGTATTGTATAGTATATTTTACATTATTCTGGATTCTGGATGGGGATTGATATCTAATAATATTGCTGGGATTAATCCAAGACATGATATAGTTGGATTATTATTAGGCACCAATTGTCGGCCACCAATTTATCCCAGGGATGGTCTGCCACCAATCATTTTTTGGGATGACTGGATGAAACATAAAGAATGAATTGAAACCACCAATCAGCCCAGTTTTGCAATAGGACTCCAGACAGAAAGTTCTCGACCAAAGACCTATTCCTTGGAACTAAGAACCCAATATGGCTTTCAGCTATCTTGGGACAATCCCTGGGACGATCATCCACAAACGATTCACTGAGGTTCACTAGATTTCTGTTGATCATTAACCACCATCAGATTCAGACGCTGAGATGTATCTGGCATCCGCAATAAACCAATCTCCAATAATTACATGGACTGTCTTAGGTATACCCTAATGACTGGGATGATTCAAAATGGCCCTGAAATGGTTGGTTGGGATGGTACATATGATTACCATATGATTACCTCCATTTTATCATCTTCGGAGGACCATCCACTTGCCAACGCGTCATATCTGGTGTGAAAACCAAGGCACAAGATGGTACATCGGTGTGTGAACAAGGGTAATTCCAAGGATTCTGATTCGGTCACCAGGGCACCAAGGTTTCCGTGGTGAAGAAGTCCATGGTGCATCGAAAAACTCCACCGTGACTCCATGGGGATAACGAGCACATCCGCAACAATCCGACCAAGCAACACCCCGCACGTGATCATGAAAGTGACCAAGGCACCAAGTACCCAACCAGCCCACCTAAGTACACAAGTATATGTGGCCCTATATGTACAGTATATGTATATATATATATATATTTATGTATATATATATATAATACATTAGAATACAATAATATATTACGACTATTATGATATATTATATGTGTTTACATCTGTTTACAGTATCTGTGGCAACTGGTAGCAAACAACAGTTGACGGAAATGCTTCCAACATAGCTCTCCGTAGTGCCTTCAAATCTCCACGGCGATGTTGCAATGCCAGGGCATGTTACAGAGCCATGTCTGCATCTGTAGCCTCCTGGGGGAAACAGCTGTCATTGGATCATTGGTAGTACCATTCCTCAAGGTGATCACGACATAGCATGACCAATTTAAGGGTTTCAGAGCTTTCCAACGCTGCTTTTCTCCACCCCGAGATGTAAGTGAAACATACTGAAACCTTCTTGATGTCACCAACAATCATGAACAACTGAAAGACATGATTCTTTGCCGGCTTTCCACATGAGTCTTCGTCTCGCATGGATCGCCAACTGAAATGAACAATTCTGGAGAAAACGGCCTTCTCATGCCATATCCATCTCTCCCAGGCCTTGGCATAACTCCCATGACGACCAGTGATAGCAAGGCCAGTTGTGGCCAGAACTCAATGATCTTGGGCGTCCAAAAACCATACCTCCAGGAATATGCTTTTGTGATCATGCAGTCCTCTCCCAATCATCTCGAAAAAAATCCAGCCCTCAGTTTTGTTTTATGCCTGTCCAATTTTGGGTACAACGAAGTTGCTTTTTCATCCTGTCGAAGAAGGTTTCGCACAAATTCCTCACTCCCATACAGCCAAGGAGCGTAAGGCACACTTTCGAGACGTCGCCCTGTCCCAGTCTGTGCAACGTACGGGCTCTGTTTTTCCAGGCGAAGAGCCAGTTCTGGAGGGCGCCCTGGAGATTGAGGACCGGAGGAATAGGTCCGGATAGGTTCTCAAAATGAAGGGAAATCACATGAAATCACCATCACCAAATTCTGGAAGGATTCTCCAACGTCGGTGCATCTGAACGCCGAACATATGTTCTTTTTGGACTGACCAATTTCAAACAAAATCACACCAGCGACATTATCTTCTTGAAGTCCTTGCTCGTCGTGAGGGGAAAAAAACTGTAGACACTAGACACCAGTCACAAGTATTTCCAACTAAAAACACTCAAATCAACTAGAATCTTCAAAAATAGATCAGGTCAACTCACCTGATTGGATTTTCCTGGAGGTCATATCATGTCATATCGACATTCTGAGCGAGGTGGCTCCATCTTTCCATCTGTTCCCAGTGCTGCCCAGTGCCTAAGTTGATGGCTTCTCTGAAGGCGATGCGGCACTCGGGCATCTGCCGGCTCTCGCAGACCAGGATCCGAGCGCCGGAAGCCAGGGAGGCACGGCAACCTGGTGGCACCTCCTATCCCAAACAATCTCTGTACAATATCTATATGATACGATATGATACGTGTACATAAATATATTCATGTACATATGATTTACATATGTAACATATGTATATACACACATACATACATGATATGATATGATTATAATTGATTATATATGACTATCAGTTGAGATCATCAACCATATCGATTTGTTGGGATCAAACGCAAACTGTCAGTTGTGCTCATCACCCCTATGGTGAATCAGATGTCTTCATTGTCACATGGATCACTGATGATACCAGGTGCCATCCAAGCAACGCTCCCCCAAACGCCACGCCAGCGACTTGGAATATCCCACATCTGCGGCCAGCAGCAAGTCATGTCTCGGCAGCTCAGCATCAGCTGGAACCACCTGGGCTTGAAACGTAACTTGGGTGCCCCTGAATCTGGGCCAAAGTGGTGTCATATGGATTCACAGGGTACAATATGCCATAGTATGATATCATATTCAGAATACGGCATACAGTACATACATAAGTAAATCTATGGCATAGTATGGCATCATCTGGCATAGTTGCACCATTCTTGGAGCAATCCCATTTGGAACTGGCTTCTATAAATCAAGGACCCTCAAATCACGAAGACCACGTCCGGCCTGGTCCTTCCGATTGGTCCTGGACATCACCAAAGGCGAAGGCATGGGTGCAGCAAAATCCTTGGTGCAACAAAAGTGTACCTTTACAGCTGGAAGCAGATAGAATGGGGAATTGCTGTGCTGTCAAAATCAATCTTATAGTGCTATATGATACTCCACCAAGGAGGTTGGAGTAGGGGGTCCAATGCCGCTATCAAACTCTGTTTTCTGAAGTATTTTGAGATGGTGCCAAATTCTGAAAGGTGCAGCCAGAAAAGTTGCTGCTGCCGTGGGGTACCATCAGCTCCTTTTACATTCAAATGCTGGCTCAATGTATTCAGAGAAGGGGGTTTTGAAGGGAAATCCATGGGCAGAACAAACAGATTTCCCCTCCTTCGTGTTGATTCCCACATCATACCTTGGTAATTCGCAAAGAGCGAGACCAGCCCAAATCCAGATCAAGGATGGGAAAACAAAAACATACACCCGAACATTACTGACTCCTTACAGTGTCTTGTGCAAACATATATGCATATTTTATTGTGTTGAACATTCCCCAAAGGACATCTACATGGCCTCAGCCGCTTGGCGCAGCAAATCCAATGGCAGCTGGCGGTAGTCCGTGGCCAGCACTCGACATCCCAGACTGGCAGCAGCCAGGGAACCTGGGCCCAGTGACTGTTGAGATCGATATTAAGGTAAGGAATATGGGGAAAGCGGGAAAGCTTACACCTTATAATGGGTGTATAATAGACTCCAAATTGGGTTGATAGGAATGAAGACAAAAACACGCTTGAACACATCAGCAGGTGCAAATTGGTAGCTTTACTCAGGCTTTACTCTCACCACGAACAGTATTTCGGATTCAGAATTCTTATCTCTTGACAGCCGTGAGTGGATTGAGCTGATTCAGGAATGGAACTGCGAACAGGAAGTTCCCTCTCTCTGGCATTTGACGATGTTTGCGACGGTGAAGAAGAGTTGATTCTGGATTCCGGATGCTACAGGAACATATCATCGAGTTGCATGGTTTCTTCTTGGAGCGCTAGCACAAACCTCGCTAATCATGTCTGTCATGCTATTCAGATCCAGGTACCTTAAATTACATTGTCCAAACAAATATTGAAACACCAAATGGGCACGCTACCGACCCAGTCATTGGAGCGAGTTTTTTTTTCCAAATGACAAAGGCCATTGCCGCAGCCAAGCTCTAGGACTCGCTGGCCTCGCCATGGAGGTCGGAGCTTGCAGATTCATTGCTCATTTTTGATGAATGAAGAAATAGAGGAATTTGGAAATCTTGGAACGTCAATGCTTGAGGAAGCACAAACAGTAAGTGATCCCGTGTGATCCCCATGCATGTATAGATCACAATGTAAGGGCCAGGCACCAAGGATTCTGGCTTTTGTATGCTTTTGTCATCTCATACTTGCTTTTGGGACGGAACAAATTGAAATTTCAACCTGGGAAACATCCAGAAATAGCAACTGCACACCTGGTCCCGAGCTGTTGCTTCCAATGGTCAGGTAGGTCGCCAAATGAACTGCTGCTGGCCTTGATTGAGGGGATCCCCTGTTGATCTGAAGAAAGCACAACACGCTCAAAAGACGTAAGGTTTGTATATTTTTCACCGTTTACCACGTCATTTTCGCTTGCGGTTGCTTTGGAAGCCACATTTACTCTCTGCCCTCATTTACTCTCTATGCATCCCCGATTAATAGTAACCATATGCAAGCACCCCTCTCTCTCTCTCTCTGGGAGCAGTCCAACATGAATCCATTCTCATTCTGCAAGGGGTAGGATGTTGCATCAGCAACTTCATGGCAACCTGGTGTATATATATATATACACATAATATATATGTACACACACACATATATATATATATATATATACATATATAATGAAGAACAACCTCTGCAAAGTACCCCACCTTGGAAGGAGCATGCGAGGATTCTGGCTTGCGAAAGTTACATGATATCAGCGCCAGTAAGTCTTACGAGCAGCTTCATATAGCAACAGTCATTTGGCAAACTGGAAAGAACACCAGTTGAAAATGGATGACCTCGTCATGACATCATGACCAGTAGATGCTGTGCTAGATTCCTCTTCCTCCTGGAAAAACATACCCGGGTGTGAGCCAACATTTTGTGGCTCGTGAATGAACAAAGCAGATTCTATTGGGATATTCATCTACTCCATTGTGATTCATAGCCACATGAGTCCCCGCACTACTTTCACCCAACTTCTCACTTCTTCCTCTGGAGTCTATGGAACTACCACCTGTCACGCTCCATTGGTTTCCAGCTTCCATGTGAAAATATCCCTCGCTCCATTGTCCATCAACTTGTATTCCAGTATGGTCGTCTCAGCATACAGGGCGATCCCAACCCATGTTTCATCCCCAAGCACCCAAGTTGTTTTCTCGCAGTATCCTCAGCCCCCATCTTCACGCATCATATATAATGTGGGTAAAACGTGGGTAAAACAATAATAAACCACCCATTTGGGAATGGTATATACCACCTATTTATGGTGATTTAGGGGATGGTTTATTATTGTTTTAACAACATTAATATATATCCATATTATCATACTGTATAATTATCCACATATCTCCTTACCTCTATATCATATATCCGTCGTATCTCTACTTATTACATCCATATTATATCCATTTACAACTTGTATCCATTATATCTCAGTACCGAGCTGCCACAATCGGCTTCCGTAGGTGTCTCGGCTATCCTCCGGAATCGCCTCGAAGACGCAGAGTCTCATGGTGTCTTGGCTCGGTCTCCCCGGACCTCAAGTGGTAAGCAACATGGGGATATACTGCGGATGGAAGAAATCCTGCACCAGTTGGTAACCTAGTGGTAACTATGAAACACATTGAAACACTGCAAATCATGAGCTTGCACTAGGATAAACCCTCTACCAACTGGTGCAGGATTTCTTCCATCCACAGTATCAGGAATTCATAGAATATGATTTCGCATCATGACACAGTTTTAGAACACAACTATGACACAGTTTCAGAACAACACCACTTACCTCCAATTTGACTCGACCAGTTCTAGAGTGGAGGTAAATCAATAGGAGCCACAAACCTACTCTAAGTCTTTTTGGACCAGATCATTGCCCTAAGTATATGATTCATTGACAGTCCCTGTCAAGGCAAGTATGGAACCTCTGCTCTTCTTGAAGTATCAAGCCCTATATAACTTCTCATTTGTAACTTTCGCCATGTGGCAGCATCAGATAGGCTTGCAGCGCCCCGGCAGTCTTTTGGTGGTTCCAACTAATTCCAACAGCGGTCTTTTGCTCATGTTTCAATTGTATATGCACGCATGCTATAGCAAGTCGTTTGAAGGTTCAGGCAAATGACATTGTGAAATATCAGCATCTTTCCCAAAAGCACATAAATAGAATCAAAGACACTTGCCTGCAACAAGTCCTTCTTTGGCTCACATGACACATCATCTCCGTCTTTGACTCTTGCGAGTCCTGGACCCCTTCCTAGCGTCCGGGTACACCAAGCCAAGCGACTGATCTTTGAGATCAGAACCTCCAGCTGTTGCAGGGGGATTCCACTGGCCGCAATGTCCATCCACCAAAGACATGGCACCATGAGGGCAGCAGCGCATAACCTGGTGATGAGGTGCTCAGAATGCCCCACCCGTCTTTTGCCAAATTGATTACGATTTCCGCCCTTTTTTGCACAGGATTTCTCAAATCTATATAGTGATATATTTACCGTTAATGAATTACCCTTCTGCTGTGTATCAAAGCTTGAAAGATCTGTTTGATGAAGCGTCAGGAAAGCACAACACAAAATTGGGAAGCTATGGGCGGGTATATCTTGACAATTCTTGACATATGTTTCAGTGGCTAAAACAGAAAACATATTGGGACCGGCCAAATTGATCTACTCCTCCTCCCTCCCAGTCCAGGCACCTCTTCATTGTCCGCTGTTTGGGCGGGACGTCCGCAACCATCTCTGTCCATCAGTGAGTCTGGTGAATGTTGGGGTTTTCATTGGTCTTAGTCATGTCCCAAAATGATTGGCTACTGCGGGGATTGACCGTCCGTAACCCACACATCCTATACAATTGGACAATGCAATTTATAGGATGCAATAGGAATGAATAAGCGCCCGACTTGCTTCACACACCCAATCTAAGTCAACAGTTGTGAGGCTGTTGTGGACATTGATCGATCAAAGCTGCGACCACAAAAGGCTGCTGGAGTGTGTGAACAATCATCACACCGCCGCAATTCGGGTTTGCCAATGGGTTCTCGTTGTCTTTCTTTCGAACGAACCAAAAATATCAAAAAATGACTCAATCAAATCAATATGGCTGGGAAGTGCGCAACTGGTGTGCACTAGTCTTCCTGCCACTCTGAAAGGCTGTTTTTTTGAGCTGTTTTGCTTCTTTGGTTTCTCATCGATCGCTTGGACTTTGATTTTCTTTGAGGCAGGCCGCGTGTATTCCCTTTGCTTTCAAAGTGTCATCACACGTTTCTGCATTGATACTTACACAATCCTACACATGTCCAGTTCCGCCACATGTTGGCTTCTAGGAAGGGTTTCGTGATGTTGGGAATCTCCCTACAACTGGAGTGTGTCTGAAAATGGGCCATGGTATCCCAAAATGGGGTATACAATTGTACATCAATCAAATTGCCATTGAACGGAACCATGATGCCTAGTCAGCACATTTTTTGGGACCCTACTTTAGACATCCCCATGGATGATCCAAACAAACATGCTAAAGAAACACAATCAAACCGCGACCGGCACGATCCATTGAGGCATCGTTTGGGAGGACCCTGCCATTATCCCCTCGAGATGGTTTGACAGCATCAATCTGGCCTGCCCCAGTGGTGCGGAGAAACCTCTGGCTTCATGTGTCCCCAAATGTCAGACCTGCGGATCTAATAGTAAAAGCAAGCCTGTCTGGAAGAAAGGAGAAAACCACAATTCAAAAATGAATGCCAATGGATCGTTCCATAGAAACATGTCCCAAGGGCTCAAATGTATCCACACGTTTCCGTGCCCGAATTTCTGTTTGCCCAGCGCAGCTTTGCAGTTCGAGCCCAGAAGAGGCGCGGTCGGCTATTGACCCGGTCATTGAAGGGAAAATCATCCGAAAATGGATCATGATAAAAATCATAAAAATCATAAATGCAATCTAAAACCATGAGTTCCTTTGGGACTCCAACTGCAATCAGTTCTAACTAGAAGTTCTGACACGGAATGGGCTGACAAATCTTCAAGATTGCCGGGGATTGTGTGAAAGGAGGATGCAATCGAAATGTACCAACACTACCTGAAACGAACCACCGTTTCTTGCGCTTAGTTGAACAATGTCAAAAACCATGTGATACCATATCTACAACTTTGTAATACCATGTTGATCCATGGTGGCCACTTGCGGCCGCGGCCTCTGGGAGGAGTCTCTGCCTTAGACCCCATCGCTGAGCCGTTGAGCCGTAGCATATTGGTCAACTGGGGATCATCCTGAGGAGACTTATGTATCCCCCATTGCTGGTAAAACCCCTCCTGTTTTGATGCCTTCAACCCCTGGGTCCCCGGGTGTTTTCACTGGGTTCTCCAAACCCACGACGCAAACGCCAGCGCCGGTCGGAGGCCTGGCCCGATCTGACCTTGTCTGAATGTGTCCTATCTCTCCTACCTGGTGCTACCTCTCCTATGTAAGTCCTATCCTTTTTAAGTATATATTATATTATCGAAGCATATCTAAGCTATCCAACCTACAGTAATCTATCTAATCTTATCGTATGGTTTTTCCTCTAATCCATTCTATCCTATCTGCTAATTTCCAACTTTATCTCATCATGTTTCATCCTTGTTTCCCACAATGTGGATTAGATATGATGCATTCCATGAAACTTCCCAAGCTGGAAATTCTTGAAGTTCCCATCTGTTGTCCAATAGTTTCATCAAACTTTCATACTCTGGAATATTTATCTATCTATTTGGATTTCATGTAATTTCTAACAGTTTCCAATAGTAATATCTAGAATCCACAGTATCTATATACAATAATCCATCAACATCCATTTACAACTAATATTCACCACTCCTTTCCAAATTATATTTGTTATTTCCCATCTGTTGGCCTCTACATCCTTCTTCAGGCGTAAACGTTCGTCGAGCGCCTAGCGACATCGTACGCGACATTCGATGGGAATGACACTGAGATAACCCGAGGTATGGATGTGATCATTGCAGAAAATAAATGATATGATAGTTCATGAAAATAAATGGTGATCACCAAGTTATATGGTGATCATCAAGTTGTGGAAATATCACGAACAATTGTGAACAGGTGGGAATGAACCACGACTGTAGCTGGTTGGGATGAGGTTTCAACCCATCCACATTATCATTGCATATTTTGGAACTTTGGGTCAACCGTTGTTCAGATGGGGAAACATGCATTTGAAGAGCATCACTGACCTTGAGCCGGGCCGCTGCTTGATGTCTCAAACAGCATCTATAATTTGGACCCTGTTGAATGGATGAACATCCCATCCGAGCATCCTGGCATCCATCCCCTTCTACGGGAAGATCCCAGTCCTCCACCAAACGATCGAAGTCGTCATCATTGTCCAGGCTCGCCTGTTAATGTTGGGGGTGGGGGAGCACCCTTGCCGCCATAGATTCGGAGGGGCCAAACCATCAATATGTCTGTAGATATAATGCATTCACATACGCAAATTTCAATATATCGCATCGTAGCTAATTATAAACAGCAAATCAGTGCATATCATATCTATCCGATATATTCATCATGGGTCGTACATACAATTATACAATTGTATACGACCGGAATCGACCGGGCATCTTTTAGATCTTGTGGATTCCACTTCTCAACACCAGGTGAGTGCAACCTGAGAAAAAAGCTTGAAGCCTCAGACTCAGATACATGGGTTTTACTATTGGCACTGCGGTCAACTCTAGGCAAATTGTGTAAGATCCCATCTGGCAATTGTCAGAAACTCTCTTAAAAGCTGAATTTGACCCGCGATCTCATACCATCAGTGGTGGTGATCAGCATTCAGCGATGAGGACACGTTCAATGGACCTCCAAGGCATGCCAAACTAACTCAATCAGTTGGAACAATGTGGTAAATCTATGAACAACAAACCAATAAATAGCTATCCTACTTCCATGAATTCAGTCCATTTCAGGTGGTGCAAGATTTTTTCCCATCCATGAGAAACATCCTAAAGCTGCAATGGGGCTGGCAAATTTACCTTTGTCACTGAGTCATGAAGTTTGGCATCGACATGGCGCCAGTCAATTAGTTGTGGAGTTGCCGACACCATCCATCGCATCCTTGGGTCCATGTTTGTTGGTGGTGAAAACAACCAAAATGTTATGGTGGGACTTGGGTTGATATGTATATATGTATATGTATATGATTGTATATGAGCATGTCTACGCACATAGAATAAATGAATGCATAAACATGTATATCAATATACCATAATATATCAATATGCATCATGACACATGATACCGAAATTGGGAGCTGCAACCCCCATGGCTTTCCACTCCCCATGCACCTCCTCAGGAGGTTCCGGTTCATCCACAAAGCTGGGCCTCGGGGATGCCGAACGCCGTGGAATGGCTGAGATACAAATGGAATATGGATGAATAGGGTTACACGTATATGATGTATATGTGTGTATATATATATACACATACATATTTCAATCATATTTCTATTTGCATCTATATTTATACATACTTATACTCATGTATCATAGGAACATTTCATTAATATATCAATATACAATTGAACAACATTCAGCAATTTAATGCATATAATTCTGCTTGGGCATATGCAAATATGGAACAGGTGAAACAGTCTGTTGACAACTGTTGTTCTGTGAAATAAAGTGCCATGTCCAAATCCCGTGCTGATGAGCTATGAAGTCTCTAGTATTTTGATGGGGGTTGCTCCTATCTCTGGCTAAGGGGACGGCTAAGGGGACAGCTGGTGAAATGCACCTATGACGTGTTGAAATTGACACACATCATTCCGTGCAACCAACGAAATTCCGTTGGGGTAAAGGCAAGCAATCATTCACTTCTGAGCCAGAATCACTGCAGCACCTTCCTATGCGACAAGTTGCCAGTTTGCAGCTTCTTTGGGACCATTTGCAAGAGTCCGCGATTTTCCGTACCATCCCAAACAAAAGTCCTAGAAAACAAATATAAGTGAATCATTTGAATTGAGACTGAGATGGTCAGAAACGATCTTCAATATTGTTTGATTATGTACAGCTATGTACAACCATATAATATCAAAGAATAGAATACAATGATATTCAAATCAACCATCTACATCTTTCTACCAGGACAGAGAAACCTACCCCAGACTCATGCAGGGCCCCTGTGACTCCATGAGGCTCCGACTCCTCCACTGGTGCCACCCAGCGGCTGAACTCCTGGGAGCTTTGCCCCTGATTCTATGTTGCAATCGCATAATGTTTGAGGGGCGGTGTTTATTCACATGATGTCGGCATCGCATCTATATACATATATGATGTAGATGTAGATCTATGAACCTGTAGTCAAAGTCTATTCGAAAACTTTATCAACCCGCAATTTTACCCCACTTTGGGACGTCCTTGAATCTTGCGTGCTTGAGCGGCTCACACGGTAGCCAACGGCGAAACGTAAATCATTCTGGCGTTCCAAATCACCACATCTGCATCTGAGCATTGCCCTTCTCAAATGAAACTTGAATATCTGCATCTATAATGTGTATATGTATAATATATGTACATAATAAGTATAATCATATGGTATATTAACATAGACCCTGAGAATAGCTATTTTCAGAGGAAACTAATCTTCCAATCCCTATCTGCCAGGGTCTATGTTAATATACCAGATGGTATATGATATATATATATATATATGATATATATTATACATGTGACACATATATTCCCATTGTTGGACCAACGGCTCCTGCTGTTTGGGAGGTGGTCTCCGAGCCACCACATGTGGTGGTCGAATTGCCCTGGGTGGTCAGTGGCCATCAACCCGCTTCGATCGTATCAGGATCCCAGGGTTTGAATATATGATTTTATACATATCATAATATATCATATATTATCATATAATGATATGTAATCACATGTAAATAATACAATTATCAAATTAGTACATATATTATATATAAGCGCCTATGATCCCATCGGGGAACCCGCTGCCAGGCCTGACCCCACCATCTGCCAGGCGAACATGGTAGCGCCCCGCCGACGACTCGAAGGCCACAATAACGCCCTCCTGTCAGCTGCCGGAGCCCGAGGACACGTCTCCTTCAATTGGGGACGAGGTTTTCTGAGGAAAATGGACAGAAACCATGCTAAAGTGACATAAAATAACATAACATAAAATGACATAAAATGATAAGCACCATCCAAAGGTAGGATCCCAATGACAATCCAAACGTAGGAGCCTGCAATGTCAACATGTTCTTTCATTGCCCAAAGCTGGCAAAGCCACCATCTGTGCTCAGCGCCTATCTGGAATATGTTTTGGGTCGCTTATCTTGTTGAAAGCTGGGCACATGCAGAGGATGCCATCCAGGAATGTTCTAGAACCTTGGAAATCAACAATGGTTCCCTCAACTTGTGGACACACTCTGCCCGAAAGCGTCAAGCTAAGCAAAGACACACATAGAATAACACATACTCAAGAATACTGCATAGAATATACAGGTAAACATGCATTTTAGTATAGTATATACAGGCACATGCATTTTGGTTTGAAGCAAAAGATCAGTTTCAACCAAGCACATATCCTGAAGATTATCCATGCAAAAGCCTTGCAAAAGCACCTCCCGGGCCCACTCGGGAAATCAACTCTTCCCATGTTCTTCTTTGCCATGAACACTGTCCCAGGTGCAGTCTTTCGAATCTGCGAAAATTGCCGCAAAGCATTCGACTGACATTGTGAACCGATTTCTCCAAGGCATCTGCTAGAAAGGATGTGATCATGGCTGTTTGGAAGTCCGATCAAAATGGTGTGAAGGTGGGTAGCACTTGCTCATGCAGAAGGGGTGGGTCCTTGGACCCAGCTACGACCCCGTACCTTGTGCCAGATGTACTGCCCAAAGAGGTCACAGCTGGTGCTTGTCATGGCATAGATTGATACTTGGGTGCTGACACAGGGTATTTCTCGTTCTGGGCACCAAAATAAGTCTACATACAATTCAAAAAGAATCAATTCAGGGGATCTATTTGCCAGTGTTGAAAGTGGTGGACAATGGTGGACATATATATCAAGTCATGAAAACTCAAGATCCAGTTTTTCTCAGGGACTTGGCTACCCATGGATAGCTTTTGATCCATGGCAACGGGCCATAGATGTGGTTCATCCTTTCATGCAGTGGCCCCGGAAACGTTCAGACTCTCATCCACATGGTGAGAGCAGCTTTGGAAAAGCACCTACTACCATTCTTCCACCATTCCTAAGTGGTTTGGAGTTCCAATCTGCTTTCCTGCACCACCATCATTGAAATGGACAGTTTTTCCAAGAGCATCCAGCAATATCCAACAACTCACAGCATCAAGATTTCCCGGGGCCCATCCAACCCACATTTTTCAGCCAGCCGGGTGATCCCGCTCAGCTGAAGCCCGGCAAACCCTTCACAGCATCTTTCAGTTGATCAACAGCATCCAAGCCTGTGACCTTCTCCTTGGCAGGAAAAATCTATGGCGTCACATGGACATCACCTGAGTGATGTGCCTAAATTTGACCAATAATTCATGCGGTCACTTGAGCTACAGCTACATAACTACAATACTATAGAATTACTATAATCATCAAACATCTATCCCCTAGTGGCAATGCTGGTGGGTTGAATCTTGGGACGACCCCGAAGCTGCCATAGAGGATCCACCAACTTTAACTTGCCTTCTACCTTTCTCAACCTGTGGATGAAAAAACATCATACCATAACCGAGAGCATGGCTCAACAAAAAGAAACCAACGTACATAGATGGCGTAGATGCGTTCACTTGAGTGCACCCGAGGATTTTTCTTCCAACCAACTTCCCAGCGCAAAAACTGGGCATCACCAACCAGCAGGAATGTCACAAAGATGCTCATCATGGCCAACCTTCCGTTGCTCAACTCCTGCACCAAATGGACCAGTCATCCCACAAAAAAACAGTGCTTTGACAAGACCTTTTTGCCAGTCGTGGGGATTGGAGTCCCTGTGGATGCAAGTAAGTTTCATGTGTTGGAACAACCACACTCTAGAGACACAACAAAGCATTGTTAGTCTCATGAAGATACTATATGATATTCGATCATATAATGATTAATTCATGTCAATCAATTCAATTCTTATTGTATTTGTCCGAATTTCATCCTTCTTAGCTGGCTTTCTGTGCCTATACTGATAGATTTATTTTCTTGGTTGTATACCCTGCCCACTCTATGAAAGCCGTGGCCGTGCCTTGTTCTGCATGTCCAGGTTGTCTGGTCCATCCTGGAAAGTTAGGCACAGTCAGGCCATACGCTCGGTGCAATATGTCCCATTGTGGAATGATCGACCCCAGCGGTTGACTGCAGCACTAATGCAGGCCCAAATCTGTGAAGGTAACACTTGGGTTGGATGTCAGGTTTTGAGCATAGCCACTTGGGACCAGAGAAGAATCGAACAATGCGATGTTGCGCTGTTCAAGTCTGGTGCGCACCATTTCAAACATCAATTTTGAAGGTAGGAAGGTGGCACTGTAGAGCTGGCCATACCAAAAGGACTCATGGCTTCAACCTATTCCCTTGATTGCATGACCCACAAAAGAACAAAAGAACCCTAAATATCTCTTGGCTCAGCACCAAAGGCGACCACATCGTTGTCCATTTATGGAAATCATTCCAGTTATATATATATATATACACACGTATGAATACGTATATGTATATATATATATGATTATATCATATCTATTATATATATATAGATATACCTTAAATCAATAAATCATGTGTATATATATAATATAACTATACATATATATATATATATATACATAGATACGCGAGCATAGACACTGTGTTTCTCTTTCTCTGTTTCTGACAAAACCTGCAATTTCTGTGTCTGAAATCAGAGCATCAAATCTGCAACCACAGCTGCGGCTGTCACCCTCCTTCTTCGTTCAACACCTTCTCGCAACAGAATGTCAAAAAATTGGTTCCCAAAACCAACTGTTTTTGAATTGTTCGTCTAGAATTTGGCTGGACGTGCCCCAATCAAAAGTCCACAAAATCACCTGTCTCACCCCACAAAACGGGTCCGGCAAATTCAACAGCTTCGCCACACCCCAGGGATCACCAAAGGCACCAGCTCGAGACTTGTCTTTCGGATCCTGGGAGTGGGGAGGAGGCTCGCCACCGTACAAATTGGATCAGCGATGATCAGCGGATATCAGGGGTCAATTCTTGTAAACGGGCTAAATTTTTTGAAACTCTGCGTTTTTGGAGAAGCGCCGAGACATTCCTTGAGAACATTCGACCAAGAGTCTCGTCAGAATCAATGTCTGCTGGAGGATTTGATCTAGATTCATGCGTTACGACATGTTACAACACTTTTCTGCATCAGATTTGATGGAATCATCAGGGAATCCGTATCAAGGTGAATTTTTGATATTTTTTGAACAATTTAGGACCAAAGGAGCCACTGGAATCGGCTCAATCCTGGAAAATCTTCCCAAGGTGTAGATAAAATGTGATAAAATTCCCCTTCCCAAAGTTTCCCAAATCAGCACCAGTTTGTGTCCTGGGTCAGGACCACCAGCTCAAGATATCCACCTGAGATTGGCACAGAAAACGATCCTGGAGATTCCCCAAATTGGGCATCACAAAACTTGCTTGGGACCGCACATATCATTCAAATATCCCATTCTGCCGTACAGGGTACAACTTACGGTACACGTATACAAACACGAAACAAAGAGATTAAATATGTTGACTGTTTCAAAGATCATGATATCACGATATGGCGTGTCAAACGATCAACATTTTTCTCGAGGAGTAGAGCGCATGATTATGAAGCCAAAATCGGCTCCACTGTGTGCCGCAGCCATCAGCCAACTGGCCACTGGATTCCCAAAGTTCGAATTTTGCGTTCACCCTTAGTTTCTTTCGAGATTTTGGAGAATCAAACCATCCATTGATTTGTGTTCCTTGATTTTGACAACGTGCATTCGGTCTCCCATCCCCGGACGGAAATATTGGGATGGACATACTATGATCGACAACCTCTCCTTGAATCTCCTTGATAGAAACTCACAAGAAAAGGGATTGCAAGAAAGCCTGAAGACAAAAATCATCAAAAATCCATAAAACAAATCATAAAAACACACTTTCCCAATCTGTCCCATGTAAAGTTGAGATCAAACATGACTCTCCAATATTGAAAAACCGGGCAAAACATGGCAACCCCCAGCAAAGTAACATCGATTCTGGTCATTTTTGCAGCCGGCATGGCTGAGGATCCACACTGAAAATCACCACCAAGGAGAAGCCAAACTGCCCAGCTGAGATGGTCAAGGCCTGGGGGCTGCAAGACACTTGCAGTCCCGATATCAATGTGACCCGTGGATAGAACATGCTATAGAAGATTGTGGAGCTTTTCTGGGTGCAGATGTGGGAAGCAGCGGTAGATGCGTTGAACATCTTAGAACGCTTCTGCAAGTTCTATCATCAGCAGCTACTCCAGTGGATGCACAGGGACAAAGGACAAAAGCTGCAGCTCATATCTTTTCATCGCTTCAACGAGTTGGGAACAACCCGCCGCACAAACAGCGAAGGAATCTTCTCAAACTGCTGTGGACCTGTGGGTCTTCCAGGTATTGAGGCCCACACAAATGACACACCCGAACGTTGGTGAATCAAATAACAGCCCTAATTAAATATGAAATGACACTATTCTATATACTGATATGTACTTTATGGATGTGGTATAAGAATCTTACAGAAATTCATAGACATTCTATAAATCTACAACTATCATTCGAAACCTCAAGAAATGTCTTGATTCCTCCAATTTTGCAGGCGCAGCACAAAAAACATACACATCGGCAGCTCCACTAGCTGTGCTGGGTGGACCCTTCATGCAGTGTTTTTCTTCACAATTTCAACCATTTCAACCAAACTAGGACAAACCTTGACAAAACAGACTGAGTCAATCAACAAAAAAGTGACTGGGCAATCCGGGATATGCAACTTTGACCAACAATCATGCAAGGCTCACGTATATACTGCTGCGTCGCGACAGCGATTCTTTGGACACTTGTCTAGTTTCATACAACTACAAGAGCCCGAACAAATCACCACATCCGATGCAGGTCAACAAAGATCATCACCATTCATCACCCCATCTCATCTTTTCCCGCAACGCACCCAAGTACTGCCATGTTATGTCAATAGTCCAGTCAGCTCAGGCAGTGGACACACCTTAGGAACCTGAGTGGGCTACCAGCGGTACGGCAGTGGCATCAAGCCGAAAAACCCTCGTGGGGTGCTCCATTTCTTCCATCTGTGCTGTCCCTTGAAGAACTTGGAAGCAAAGGGAGAACTGGTCATGGGGTGAGTCGCATCGAGACCATGATAAAGATACTATATACACTTAATATGACGATATATGACGTATATGGGATGTACACCCCGCCCCATCTGGGGCGGTGATTGATGTTTATGAGGCTACGATGCCTAAAATATCCTAAAACTGCATCCATCCATATGTGCTTTGTGGAAACAGAGTGAAACAATTTGAAACAATACTTAAGCCTTGCATACGTGATCACCCCTTTGGCCTATTTCTTCGAACATCTCCGAAGTATAAAGCAGAGTTCCAATTGACCCCTTTGGAGTAACCAATCGGCCAGCTCAAGGCCTGAACTCTGGGTTTGTCTTGACCACGGCTTTAGCCGGAAGGCAAGACTTTACTGAAAAGACCCTTTCCACTGCAGCATGTTCTGCGACGTAGAGCGGAGTTCTGAGGGAAACTATCGGAGCGCTGGTCCTCCTCTTTCAAAATGGCTGGATTCAGGTCGGACAAATGCTTCAGAATGTTCAAATCCCTTACCTGAGTTGATGTGCAGAAAGGGAGTGTATTCAGTTTCTCCGACAGACAAAACCTGCGACGGACAAGAAGCAGATTTCAGACTCTTTTCAACAAATGAATCACAAGGCCTTGAAGTCTTTCAAAAGGACACCCTGCCGCCGGCCAAGCAACAAATTCAACTGCATAATCGGATGCCATCCTGCGGACCCTTTGATTCTTGTCCACGACGTCACAAAAGGTTGCAACTTCAATTGAAATCAACCGGGAAATGTCCTGCAGAAGTGCTGACGACATCTGACGACACACCCTGGTAAATTTCAAAATCCGTTCAAATGCTGAGGAAAAAAGGCTCTGATCCGTTGGAACAGCTTAGTTTTGAAGATGTTTGAAGCCTTTTCAAGCATCAGAGCTGTATGGAATTTTCAAAAGAGCGATATCTGGAACTTTGTGTCAATGTATAGTGGAACGAAGTCTCTCAAGTCCTAGACCAGCACAATTCAGTTAGGACACCTCGGAAAAACACCATCCATAGGCATCCATAGGGTTTTTCTGGCTAGCTGATTCCGGGGGTCCTTAGCCTCTAAATTTCCCATGTGAAGCCACGGTGTCCAAAGACACATCTCAGCAATCCACACCTGTTTGCTGCCAGCCCCAGGTTGATTGGGATCATCTTCCAAACAAAGCTTGAAAACAACATCTGACCCACCCCAAGCAATGACACACCCGCAAAATCAGTAGGGCCATGGCCGGCCTTAGTCCTGTGTTTTGAGAGGCAATCCATGAAGTCACGAAGTCAGTCGAAGTCTAATGAAAATCTGGACCCATACCCAACTCCTGTTGCCTATATTCCCACAGGATTCTAGCATCGTTGCCACAGAATTCCAACGTTTCTTGACAGGCGTCCAATCTCGCCCCCCACCCGATATCCCCCCATCACTCTGAAGGCTTAGCCACATTGCTAAGCCTCATGGCACGCACTGATTCCAGGGATGAGTGATCATAACGACATCGGCCATCTGATATGTAGTAGCAAGCTGTGGCAACCTGCACGCAAAATCCAGCATGCTGGAAGATTAAGGGCTATGGATTTTGTCATTCTCATTCACCTTTTTTGAACATCACGGTGAAGACCTCTGATGCGTCCGAATTTGATGCCCAAAATCACAAGGCTAGTTTTTTGGATACGAATCACGAAGAGTTCGAATTGAATTTCAAAATGTTCTGTCTGGCCAAAGTTGGCCGCCGAACTCGTGCTGTAGCCTGCTTCAAGTGGATTTCAATCTGTTCCTATTCGACACATTATGCAAAGTATACCATAGAAGCAGCAAAAACCTCGCGCAGTGCAATTCAGTTGGTCCTATCAAGTTGGATTCATTTGATGCATGAAAAGGGATGAAAAAGAGCCGCATAGCAAAATATTGGGAACGTGAGGGAACCCTTTGATACCCCTTCCCCTGGATTGGCCATCGCACTTCTGCAGCCAGGTAACGGTTCCCTGTGCAAAAACCAAGTCATCAAGCGCAAAGACTCCATGTTGCAGGCATGTGGTCACAACAGAACAAAGAAGCTGATATGCATCTGTGCAGGGATCCAGCCTGGGTGTCAGCGTGGAAGCAGGGTAGTGTCACATTTACAGGCTGGTGTTTTTTGGTCGCAGGGTGTGGCCATGGGGCCCCACGGCTTCGCTTTGATATTTGTTCTTTTAAGGTTCAAGGGAGAACCCGCAGACTGAAAACAACTCGTCTCTTCCTAAGATGAAACTCTGTTTGACATTTTCCGAGACATTTTCAACAAATCATCTCCGGTCAGCCCAGCATGACCAAGAAACAAGAGCTGATGTAGGAAGCCGCTTTCTTGCAAGCACTCGGTGTGCCTTTGAACTTCAAGCTCTTCGTGCAATGATTTCGAGAGCATGTCCAGGATTGCCACTTTTCCGTCCTTTGACAGGGCCTTGTGCTTCATAGTAAAGGCATGCTTGAGGAAGCGCGTGACTCGAATGGACAAATCTGGATCAATATTGTTGTGCAATAGGAATTTTCGCAGCCCAGAGAATTGTTCCATTTCATCCTCAGTCGGCTGTAGCTTTGCTCGAAACACTGAGCTAGACTTGGCATGACTTGACCCTCATTCTCATGGGCACTGCCGAACTTGCAGGCAGCATGTTTTAGCAAAACATTCCGCTGAAAAAGAAGCTGTGAAAGTCCATAAGATCATTGAGAGTGAACTCCCCGATTGATTGGCGAGCCCAGCTTGCATTTGGACTTAGAGATTGGGAACCGTTCCGCCCGATGATTACTTTAATCTAAGATTAACGATGCTCGCGAACCACCAGGTCTTCCTGGTGGTCATCAGCATCTTGATCTGACATTTGAAATGTGTCCGATTCCTGGACAGGCGATTCTTTTTTAAGCATCGCCAGCATCGCTATGTAGGTCTATAGCGGTCACATTGAGTTTCCTGAAGAGAGATAGAACAAGGTACGGCAAGTACTCCGACCACACATTTTGCCATGAACACGTAACACAGGGCTCTAGTTGGGGCTGCATGTCTACTCCAACACATGAATCATTGCTGTGTGCCGTTGGGCATCGTTTTTCAACTTTGATAGCGCGGCCAGCAAGGATGTCATTGAGCTGATCACAGTAGAGAAGCTAAGCAAGGCCATAAAGCTGACGATGATGGAAAAAATGCCTTAGTCTCAGTGGTACTCTCCAGAAATGTATTGTGGAATATTGTGCATTACTGCTCATTTCTGGTAAATTAGGGGTTGAGTCACGACTGGGCCTATTGGGTTTACCACATTTAGATGTAATGGACAGAAACACGCAAATCCATGCAAATCTCTTTCTGCGGTGGCTCAGTAACATCAGGCAAAGGAAGATCCAGTGATGAGTAGGCATCAATGCCCTTGGTACCCCCAATTTGAATAAGTGTAGTTAAAACATGTAAAAACATCTTGGAAGTCCAATTAGCATCGACTGTATTGCAGGGACATCCCACCCGTGGATGATCATCTTATGACCCCCCATGAGCAGTGGCGGATCTGTCCAACCTTGGGGACCCCAAAACATTTGAAGCATCTATCCACAACCACATAATGACCACATACATCCTGCAACCATCTTTTGGACCAGGATTTTCCAATTCCTGGTCATTTCCCTTTGGGACCCCTTGTGACCCCAACAACAAAATGGCGAGGTGCGCTCATTGAGATTGATCGCTTCAATCTCAGTGTTGCCCACACCCAGCTGGGCATAGGCCCAATGAAGGCCTCAGAACCACATCTAAGATCCGGTAGCACGAGGAAGGTTTGGGCCAACCAATGGAAGGATAGTGAAGATCCATGGCCTGAATTACTAGTAACTCAGCAACACTGGAAACATCTTGAAAATGAGAATGATTTTGACTCATTTGATCTCATTTGATTGTATAGCGCAAATCGGTATCCTGCGATCATGTGGTGACAAGAGGCTTCATGGAGGAACTGTGTCAGACACTGTGTCCATTGTCCGAGCCATGGTTTTTGGCGGGACTTTGCAAAGAGATGCCCTGGGTGCAACGTGAAAACATGTTAGGTAGACGTCATCCCAGTGAAAACCACCAATGTTGTTCGCATTATAGACATCATTAGACATCCACTTTTCTTATTCTTGGTTGGCTCCCCCGACTTTGCAGACATACCGACCTGTTCTTGCCCAGTTTGCAGCTTCCCGGTGGTGGCCACTTTGGATCACTGGGTCAGGAAAAAACTGGCGGGTCCCAGGTGGACCCATAGCTGTTCCAACCGCGGAACTGGTGGCATACCGCAAGGGCACTGAGCGCTCCTTCAGCTGCAATTGTGCGACCCAACCTCGTTGGTCAACCAAAATCTGAAACAAGTGAAGAAGTGCAAGGATCCTGTAGACAATGAGTTTCCAAATGAAAATGAGTCCTTTTCACCTCCACGACTTTTATTTTCTGTTTGAAATGGTGTTGCAAAGATTGTGAGCCGTGTGAGAGATGCCTTTCCACTTTCTGTGGTGACAATAAACACACATACTGAAACCGAGCGGCTTGAGTCGTCATGATCTTCTGCCCCAATACCATACCACAAGCAAGCCTCACACTTCTAACGGCTAGCGAGGCTATGTGCAAGCTGCCAGTTGCAGGCGTGTGTGCAAGCAGTGCTTTGTGAATGGTGCTGCCACAAGTTTTCCAGAAAGCACACTTTCATGGATGGGATTTTGAACTCCCTTTTGACAAAACACAACATGACGATACTTGGAGCGCCGAACGACTATGATGTGGTTGTAGATCAGCAGTTGAAATATGATTTTCATTACACCTCAGCTGTGAGGGAAGGCTGCCTGGGTAGCCGGGTGGATGGTCTAAAGTGGCATGAACCCAGGTTGTATATTATCATTTGACGCAGCAATATATGCAAGCTGCATGTTTCATGAGGTGAAACCACTACTATTGTTAGGGGTTCATCCACATAGCCATGGCTTGTCACCACTTGTCTACTTAGCCCATGGCAAAACTCCGGCTTCCCAGCTCCCTTGATGGATCTACAGTGCCGAGATTCTGTACTGGATGTTGGCCATTCTGGAACTCAACTGCTCCTTGATGGACTCAATGATCGAACCTGGCAAATGTCTCAAGTGTCTCAAAGGATCTCAAATAATGTGAGCTATGTGATTGGTATGATCTGCCACGCAGATCAAATATAAACTGCCCTGGAGCTGAATCACTAACCATCATCTCAAACTTTGGCATGCGCCACATCTTCAACCACTTCCATTACCCATGAGATCTACCCCCGCACCAGGTCCAGATACTGCCAAGCAAGGATTTCTCAACAATGGAAAGGTTTGTTGTGGCTGTTGCAACTTGTGGTTGGTATCCCCAACATTGACCGGCCTAATCTCACGACACGCCCCAGCCGTAGCAGCCGCAGAAAGCGTAGGCTGCGGATGGTGCGAGACAAGCGAGCCACACCGGCAGAATCACCGTCAGAGTCAAGGACCAAAATGGTCCAATCAAGGCCTTGGTGGTTGGGCATGCCTGGGTGTTTTGCTGGGTTCCCATCACATGGATATTCATGGATCATATTCCAAATAATGGGTCACAACATGTCACAACTCAGAACCCGTGAAATATCGCAATTACTTGGGGTTGTAGCCCACTTAGTGATCATTCCGACGGTCATCTCTGAGGCCTAGCCAAGACACTCACCAAAGCCAAATCCAAGATGAACCAACTGCTCCTTGGGTGACGTGTAACAGGAAACGGTGTATCGCCATCAAAGATGGAAACACTGGCAAATGATATGTTAATATATAATATACTATAGAGATTTGATGAGATTGCATAATGTGTTCTTTGATGATAGTATGTTCCAGTTCTTTTTGTTAATCCAATATGAGTGAAGCAAGAATCTAATCATAATCAAAACTTCTGGTCTAAGGCAGCTGTTTTTCATGGCAGCTCAAAGTTGCGAGGCCGGTCTTTCCGGAGCTGGAAAAAACAATGGTTTGGACATACCGGTAATATGTGTTTGTGTACCAGTAAATCAACATAGCTATGGAAAACCGTCATTTTCAACAGGTAAATCATATATAAATGGGCTATATATATATATATGATATATTCATCTATATTCCATAGCTATGTTAGTTACAGCAAAGGGTATATACACTGTTAATCTTAGCAGGCCAAGCTTTTAGACATTCCCCATTGACACACGCGTTACATTACCCTTGCCCGGCTTGCACTGGAATGTGCAGTTTCAATCCCTCTGTCCAGGACATCTGTTTCAGACATGCTTGTTTTCGTTGAGGGTTCCAGCTATAGCAAGCAACGAGGAGAATGAAGAGAATGAAATTGGTGATGTTAGGAACCTTGCTCATGAAAGCCACATAGCTTGAACTTGGCACAGCCAATACGGCCAAAAACACAGCTTTAACATGAACCAGTCTATATAAGCACATCCCGCAGTTTGCCAACAACCTTCAGTGTGGAGAGTTGGATAAGCCATGTCCCATGACCTTCAACATGCAAACCTTGGGGATGGATGTGGGATTGAGAAATCTATGTCTGTCCAGATTGCATCTATGTATTTCTTGTATTTTCTTGTCATTTAGCTTTTGGGGCCGGGTGAGGGGTTGGGGATTTGGTTTCTGATGGTTCCAAACTTCACTTCATTGGATACTAGAAGGGCCACCCTCTGCTTCGCAATATCATATTGAATCATACTGAATGCACTGACAGGGTTGAGCTAAGACGCGCATAACTTCTGCAGGTTTTCTTCAAGTTCAGGACCAGTAGCCCATCTTCATCATATCCTCATTCCCCCATCCCGGGTTGGAAAACTGAAAGAAACAGTCTGTGTCTTTGGATGTTTGTGGAACCAGCAACAAAATGCCAAGCTCAATTTCACGATCTGCTGCGAAATATTGTATACATAATTACACAGTTCACACTATTATGCCTTGATCATCACTGCAGACATCGCCAAGTCACCCGCAATGAAAGACAATGGAATTGCTGCATTCCAGTACCTTGGCAAGTCTTTTCACCTTAAGGTCCCTGTTGAATTTAAAGGTGGTGACAGCGGAAGAATTGCACTGCTTGCAGAGAGGCATTCCCATCAAGATCATGAGTTGAAGGCTTCAAAAATCTTCCAACATCTTCCAACCTATTGCCCATTCCCGGAAAGCATGGCCGGTTCAAGCTGCAAATGAGCGATCCAAAACATGACCGTCAGCAGTACTGATTCGCCAAGGCCGACGAACCGCAGCGGGATCACCACAAAATCATAAGCCAGCAATAGCACACCGATGGTACCCCACCAGGTTGAAAAGGTACTTGCCGGATTCCTGGGGGCTGCGCATCCTCTGTCTTTGGTATTGGTCATCTATACACCACCCCAATCTACCATGGGGTGTGTTTGGTTGTGGAATGGTGTATAGTGCTGTTGCATCATGCATAAACGATAAACATCAATGGACCATCCCCCGCTGGAGGTCTAGTGTGCTGAGGCTCCGCAGCATGTAAAAGCACTGGGTGGATGTTCGCCGCGCCCGTAGCAATTCTGGCGGTATTGCGCCTGTTGAGAGAACCTTAGCGGCCGGTGACTTGATGCCTGCACCGCAGGTATCTTCCTCCATTCCTGAACTGGTTGGTGAGTACCACCCTCGGACATATAAGAACATGAAGTGGAACAAATACATAAAGTATCATAAGTACATGACAGATCAAAACATATCAAAATCAAAAACGCATTCTTGATTATTCTTGGATTATTCGTACGAGTAATGAGTCAATTGTGATTGTGATCATCCCCGCAACAGCAGTGCTTCCAAGCACATCCGAGATATGATATCACTAGCTCCTCGATGACATCAAAGACGAGTGTATCACAAGCGTCAATGGCTTCGTAAGGAATCCTGCTTGACCACTAAGCCCTTGTGTATGTGTCAAAATTGATGGGCACCGACGCCCAAGAGTAAACCATTTTTTGCCGCTATCATCCTCTATTCTCTTCTATTCTTCCTCATGATTGCAGACAATACGTGCGACCGATACCTCCCACCAGCGCCAAGCAACCCGTCGAGATTTTGAACTGTGTACGATCTTGCTCTTGCTTTGTCGTATCTCTTCTGAGGCATCTATCGGCTTCGCCCAAAAAGCTCTTGGACAAAAGACATGCTCCGAATCCTTGGTGGTGCAAATGCAATGGGGCAATGGGTTTCGCATGTGGATTCCAGCCTTGCATGAACGGTGAATTGGGGAATACCCTCCAGTTTGACAAACGGACCCACTGAACGTTAACAGCATGCAATGCAGCATGCTCGTGTGCCCCAAGTTTCAATCTCCTCAGCTTCAGATGGCATTGAGACCTTCGATTTCTCCGTTGGAGATGTTGGAGATCTGGGGCTCGAGTTGAAGATGTCCCTGTCGTGTTTTTTTTGCAGCACCTCAAGATGATCCGGGGCTGGTCCCTCTGCGAAACTCTGTGAAGACACAGGGGTCAGAAGAAAACCAGGGCAAATATGGGCAAATGCTACAAACATCTATAAACCCATAGGATCCACAATCATCATATCCTTTGAAATGCCTGTGGTCTCTGTCCAATCATCTTGTGAGATGAATGGAAGCAATTTGAAGCAATGCATGATAGCTCTGCTAGTTGCTTGGAACAGAGAGATAAATGATGCTGATGTCATATCTCTAGTGAGTTTCCAGCATTGATGATTGGGACCTCATGTAGATAGACGGTCCTGCTTTGAACCCTGAGCTTTACGGACAAGCACGTACCTCCACCCTGAAAATGCCCCGCCCGTGGTTCCAATGGCCTGCAAGTCTTCTAAGAAGGCTTCAGACTGCCACAAATCAGGGCTGTCCATGAGCATCACTCCCATGTCATCCACGTTTGGTGCAAGGGGTTTACTGCTTGCCCTCGGAACGGGGAACAGCGATTGGCTCAGCACCCGCCCGTTGCATGGAGTGGCCGGGGAAGGAGCAGATGGAGCCCTCTTCAGGGGGCCTCGGACGCTACGCTGAGTCAACATAGAAAACCTTAGGACTTTGGATCAAGATTTCTATTTGGTTGGAAGTTTGAACCCTCAAAAGGTTGGGATCGTCATCTCATGGATGGGGAGAAATCATGAAATTAAGCCACTCCATTTTGGGACAATTGCTGACAAGGTAGTCTACACTATTTCTTGTACTCTACTGTACTATGAGTTGCAAAATGATAAATGGGTGTATCATGGTGTATCGCCTCTGTGATTAAGTTTCAAAGACACACGAATAGTTGGATGTTGGAAGACAATGCCAATCATATGGCAACCCAGGCAATCAACCATACCCAAGTTTGCCAATTAAATATTATTGTAGACCACACCCAATTGGGATGCTCCATTCTACCAGCTATAAGTGTCTATAAGTGGCATAAGGAAATTTACTCGTGCTCTTCAATGATATCTGACATAGGAATCATAACAATTACCACTATAGTTACTTCTTACTGCTGAATGGGACAGCTATGAACAGCTGGGATCTGTGGTGTCTCCTTCTGCCATGACACTCTCTGCCCATAGCGCCGGTGGTGTCTCTTTGGACGGGGCTTTTGGGATTGCTGGCGGCGCGAAAGACATCCGCCCTTCCTGACAGACAATGATCAAAGATAGGAAGATACTGTGTACCCTGGGGCGGATCTTGGATGGCTAACTAGATAATCGTGCTTTGAGTGGTTCAACCACTTGACTCTCAAGATTTGGTGAATGATCATCCCGCACCAAGGAATCTGTCACTTTTGAGACGCTCCAGTCTGCGAAAAAAACTATACACATCTTTGCAGGACCAGCTGCCATTCCTGTCGAGTGTTGCTAAATCTTTCCAAGGTACAAAAATTAACTATGTTTCTATTTATAAGTACTACATACTACATGTTATATACTGCACATTTTACACATACACATATATGAATGTATATATAATCACGTAAATATAAGTATATATTATGTATACAAATCAAATATTATATATATGTGTATGTACTAATATCATATGTATATATAATTATATATGTATATACAACTATATATGTATATACAACTATATATATAGCTATATATGTATATCAAAATATGTATATCAAAATATGTATACATATATAGACATACATATGTATACATATATAGACATACATATGTACATATGTACATATGTATACATATGTATACATATGTATATATATATATATGTAAATACACATATATATATATATGTATAGATATATGTATATATATATATATATATAAATATATGTTGAATATATATATATATGTATTAAAATGGTTTATATTTATCATTTATTGCAAACATGATGCAACGAGCATATCAATCTGAATGCTTTCAAACCATCTCAAACACATTGACCCATATGAACGAGCACCTCATGGGGGAACCCAGTGTTCAATATTTTTCTTGGTCATCTTCCCGACAGTTTGCTAATCTTCAGTTCACCCTCCAGTGCACCCATGCTGCACCAGGCCTGCATCATCAGGAGATCCTGTGCATAGCGTTCTCCCAGCCGCCGATGGAGATCCCAAAAAGCCTCCACATCCCAGACATCGCCCTGGCCGCCCTGGCCGCCCTGGCCCTGGCCATGGCCCGCCATCTTCAAAACCAGAAACTCTGCGGCCGAGTGAAGCAATTCCAACCGGTGAGCAAATGTCCCATCAGATTCTCATCATCAGAATTCATCAGATTCTTATTTTTTTTCTACAATGTTCCTGTTGCCTTTTCTTTTTTGAAATAGATGAGTTTCAAATCTTTGAGACACCTTACAATGGATTATTGAGATGCTCATGCCATGGTTATGAATGGGAAAGATCATGAAATATCACCAGCCCTGTCCAAACCCCACTGGAAAATCCAGGGATTTGTGAAATCTGGCAACATCGTCTCAAGCAAACGTGATTTGCCCGGGTGTGCGTTCCTGTAGCGTGGGAATTATATAAGTTTGATTCTATGCCGAATTTTCATCAAATTTCCATGCTACATCTGTTTGAGTTTTAGTACGCAAAGGAACAACTAGAAATGAAATCAACCCCCGTTGGTTGTGTCAACAACTCACCAGCGCGATATGAATGATACTTCAATACTATTCTTCGACATGTTTCTGAACCCTAAGGCCCATCAACATGACTGGTTTAGTAGATAGTAGGCCAAGCCATGTCTTTGATGACTGTTGTGAAAAAATCAGCTGATTGAACTCAACGACGATTGATGACATTTGGTCCGGAACCTCAAGATGAACCACGCAGTGGATATCACTCGATCTTTGACAAACAAAAAATGGGGGGAATTTGCTTTCGACTTTTTGACCGGGGATGCTCTTTGTAAACTCCTGAGAATCACCAAATCACCAAATCCAATCGCGCTGGGGCTTCTCACGTCCAGGCCTGGTGAGGCCACAAGTCTTGGCAATGATAAAAACAATGCAACGTTTTCGGTTTCAGAGGTTACCCAGTACCGTTACTCAATTCATCTTAATTGGAAGTCTAAGCGGGTCAGTTGGAACTAGCAGTTGGGAAGCAGCAGATTTTCGACCTTCATTCATGATGGCTGGACGGACAGAGGTATTCCTTGCAGGGAATTAAAGTGAAAATAGACAAGATGTTAAATGATATCGCTTTTTGGTCACCAAAGGCTGACCGAAGGTTCCCGTTTGTTCTTTTTCATTCTTTCTCAATTCCCGCAGGTGGCACAGCTCCAAACATATCCAACATATTGATTCAACTCTTATTATCTTGTATTTCCATCAGCTATCAGAATGAAGGCGACATGTCACTGTTCGTTAACGTTGCCAGTACCAGTACTATTTGTTCCTGCAGGTAAGTGGAACGACTGAAGTAGCAATCTTCGATCCAAGGCAACTGCACTGCAGGAGATCTACTATCTTGATGGGTCTTGTCGGATTCACACAACGTAATTTTTAGCTGACAAATTACAGTAAATGGGAAGGTGCCAAACAGCAAGACCGTTGGAACACTGATTTTGGCACTTCTTACAACGTATGGACGATCGATTTTTGTCCATTTCCGAGGGCACCCAATTTTAACTCATCCCCACATGGCGTGTCGTATGCTGCCACCTTTGCCAACACCATCGAAGAAGGGCAAGTACACATAGTGCTGCACGATTTCGCCAACCTGGGGCCGGTTTCGTCAAGCCTGTGGTAAGGACCTAGCATCTCGAGCCTTGCTCATCAAGGTGGGTTGATCTCCAAGTAGTTTTAGGCAAGAAAGCTTTGCTACTGTAACATCATGTAATATCATGCAACATCATGCAACATCTGTAACCAGTCTGTAGGGAGACTACCAATGCAAGCGCCCTTGGAGGCTAATGGAGGTATGATCATCGTGCTGGTTGGTACGGAACAGGGAAGCTGAAATCATGTTCCGAGTCATAGGGGTGAGAATAATTGCATGTTGTGTACATATCTATATACACACATATATATATTATTATATATATACACATTTATACAGACCCACTGTCAAATTACAATTAATCCACCTTCCTGCCCATCTTCATCCCATCCTACATTCAATTCCTGGGGGGTTGCCGTACAGAAACCAAAGTTTTTCCATTTTTGAAAACTCATTAGCTGGTACAAAAGGTACCAGGGAAGTAGCAGCACACACACACACATGTGCGACCTTACATGTCCTTACAACAAACTGTAATGATTACACTGTAATGGCACCCATCGGCACCCTAGATATCTTTGCTCTGAAACACGTTTTGTCCAAGAGGAAGGGGATGACCTGCTTCGAAGGCTTAAGCAGGACACACCGAGAACCGTGGAGATGAAGCAGGGCGACCCTGCTTTGTGGTTTGAAGATTCGACACTAAAGTAGTCTTTCAGTCCCATCCACGTCTCTAGGGCAAATGGAGACGTATGATTAAAGATAGGAACATAATAGGAACATACCTACATGTATACGCAATATGCATGTTGTAACAGCGTAGCACCAGTGTCTATCATCAGGAGCAATCCTTTCGGACGTTCCATGATCAACTCCCACATTAGAACACTGATATAATTCACAACCACAGACTGCCGAATAGGAATAAAGTTTGATTGTTCATCCGAGATGCCAATGCCAGCATCGCCACTCTGCCATGCTTCAATTCTGCCTGTCGGTTGGCTGGGGACCACGGCAGAAACAAACTAAAAAGCTGAGGATTTAACGGGGCAAGTATGTCCCAAACAGAGGTTTCTAGAGATGGAAGTGCAAGATCAAAGTCCCTCCTGAGATATCGGAAAGCGTACTGCACAGCCCTGTGATTTTAGTGTGAACAACCCTGACCCTGACTAAATGAAGTCAGTGAGAAAATCCCACCCAGCTCACCCAGCCTGTCGAAGGCGATAGAAACTCTCGGTCTGACTGGGACCCTGGGCGTTGCTGATGCCACACTGCAGATCCATGTGCAGTGCGAAACGTAGATCGGGAAGCAACAAGCTACAACCAAGAGTCGGGTGGATACGTGTGTATCTACTTGTGTGTGTGTGTATGTATACGCGGGATGTATATATATATATATATATATGCATATATACATACACCTTGAACATCCTTTGATGGCCTGAAGCTGTTTTGACTGCAAAATTGGGCTGTCCTAAATTTGCCTGATTCTCTGGTACGGGTGCCTATTCTCTGCAAAGCAAAAGAGAAAACATGCAAAGGTCCGTCTTACATTGACTTCGCATGAAGCAAGTTGAAGATCAATTTCAAATGTCATTTGATGGCATCAATGTCGTCCAATATCATCGAACCAGGAAAAAATCCTTTGACAGTGAACATTATTGAAATAGTACATCTACATCTACATCTACATCATCATCATCATCATCATCATCATCATCATCATCATCATCATCATCATCATCATCACCATCATCAACCTTAACCCTAGCATGGAGGAGCATCTTTGTTCCTTGCCTTCTGGACGAAACCTGCAGGATCCCAAGCATACAAGGGAGCAATGGCTCCAGCCTGGGGTCAATCATGGGCGTTTCCAAGCTGCTGGCTGGAGATGTTTCAGGGATTCACATTAGGATTGAAAAGGACACACAGACATGTATCTATATATGCGCATATCATAGCATATGTCTATATTTATATATCATAGATACATACACGTATCATATATATATATAACACATTTGTATACATACATGTGTATATATATATATAAATTTTATATATACATAAACAATACACACACACATATATATATATATATACCCATATATATATATATATGTATGGTGTTGTTTAGAGTCTACAGCAGACATTATATAGTGATCAACAACAAGCGGGATATCATGGTTTTTCTTTTTGTAACAATCAAAGGGACGAGAGGATGGAGACCATCCAAGCTAACACAGGAAGCTTGACCAAATTACCCCCTCTCAATTAGGTTGATAGGGTACAGTAGGACTATTCAGCAGGGATGGGTGGACAATAGAGGACCTACTGAACTCTGACCGAGCTGACCTCGTACTGCAACTCATACATCTCTTTCTTCTTTTTTTGAACCTGGGGGGCTGTGAGAATCCAGAACACCAATTGACAGGGATTGTTGCGGATGTTGTTCCACGATGCTCCATGACTCAAGGGTCTCAATCTTGAAATCGTCTCCCTTTGAAACATTTGGTTACGTTTGGTTCATGTCCTTATTTTCATCGGTCATCTACTGGTACTGGTTGTTGGTTGAATCCTGCTTTAGATTACTTGAAGCTCCCATTGTGGTTGGTTCACATCTCCTTCATATCTACATACTTCTACATGTGTTATTACATGTATATACATATATATATATATACATACATGGCCATAACAATTCACCAGCCTGAAATAAAGGCCTTCATACTTACTATTACCATTACTACTGCAACCATTTTTTCGGTGACGTCGCAGTGAGGTCGTTGTAATTCACCCAGAATATGCACAAACACATGTATATATAATTATGTATATATATATACATAACTATATAGGTGTCTTTGCAAGACAATTATATGTGATTACATATTTGTAAGCAAAACTGGATGGTTCAAAAACATATCGTGGATCCGTCAACCATCTCCCCATTGTGCTTGCTTTGGCCTGTCACCGATTTTTCAGATCTCCAGGGTTGCGACTTTGACTTTCTTCTCATCCGCCAGGTTGAACTTTCCGCCCTGGCCACGCCAAACATGGCCAGGATTTCAAGCCATGAAAATTGGCATTTTGTATTTCATGCAAACAAATGGGCGCACACATCGGTTTTTCCCTGGCGGAAAAGTCTTCCGCAATCTGTCAGAACACCGGTGTCTCATTTCAGAAACAACCATGCGAACCTCTGACACATGAACCTTGGGTGGGGACATTTTGCAAACTGAGACGGTTCTACCGGTTTCAAGGCGCCCTTTTGCAACTTGCCTTGTGCGAGCAAGTCCGGCTTTGGCGGCATGTGAGACTTTCCTTCAACCGCTCCTTGAAAATTCAATTCAGTGATAGTGAATAAAGCAACCAAGAGAAGGATATTACATCATATTAAGTCACATGATCTGCAATTGCTCTGCAATCCATATAGATATTATTAACAATATTTATCAATATTATGGATTGACGTTGACATGGATATGATTGCCATAACGGCCATAACATCAATTTTGATTGCAATAACTTGACTTAGGATAGCACCCATAGCCCTTCATCGCCCAGCTACGCGCTGCTGCCATCGCCACTAAGGACGCTGGAAAAGCGGTGCTGCTCCAAGTGTCCGGGATCCACGAGGATCGCGGCCGAGGGGCGGTGAGCTCCGCGCCTCATTGGCAAATCGATGGATATATCAATGGTAGATTAATATAGATTTATATGCTGGATGATGGTCGTGAAGTTATGGTTATTAATTGTTGTAAAGATCATCCACATTCAATGTGGACATCACTTTAATAGCTTTGGAATGGTTTTGAATGGTTCAATATTCATTCCAACCTGAGGAAACGACCTCTAAATGGGTCCAAATTGGTGAGATTTTCACCTTTTATGTCTGCGGTGTGTACGGGAAAAACATGGGTTGGACCTACTTACCAAGTCCGGGCCAGAGCAGCATAGACCAAGATAGCAGCATGGGCAATTGAGGATTGGACTGACAGCAATGAAATATGGCCAAAATTGCTCAAATGATCTCAAATGTGACCAAACACCACCAACCAATGCTGCTGCGGATCTCAACTCGATGACTGTCAACTATCAAGCTGGGACCCCCCACTCCCAAGCGAAGACGGAGTCACAGGCGCCCAAACTGGCCTGATGATGACTGAAACCTTTGAAACTCTGTGTCAAAGTGGACACAAAAGCAAGCTCGGATCTGAATTCGAGTGCTTGTAACTAATGCTATTTGCCAAATATAATCACCCTTTCTAGAGTCAGTGAAGCCTAGACATTGATCTGGGTAACCACACCATCACATCATTGATCTATCCACTAGCTTCTGCTTCCACTCCAGCCGTGGCAAAAGAAAACTACCTCTGAGATCAACACCTCGCAGCACCCACAAAAGCCATGCTTCGCGCCATCTTGCCGGACAGTCCACGGAAACGTTGCCAGGTCTTGGTACGGCCATATCATGCCATATCTACCTGCCTGTTCATCTGGCAAAATTTGGTACGAGTAGGAAAATGTAAGAAATGCTTGCCTGTTGGGTGAATCCAAATTCAAATGTCCTCCGGTTCTGTAGTACCTTGGAATGTGTACCAGATTGTCCCAGGCATCTGCCAACATTTTGTTCGGTTTTTGATAGAAATGAGTACTTACATCTGTTTGATCAAAAACTAGGACAGCACGAGCGATGAAGGCAGTGTGTTGTGCCATTTCTGGGGAAAAATGACATGGGAACGAGATGGAACGGGTTTAGACCTGCTGCGCCTGCTCTCATAGAAACCAGTCTGGAACATCGCCAACTAAACATGGCATGGAAGGAGTGCTCCAAAATATGTGCCTCCAATTTTCAGGCAAGGATGTGACAAGATTTAGTGTGTGGGACACCCAAGAATCCCAAATCCATTGCTTTGTTTACTAAAGATGTCAGATTATGATCCATTTTCATTGAAAGTCTCCAATCATGAGGAAATTGATCCATGCACCCAGAAGCCGCGCATTTTGCATCTCAATCTTTGGCTGGCACGAACTGATGGCGGAACCAACTGATGGTCCGGCAGGGGGACCCAGTGGTAGACCCCTTTCTGGGCCCCTGGGTTCCGGTATGTTCCGGTGCTGTGGTGCTGCGGTTCTTATGCCATCTGCTGAGCTTGTGATGAAGAGTGAATTGATTGGGATCATCCAGCTGACTCCAGGTGGCACTCTGCAAACAGAGCCGGTGCAGTTGATTGGTGATTCTTCGATCAGACGGGTGACAAATTTATACAAATTTCACGTCTCCTTGAGCACTAGCGAATGGATCCCTCAAATGACGCACAAGTTGGAACTATTGTGTGGCAGATACACAAAGGGTTATGGTCATAAATCAGAAAGGGTATGTACACAATGGTAGCCTGGACCTTGCGCGAGAGATTCGTCACCCATATTACGACCGAAAAAACCATCCACCAAGCTGACAAATCCAAGAACCCTTCCAGAGGTACTTCTGCAATATGTTTCTACAGTATGCATGATCGAACCATATTGAACCTGGACAATTCATGAAAGTCCCTAATCCTGAAATCATGTCTCTGCCCCATGCTTGATTTGATCGAGGGTCTTCGCCGCGCGCTGCTTTCAAGACATCTTAAATTGTATAAAACCCTATCAGCCCTTTACGGTTCATCACCCTGATTAGGGGATGGAAACTAGAACATGATTAGACCCCCAACCTGCCCAATTTTGTTACATCAACTGAATCAAATTCCCACTGTTGACTGAAACTTACAAAGCCGGTCTAGTGTTGACAGGGACAACAGCCCCTCTGTCTTGTGGACATGTTGTCACCCCGGCTCTACAGGGTGCCAGGGAGTGTCAGTGACGTGCCGCTGCCGGGGTAGGACGGCTATCGTGCCCCTTGATGGGCGGTTGCAATGGTTGGACGAGAACTCGGGACACCACATAATTCAATATATTTCCATATACAGTATTTCCTCTATACCTATACCTATGAAACCCATAAAGGACTGCAGCTGTGCAGCCTTTTGAATGTTTCAATTGACAGGTATTGATGAGTTTACATATGTCAAAATCTTCCCTTCCATTCAACTCCAAAACATCTCTTGATGCTTCCTTCGCTCTGTGCTGAAGAGTCTTGTCTTGAGGGCATTTGTTTGGTGATTGAAGGCTTCACTCAGTTGTTTCTCAAAATCTGAGACCTCAATTGCCAAAGTCACTACAACTGGTCTTTGTCAAGAGAAACATCACATCATGCTTTGTTGGTGTCTCAGAGTTTGAGAAACACCTGCCGTGCTCTGTTTGGCTGCTGGGTTGGGGCATAGCAATGTGGCTTTACCCCGTCAACTGGCCACTTCGCGGTCATCCGATCTTCTTTCGCCAAAGGAAGACCTGCCAACCCGACTGGGCCAGGCCCCTAAGTTTGATATGGGTCAAGACTCCTGATCAAAGTTATACACCAAAGCTGGGATGGTTTACCAAACATACACATAACTGACATAACCAATATCTGCTGTTAAACTCTCACGTAACCTCGCACTGTTGCAGGTTCAGCACTATTCACAACTTCCAGAAACGCATCGAATGTGCTATTACTATTACTCGAAAGCAGTAAGCATCATTCAAGAATTACTGTCCTCACCTCTCCGACCAAATATCCATACCAGGCATTGATTTCAGCTATGTTTGCTTGCAATCAAACTGAGCACGGGCAATTTGCTCTGCCTCTTGTTGCTTGAAGTATCGTCGATCCTCTTCATCCACAAGGACCAAATTCAAGAAATATCTGGCGTCGATGGCAACGATGGCAATAGATGGATGGGGCGAAATTAAGACCACATCTGATTCTCTTGAATAGTGAACTAATCATGTCTAATCCACTTCTAAGGTCGGCAATTTTGATCCATGCGAGTACCCATGGCTCAGCATGAGGTGCTGGCATAGCATAGCTACTTCAAACCATTGAACATCTGATTCTGCGGTTCCTCAAGTCTCGGAATTGGTAATAGCATGTAGTAGCAATCAGGACAGGGATGACTTTAGAGTATATACTAGCCAGAAAAAGTCCACAAAACAACATCATAGCTATTGACTTCAGCTCTCTGTCAGATCCTCTAGATCCTTCCAGCAACAGCTCTAGTGGCGCCACAGGGTCTATGGATCAGTCCACTGTTCCCCTTGGCCTCACTGAAAACTTGTTCTGCACATTCCTTGGCCAATGCTGTGGAATGCTGTGGATATCCGGGCAGAATGACCACAAGAAATATTTCACACGTGGGCTTGGGAGCCCATGAGACTTCGTCACTGGCGTGAAGCGAAGTGTACTGAGTGTACTGTATCAAGTATCAAGTAGTACAAATCCATATGATATGTTTGCACATGTTCATGGTCTCGATATCACTCTTCTGGACCAGGATTGTAAGCAAACAGAACCAGGAGGTCCTACACCATAATGTTGGGCAGTTAAAACCAACAGGACCATGCTTCTTTGAGGTAGCTGGCCTGTCAACCGAGCGAAGAAATTTGGGATCGTCCAAGGTGAAACCATCCCGGGTCACTTGGGCATCAGACCTTTTTTATTTCGACATCCAATCCGTCCAATCATAGATTTCGCAAGTAGGTTTGCTTTCAATCACCCCTTGGGAATCCAACTCCCAGTTTCAAACTGGCCCAAAGAAGAATTTCCTGCTCCTTTCAAACATGTTTCAACTGCAAAATCTGCAAAGAATCGCCGTTCCAATCCGGGCAAGATGTCCTACCTGACAATGGGTGAATATACCCAAGAGTCTTGAAAAGCACCACCCGATCCGATTGCAAGTTGAAACCATCCTGTTGGGGGCCCAGTGACTTGTAGGTGGGTGTCAAATCGAAACCCGTCAAGTAGAGCCTTCCAGGACAAAGGCTATGCAGCTGGAGATGAAAACCCCACACATGAGGATTTTAATTGACCAACGCCAAAGGTTGGAAGAGTGAGGCAATGAACGAACCACATCTCTGGGTTGGGGTACATACATCTTTGTTGTATCTTTGCATATTTTGATCACAAAACCGTATCTTTGCCGGTCATTCCCGCAGTTGCACCAGGGCCTGACAGGGATGCACTGATCCTTCACCGGCGCACCGTCCTCATCCAGCGTGGCTCCATGGACCCACCAATTTGAACATCCATCAAGTAGTTCCAATATGTTCCAATGATCCATTCAGAATGATCCATTAATGGACCCATCAAATTTGATGATTCTTGGTAGTGAACCATCCAATTTTGTTCCCGTGTTGAATAGTCGGAAATCATGCTGAACCAGCATTGGAATCACAACCCTGGCAGTGGTCAAGACAAAAAAACATATCCTGAGATGTGCGATTCAGTACCCGTTGAGACGTGAATTGTCTCTAGCCACAACATGCAAAAAGGTTCTAATTGGCATCAATTCATGACATTTCATGACTATTCCTTTGGAGCTTTGATGCCCTGAATTAACAATCACCTCAGGGCCCTCCAACCATGATTTCGAACTTGGTCAGCGTCTCGTTGTCGGTTTGCTGCCCTGCTGAAGCAGCTCCAGTACCCGTGGATTCCCTGGGCAGCCAGCCCTAAACTGGGGATGGCGACCTGGACCTGAACCTCGATATGCCAAAGAGCTGGAAGTCCAGTCATCCATCGATGCCAAACATGACGATACCAACCCTGGCATCACTATGTATATATATATATATGTATACATACATATATCACCTATATATATATATGTATCAATTACAGTATCATTATTTATCATTGCTATTGACAGTTGTCTTATTTGCTGCCCCAAAACCAGACATCTTTCCTGGGCCTTGCCGGGTTCGTTTTCTGGCCTTCGGATGATGTTCAGCTCCATGTGCTTGATCTTTATCCGCACCAACAAGAAATACACCTGGCTGCCATGAATTTGTCATTTCATGATATTTCATGTCCATGGAGATTGAGCGAAACTGTGATCTCTATGATATTCTATGATGAAAGTTGCGAATTGTAAGTGGCATTGTTCCAATTTTAGCCCATTGTCCAATCATTCTTCCCGTCCATCGATTTCAGGGTGTCAATTGAAGAGAATCCTAGCGGTTGCTGAAGACTTGATTCATAGATGGAAGATGATGGAAGCACCCGCAGCTCTCATTCTCCACTTTTCTTGATGACACATGGCAGCCCAAAGAGAGGGCTGCACTGAAAATGCTACCCAAACCATACAGTGGACGATTTCGGACAAGATGTGCACTCCAGCCACCATTTGTTGTGGCTTAGACCAGCAACGGATGTGACAAAACCCGGAAAGTCATGCGATTCTGTATTATGTGGGATGCTTGAACAAATGATCAAATGGAACCCAACCAGGAATTTGCCGTTTGCATTTTGTGCAATGCCCTGGACTATCAGCTGACATTAGCTGTGGCCTTTCCAATGATCACATCCTTCATATGGTACTTCGATTTGTCATACCTGAGCTGAAGCCCCAGGAGTCCCATCCCAACAAGCCACGTGAACCATGGTGAAATAAGGTGAGGGAACATGAAAAGATTTTTTTTTTTTGCACCAAGTGGCTCGAACTCGATGTGGAGACAGTCCTCAATACCCACCTGGGACAACAACATGGGGCTTCAACAGCATCCGTGACTCAACACCTGCAGGGTGGTTAACAACAATAGGATGCCCTGCAAAGCTTATGTTGAAAATACTCGTTGAACGGTGACCATGAAGACCCATAACCCATGTATTGTTAGTTAGTTTGCATTCCATTTGTTGCTGGACCTTGTTCATAATATTTCATGCCATTTTTCTTTTTATCTTTTCATCTAGGTTCATCAATTTTCATCATATGACCTCAATGTTCATCATGTCATGCACTATTCATTCCATGATTTCATGATTCTCATGGGCCATTTCCCAACTCCCCATCAACCTCAGTTGCCCGGTGCGAAAAAGGTCCCCGGCCGGCCTCCATCTTGATGTTGTTGTTCAGCTCCGGGGGAGGATAAACATTCTGCACCACCATGTCCACCTGCAAATCTCAGCATGTCGACGGATTTTGATGCATGGAAAATCCATGTTTGGGGGTGCCAGGTTGCTTTTAGAGGTGGCCAAATGATGCCACACATGAGTCCAGTATCTGCAGACATGATGCAATCAGCCAATGACACCGGCCATGGATCTCACGTGGTCCAGGGGGGCTGTCATGAAGCAATCTTGATGGACTGGGCTGTGGCTAAGTTTGTCACAACAAACCTCTGACATAAATCAATGCTGTTTTCTCAAACCAAGGTGCAGTTGGCACTCCCGTGCATTGGTCTTGCATTGAGTTTCCCGCGGGTTGGAAGCAAGAACCAGGAACACTCAGATTGACCCGATGACCATGATATACCATCTTTCCAGCCCAACATCCCACCTCCTTGGTAATGTTCACCGCATAGCTCCGAAGCACCACTAGGCGCACGAAATATCGAAGCCTTCACGCACCCAGAGCTGTCCATGTCGTGCCCTGCTAAGTGTTGAGACCTCCAAATATCATATATAATTATATATATACATATATTCATACTAGTAGCATGAAGGAAGCAGGAGGAGTAAATATTTTCTTGAGATCTTGAAGATTGTTGGCAGAACACCTCCAAAAAAGGCTGCTGCACTGAAACGGGGTCCTGAATTGAGTTTCTCCAAAGCTGTCACTTGTTTGTGCCGCTTGCCATACGATGATCATGAGTTGATATCAGTTTGTTATGTACTATATGGATCTATGCGGTGTATATCAGAATGGTGTGCTGTAAATTAATGCAAATTATCCATATAAGCCCTCAGAATCGGATGGTTTAATCTGATTCGATACCAGAAATGACCGGCTTTGTGGATCTTTGTGGCTCCAGCGAACCTTCAGCGGTCGCCATACCCAGGCCTCACGTTGATGCCGCTGTACGTCTCGTTCTGCTTGTCTACCTTGGTAGTTGTTCCCTTCAATGGCTGACCCACTGAGAGAATGTGAAAGAGTCCTTAGGATCCTCAAGACGACAACAAAAATCATGCCAAAAGTGCAAATTTCTTTTGGCTTGCGCATTCCTCCTACCAGTTGCGAATCCAAGTAGGCACCCAACTGTCCCATGGACATTTTGATGGACATGAACCAACATCATCGACCCAAGTGGCAGCTCCAAACTTCCACTTGTACTGCTTTGACCTGGGCAAAACGAGGGAGAAGGGCTGGTTGTTGTCCGGCAGGTCTTATACAAGTTCTAGAACGCCTTAAAGCAAGCTATGTTTCGATCTGTGGGTGCTCAAAAAAAACAGGGTACGAAATTACCAGGTGAATTGGAATAACCCAGCCTTACATCCTTCAGCTAGCAACATCAACACCCACATCCTCACCAAAATCAACAAATTTTCCATCTCTGCCAGCTCCAGGGTCTGCTGCGAAGCTGTTGGGCTGCTGGGTTTCCGGACTCGTAGAGAGACCCTGGAGGCTCCAAGTCCTGGCGAGCAGTGAGACGATCATTTTGAAGCACTGCTATGTAGTTACATATATGTATATATAGCTGCATTTCAAATATGGATAAAATATATTATGTATATATATATATATACACATGTATAGTACATAGTACATGCATACAATCCATGTGTGTATGTATATATATACTTATATTTACTATCTGTATATATGTATATATTATTATAGTATATGACATTATGTTACTATTCATTTCATTATTGTACCGGGTACTACAAACAACGGAAAAAGTTGGTTCTCCGAAAGCCTGGCCAAACACCAGATCTTCGGTCCGAAAATCCCTACGATTTTTTCGGGATATGGAGTCACAGGCCAGAGATAAAATTATCAGGCTACATCAGTGAAATATAATTAATAGGTACATGTATACATATATACATAAAACATCATAAAACATAATGTAATTAAGCAGAATCATGTAATTTGGGTACAGACTGAGCTAAGATGAACGATAAAGAACTCATAATGGATATAATGGATATTGACGTCATATCTACAGTGCTTGTCATCAAGCTGTTTGGGGGAACAAATGTCAAGCAAAGGTTTCCTGCCACAAATCTTGGTCTGCCAGCCCCAATTGGGAACCCTCCATGCATTGCTTTCCAGCCATGCAGGTCATGGCTGTCAACCCAACCAGCCACATGATGCAGCCTTGCAAATGGAGAAGAAATCGTACGACTGCGACTTGTCATGGAGCATATCCACCTGCATCTGTCGCCACTCTGCCGAGAACTGACATCGCAACTGGACAGTGCAAACAGCTCTTCAGCCATTTCAATTGAACACTCTGATGATCCGCAGGTTAAAAGCACATGGACAGAAACGATTCACGCCAGTTCAACAAGATCGTACGACATCACCATCTATTGTCACGTATAATCTGTTTTCGTCTATTTATATTTCAACATGTAATCATTGTCGATTGATAGTCAGTAGTATAGGCAGTAGTCCTGCCTGGCCGATGAGTTCAACCTTGATGCCTCACAAGTGGGCGGCTGGGGACATAGCTGCATGCTTCTCCCTAACAGCGAAGCAGTCATTGATATGAATGTGTGTTTGTGTGCCATGCAAAATGCCGTCTGAACCTCTCATCCCATGTCAGGCAGAAAATAACGGTGACATGTATCAGCAAATTTATCCCATCTTGTCCCAATAGCCCAATCATACTTCAAAACAAAAATCCCTAACTTCAGTGCTGCTGAGTTGCTTTGCTTCTTATCCCAATACGATCCAGGAATCTTCATGAGTGTCTCTGAGACCTCTGAAACCCCCAACCCCAACCCCACATACCCCACTCAATTCCCAACAGAAGTGCCTTGGTGATCCATCTTCTTGCCCGGTCTCATGCTGACCACTGCAGTGCCCATGACATCCTGGCCACAGCACCGGGCCATGGCAAACCGAAACCGCCGCAACCGAAAGCTGCAAGCCCAGTGCAAGCAATACCCTCTGGTGAACTAACATAGCTATTGAAAATGGCCATTTATAGTGGATTTTCCCATTAAAATTTGTGTTTTTCCATAGCTATATTAGTTTACCAGAGGGTAAATCAATAAGTTATTCAATAAGGCCTCTCCATCAGTGAAGATGTAGGCGCGCTCGCCCTTCTTGTCTTTGCCTTCCGCAAGGCCACGCTTCGCTCAGGGATTCCTTCTTGGGTTCAAAAAACCATCGATGTGTTAATGGATGCTTGACTCATCTGGCACCACCACATTTGTTTGGTTATGTTTTTGAGTTGCAGACTTAATGCGAGATATTCCATGATGATCTCGCAACTGACTGGACTGATTGGTATAGATGGAACATGACATGAAAGCACCAAGCAGAAATGACTTCACTTTCGATATTCCGTGATTATCTCCCCAACACTTTGTGCTGGTTCTCTCCCAGAATTGGGTGAAGGGAAAAATTGCACCAAAGTGGCTCTGCCTAAGGCTGCAGTCTTGCGGTTCTGCTCCGCATCAAAAGTGATGTCAATGGAGCAAACGGAACCAAAGAGGCCCCCAAGCATGGAAGACCTGCGAAAGTTTGGGAAAGGATCCAGCTGGCGAAGACTATCACCACATGCATGCATCCACATATATATATATATATGTATATACATATGTATATATACATTCATATGTATATATATATATACATTCATATGTATATATATATAGACATACATACATATGTGTATATATATATATACGTATATATATATATATGTATATCTAAATCTATCAAGTATCAGATAACTAATAATGGTTGTGTACACAATTTCATTTCCGATGATTGGGACTGTTGGATTGGTCCAGTCTCTCTTGAGGGGACGAGTATACTAATACTAGCATGCACCAAGCACAAGAGACCAAAAAATGGGTACCTTTGCCATTTCGGAGCCCCAAACCAATTGTCTTCCATGGAAGCATACGGAGACCTCTCCAGGACCTTACTCCTGAATTTGACAGTGGTAATTTTGGAATATTTTGAATATCTTTGGATGTTCTAGATTGGTGTTAGGTCCCTGGGAGTATTACCTCCAGTTTTGGAACTTGCTAAATGGAAGAGGGAACTTTGGATGAACTTTGGGCTGAGGGATGCCCTGAAGTATCTCCAAGTCAGGCCACAAGATCCATGGCATGTCATCCTGGCGACCCCAAAATATGCCCATCATTTTCACTGGACTTCCGGACTACATCGGGACGATGGCACCCGGAACATGTAAAGAATAGGTACAGTATGGTACAGTTCATATCAGTTGATGCGTTTTCATATTCAAATCATATTCAAAATCCAATTGACACGAAGCCATCCAATGCACAGAATTAGAATCTGGCTCCAAACAGGGGGGAGCAAAGGAATATATGTGACTTTCACTCTCAGGTTGATGGTTTCCATCCACCTAGAACATCAGTTCAGTGGGATCGATATACTTAAACCAACATATACATATCATATACTATAAGCAACTCATTTCATCTCATTTCTCTTGTTTTTATATGGTTCTATCATGTTCTATCACTAACATTAGTTACAAGTTAGGACCCAATCAGAATCCGAATTCTTGATTGGCCCCGCAGTGGTTGGTCATCACAAAGCCAAATCATCACTTGAGGAGCCCACGACACAGAGCTGCCCAAAGTGACAGCTGACACACCTGCCGACATCGTGGGCGATGCTGACAATTTGTGAGACCTGCCGACTTTTTGATGACTCCTTCGTATTGTTGGTTGCTTTCAGGAACGAAATGGAGCTGAAAACAAATGGATTTTCATTTTCAGGATTCCGCACCTATCAGCTCGACTACTGGCTTATCACCAAGCCAGAAATAGGATCTGCTTTTTCATGCTGATCCAAAGTGGTCGTCCCTGGGGCCGCCTGAAGCGATTCCACTTGGAGGACAAACGCGGCGGTTGAGCCAAGAGGCCAGTGTGACAACATACGGCAAAAAGGCGGTCAGTGGGGCAGGGAAATATCGTGGCACCGGACAACCTTGAGACCCCACTCTGAAACTCTATCCAAATTCAACATCATTCAACATCATACAACCATATTCAACCAGTATCAAAACTGCACATTCAACGTGAAATCATCTTTGAAGTGGATATAACGTGCCCTAACCTGCACCTATCAATCTGTCCATGGCTAAAAACAGGTTGAACTCCCCTATGTTTAACTCCTCCTGGCTGGGATGGTTTAGGAATCCATTTTGCCGTGGCAAATACACCAAATGCAGCTCCATCCGACTCCTGTCCGTTGAGCTCGGGGACGTTGCGCAAGCCATCCAGTGCCACCTGCATTTTTGTTGCATGTTGAAGCCAACGAGGATGGACCAACCGAGGCCAATCTAGGAATTTGCGGGTCATTTCCCCAGGATCATCGAAAAAATCTGAAACCTGTCTGCAATCAATCAAATTAATTTGTCTACTATCTCTCTTCAAATTCATGGTCTTGAACGATTGCATGGAAGACAGTCCATTCCTAATCCGTCATGCTTGAAGTACCTGAAACATGTCACAACCTAGTTGGGATAAAATTCTATTCTAGCCGGTTGGTGGTTTCAATATGTTTCAATTTCAATCTGAGAAACAAATCAGAGTCATTGGGTCATTGGGGATCATTGCAAGAGAAACCTTCAGAAACACCCAATACCATGTCTTACCCACTGCGTCTTTGTACATCGCCAAGCTCTGTGAGTCAAGCACCCACAGCCAGTACGCGTCGGTAATTCCACATCTGCGGTCGCGCATTGTGATGTGATGTTATCCCCGCAGCTGCCAAATTTGATTGGCAACTAGGATAGGGTACTGTTGCGGTCTTTTCACCAAACACTGTAGACTCTGTAGACTTTATCAACATCTCGTAGTTGCAAATCTTTACCATTCTTGACCAATTTTGGGGTGTGTACCGGTCTATATCCTTTTCCTGGCTGTCAGATGTGTACAGTAGACCAAGAAACAGCTGATGGACAAACCACAGCAGAACTTTACTTATAATATGGCACAAATTTATTGCATCAGTCAGTTGGTAACTGAAAAGATCGGTGCTGATTCTCGACGTGGGATGTCTTGAGTTTTCAACCCCAATTGTGTCCAGCGAGAAAAGGATTTGGGAGAACCTTCACCTATTGACCTATGGATTTCTATGATGAAATCAACGTTGATGTAGCAGAACTTCTGGGGAATATAGATGAATATAGTGTATCGATGTGTGTCCCATAACCGTCCGTGACTGCGCAGATGTCAGAAATCAATAGAAATCTCGTAATTATTGGGCCCGTCGGGCTGGGCTTTCAGGCTCCAGCCCCAAAAAGGACCGGAAGATAGCAGCAGGCTTTAAAAAGCTGCTTGCTGGTGGAGTCAACTTTTGATGTTCGCCACAAAAGATTTCGCAAAAACTGGTGATGACAGAAGCGGCAGCCCGGAACTTCCGCTCGTGATTTGCCCTTGCCCTTGCCTAGTTTGTTTTGTTTGACACATTGCCACACCAGTGCACGTTTGAACACTGCCTCATTCAAAGCTCAGCAACTGCAAGTCCCATGAGACACGCCAGAAACATATGAATTCGATTGAATTCTCATATGTGGCTGAGTTGTGTCAACATGCTCTGCGCTTTCCCATCTGAGCTAAACAAACCTATGGCCAGCTTGAACAACCGCTGCTCCACCAGCGCCACTGGGGCGCTTCAACCCCAGACTCGGTATAAGCCAATCGTGATTCCGATTGACTTGCAAAATAAATAGTGTAATTGAATATGATTGCAGAATATTGCAGAACTGATACCCAGAACTCAAATCTCTCAGAGCAAGTCTGCTTCTAGGCGTGTCCCGCCTGAAAGCAATCTTAAGCCGGTGCTATTTTGCATAGTGGGTCAACATTCCCAGCTCCGCAGAGTTCCGCAACCGTCTCCCGGATTTTCAAGGAGACCCCACAAAACTCCATGGCAGGATCAGTTTGGGTATTGCTGCCATGGCTGAATAAACGAGTCTTGTTTAGACAAGTGCAGTGGCACCACTGCATTTGCTTGTGATGAAACTGTGATTCCGCACATTTTTTTTGGGCGCGGATGTCCAGCATTTCACAGCTATCACTGCAGTATTTTCGGATGGAGATTTCAAATTCTTCCATCCCTTTGGCCAAGATCAACATGTGGACTGGAGGGTTCCTCAAATGGGTACCCCCAAATCATGCATTTATAGATGGGATTTTCATGGATTTTCCACCTACACCATCCAGCTATTGGGGTACCCCATAGGTAGGAAACCTCCATATTCCAAAAGCCACTGAAGAACCATGATACTCTTCCTTCTCTCAGAGGGAGCACTAATCCTGGCAGCTCAACTCGCTGGGACAAGAGACAGATTGGGTGCTCCAAGGTGCTCCCATATTGGTTGAATCGGTTCGCTAGGCAACTCATGGTCATGGATAGTCCAAAAATGGGTGAGACCCGAATTCATGACCATTCCAACATTTCCAATGGGAAAGGTGCCGACTAAACCATGGAAATTCTGGGTGCATAACATGATGTAACATGAAACAACATGACATAAACCATTATAGACCATGTTCAGACACCCACGTGGTAGCATCATGTCCACTAGCCACCTGCGCCACTTTCAGGTGGCCGATCAAGCGCTTTGCCGCCATGGCCTGAAGGGCAAGGGCACATGGCCGGGAAAAGATGATGAGGGATCCTCCAAGAAATGGATTTTTGGCAAATTATGTTTCCTGATGTTTTCTGATTTTACTTTACAAATCGACCTTTTCAGATCATCCATTTTATATACAGTTCCATGCAAACAATCAGCAGGTTTGCCTGGGAGAGAATCTTGTAGTGATGCAGGCCTTTGTAGAAATGTAGCAAGCAGTCTCCAGATTGAGCGCTGAAAATCAATGCGCTAGGGACTGTCCAACATTTACCTGGCCCCTGAGCATACCACTTAAAATACAGGTGTGGTCTGTAAGGGCTGAGAATGATGCATGGAACACATAGACGTTGAATCCAGTATTGAGTACGGCCTGGTCTACACACAAACATACATACTATTACATACCACTGCATTCGATTACATTTGACTACAGTCCATTCCATTGCGTTCCATACAAATAGATAGACACATAGATAGATGGTAGATAGATGTAGATAGATAGATGATAGATGATTATAGAATATTATAGATGGACAAATAAATAGATGGATAGAGATCTAGCACATTCTAGCACACAGGGCTGTCTGCGACCCCCCGTCCCACCAGCCACCAACCCATCTCCTTGGCTTTCTGAGAATGACCCACAGAGGCAAACACAGAGGTGGCATCCTGTGGGCGGCGCCCAAGAAAAATCGCTGGATGAAAAATCGTTGGATCACCTCCCAAGCTGGTATGGAGCAGCCACACCACATTCAGGCTGCTTCATTTTGACAGTTTCTTGCAAAGTCAGGTACCACTTGACATAGTTTTGGCAGAAGTAAATCTTTCCATCAAAAGCTTGAGAGCCCTCGCCCAAATCCATCAGAGTAAACATCCCGAAATCCCCAAAGTCCAACTTCTGAGGAGCCAATATGATATGTTCCAGTCTCTCCCGCCCAAGCCTTACCGGCATGCTGCAGGATGATCTGGCTCCCCCCTGGATGGATGCGGTGAAACTTGGTCACATCGTAGACGTGCCCGTTCATGGCGATCCAAATCTCGGCGGATGGCTAAAATGGACCTCTTGGAAGCTTCTGGGTACCACATGGTTCCGCAAGGTACCGCGAAGAAAATGGATCAACGGATCAACTAACTTTGTTGGGGACACCAACTATAAGATATTATATGATTTATGATCTATTGGATCTAACTTTCCATTTTCACTGGATCCCCACGTTTGAGTGAAGCCACGATGAAGAAGGCGACACAGGGCCCTGACTCCGGGGTCATCCAGCGTCCGGTGTGCGGTCAACTCAGCCTGCGGATGCTCAAATGGTGATAGCTTGAACTCTAGGCTACATACACATATATTAATGTAAATGTATATATATATATATTAATATTATATATGTATAATTATGTATATATATAATATTATATAATATAAATAACACATATGCATTACAGCATATCATATGAAATCATATGATATCATATCATACTCATATATCATATCATATTAATCATATCCGCTAATTGCATCTTAGTATATAATATCATATCATGATATATAATGATATATCATATCATATCATATTATATAATATCATATCTATTCATATTGTATAATATTGATAAATATCCATGTGGTCCGTATACCGATTGTGCATCATTATGTAAGGTAGTAGTGCGGTGGGAAGCAACATTGCGTACATTTGAGTGAAGTCGCGAAAGGATGCGAAAGGCAACAAGGCAAACAAACTGAATGAAGTGACCTGGGATTCTTGACCAACACTCTGAAAAGATGGAACGTGACATGGGATAGTCTTCGCAGTCAAGGGATACAGAACGGACCAGCAAATGGCTTCGTTGCCACAAGTTGCAACGCTTCCCCAAACATGGCTGGTTGATGAGATTTATTGATATACACAAATGACCAAGTCAGCTTTGGACAGCTTGAGGTTTCCTTCGAACATGCTTTTTGAAAGCTGCTGGCAGCAACCTTTGATGACTCATATTCTCCAGCTATACATTGCAAACAATGACAAACACATCCGGCATCGTCTGGCCCAATATGAACAAAATGGGAGTTGGTTTCCACCTCGCTGCATCCAACTAATGAGGTGAGACGCTGACAGCCCACCTCAGTAATGCTGCGGACTGTGCGGAACTCTTCCACCTCCTGGATCTCCTGGTGCAGTGGGTGAAGACTCGCTTGGTCACTTGGATCCAGATCATCTTCCCAACTTCCCAGTCCTTTGGGAAAGAATCGCTCAATTACGAGACGATACCCTCAGCAACTAGGATGGTTAATTACTAAGAAACTTCCCATCACCATGAGAGCCATTGCAACCCTCTTGGCAAAAAGATGCACCTTCCCCATTGCGCGAATCATTGAAAGGAAGGAATGGCCGAAGAACCATGTCCCGTACTTGAAGTTATGTGCCTCTGTGAGGTTGTTGAACAGGCAAATGACCTATATACATCTATATACTACATATTCATAAACAAAACTGTAAAACCGCTCAATTATTTGGGGAGTGCAGTGCCTTGCAGACTTCAAAATGCAAACTTAAAATTGCCTTGGAAGATCCCCTCGCCTCACAGGTCCCCATAAGTGCTCCTCCATATCTTTAGAGCAAGGAGCGTTGCTAGGCACTGCCAAGGAGCCTTCGCAACCTCGACCATGCCGCCATTCCAATATTTTGGAGCACAATACAGTGGGTCATGCAAGTCTCAAGTTCTGACTTAGACCCACATGGATAAAATATAGAATCTTGAATGTTAAGATTTTACAAGCTGGGATTGACCTGAAAACATGGAGGTGTTTAATGGTCAAACCAAGGCCAACCTTCTGGCATGTTGCGAGCCTTAGATACTACATGTTTGAAAATGTGTGTAGCTTTCGGGGGTGTTCCTTCAAAATGGCCAAGATAGAAGCCAAACAAAACCAGAAAACAAAAACAGCAAAGAGAACATGTGAATCAAGAGAGAAGCATCAGGAACGAAGAGTCAACAACGAAAGAAGACAGCCAGCGAAAGAAAGAACAAAGGCAAGAAGAAAGAACAAAAAAACGAAGAAAGCGGACCTGGGAGGAGTTAAACCCCCAAGTTCTCTGTTTCAGCCACACAATTAAAGACGCAACGCTGCACCCATAGGGCAACAGGTCCTGTTGCACCTCCTTTTTGCTTTGTGTATGCAGGGCGTGGCTTGATGATGGCGGGTGCCGCATCAAGTGAGTCCACGCTTCTGACTTCTTTCCAAGACCGTTTACAAATTCATACAAATTCCAAATATCTACTGTAGTCTCTTCATGTCTCTTCTCAGGTAGTCTTGACCTCAGATAAAGTGGACAAAAGATGATTGAACAAGTACACAAACCCATTCACAACGTTTTCCTGAAGAATGCCCGAATTCGACTGTGTTTCTATGTCTATGTGTCTCATCTGGAATGTTCAATGCGACATTGTGCTGCCATCAAAATGAAGCATCCCAGTAAGGACAGGCAACAATGATTTGACACTGTCAACCTGTTTGCTGTTGCTTTGATCCCAACTCTTGTTGGTTGTACGTATCATTAATATCCCCATTTTTGTCCATCCTACGAGTAACATCTCCACTATTGTTACTGAAACACCCACTGTGAATGTGTTTCTGCTTTTTTTTTGCGGAAAGTAGGGTACCCCCAAATTCAACAGTTTATCCAAGTTTCATCATCATTTTCCTTATCAATGTACATCATATCTACATAAGCCATCATAAGCCCTGGTTTTATTGGGACCAAAATGGCTGACAAACACCGCAATCAGATCATCCCTGAGCGACTGGCGCTCAATACGAATCACGATCTCATCCTTCTCTTCGCAGCGGCGGTAGGCCAGGCCTGGTGGCCCAGGTCGAAACGGTGCATGGTGTATCTACCATCATCGCTACAATGGCCCTGATATCGCTGGGGAACCATTCATTATCATTCATTCATTACTGAAGTATAAGTAATATGTGAAAATGACATACACACTCAAATTCATATAGGGCATATGGTGGAGAAACTCATCCACGACTCGTTCAATAGCTCTCAAACCGCAAAGGCACCTCTGGCACCCTTTGTCTTCGTGCCCATGGTGCCAAAATAGAAGTCCAACCTGCAGTGGCATTGTGGCAATCATGGCTTTGCTGCAAGTAAACCAGGGCCTGGGATGCTGCTGAGATAAAAGGTGCTTGGCTGTTCTGACTACAAGATACAAAGAAATCGAAACCATGTGTTCGTCTCTGATGGCTGGACCTATGTCGTCCGTCTATATTTGGGAGTTCAAACATTGACCCTGTCTCTTGACAACGAGCATCTCAGAGTGTTTCAGTTCAATAAGAAGGATACTCTACGCATCTTTGGTGCACAAAAGAGCAATAGTATACAGTAGTTTGCAATGTATAGTCAGATTCCGTAAGTCCGCAAACTGCGCGATTTATATACTGTGAGTCCATCATGTCCATCTCAAGAATATTTAGTGTGGGTCAAAGTTTAAGGTCACAGGTCCAAAGAGTTTGCATGTTTTTGGTGGCGGGCATTTGAGTGGCTCGCGACTGTTGTCACATGTTGTGTGTGTGTGTGTCACATTTGTGGGGTGGGCTAAAAACGTTCATTTGCAGTTGTGCACATGCTGAATGCTACGCTACTGTACTTCACTTGCGCTTGCGCACATTCTGGATGCTACGCTGCTGTACTTTCACTTGCACTTGCGTACTTGCGCACATGCTGGATGCTACGCTATTGTACTTTTACTTGCAATTGTTCACATGCTGGAGGCTACGCTACTGACGGTCATTTGCAGTTGCGCACATGCTGGATTCTATACAACTGGGACCAGCTCGACAGTTTGTTTCCAAGCAGCATCACGACCCTGAAGTGGGAAAGTTGAAGCCAGCTTTGTATGAAGTAGATGGGCATGGAGATATTCCCACCTTTCGCAGGACATGGAAATAGATGCTACTTTGCGAAAGATTGGTCGACTGGCAGCCCGCGTATCAAGAAAAGGAGCTGCGGCTCTTGCAAAGACACATCCGGGTGGTGCTCTTGGAGATCTGAGAATAGCGATGTTGTTGTTGTTGTTGTTGTTGTTGTTGTTGTTGTTGTTGTTGTTGTTGTTGATAATGACAAATATTATATTCATATTGATGTTGGGGAAACTGTTGATGATTATGTCTATGTGGGTCCCATGATGATGTTGATGTGATTTTGATGATGTTGATGAAGAGGTTGGTGATGTTGTCTATGTTGATCTAATGACGATGTTGGTGACTATATTTAAGGTGATGTTGGTGAAGATGTTGATGATGAAAGTTTCGTTTCGTTCGTTTTTGACCCTTTTTTAATTCCCCCCTAGGAAACCTTTGAACCATGTCAACAGCAGGGAGCCCCTCCAATGCGCGGCACCATGTTTCGATTGGACCCATACCAATCTGTCCGCCTCACCGCAGCTAAGGTTCCCAACAGGACACCCAAAGCGGATCCATAGTTGGCCCGGTGCAAAGTATGATGATCTGCATGGAAGTTGTCCTGCCAGGATGAGAATGGTGATATTTTTGTGATGAAGTTTCAAAATTCCAAGCATGCTTGAAATTGTTTGAAACCTGTTGAGACCACCCATCGACTGAATGAAAGGAATTCAACAGTTTGATCATTCGTATTCAGAAATGAATGGTTTCCCCAGCCAAATCTTGGCCTGCCATGGCTTCCAATGTAACACCCATGAGTCTCCACTGGCAACATACGTATATTAACGAGAAACGCTAGACATGGTGGAACTCTCCAGTACTGCACACTACTTAATAGACCTGACCAGTATCACATGATTGGGTAGTAGTTCCTCGATGTTGCAGGATTCTCAATCAAACGTGATTCTTCTTTTCTATATTTGTTGTCCTTGAATACTCAAGCTAGAGAATCACCATGGCAAATGAAATAAAATACCATGATATGATCAGCACAGCCATTTCAAGTCATGCTACTGGGGCGCGTCGGACATCTCAATTCCAACACTGATCCACGGACCCTGGCCTCATCCATATGGTAGCCACTGTCCTGGCTTTGGAATGCTACATGACGGCTACATCTCAAGTATACTGCACATCCATTCAGATTCATCAATCTGTGCAAGTCGTTCAATCTCATCCATCTGTGGTCTTTGAACTTCTGTTGTCCCAATCTTGACTCAATTACTTCATTACTCATTTCATCCTTTCACCAAAGTGATGACCAGGCGGCATGAAAGTACATAGTACTGCTTCAATGTCCTGGATGCACGTCATGCGGTCCACGTATTTGACACTTGCGGAACCTTCTTCAACTGAAAGTTGCGAGCGTGCAAAAATTGGGGTCCCCTCCCCAGCAAAGAATTGTCTACGTAGTTGATCAGGGAAAACCAATGGTTCGCCTCTCCCCCAGTTTTAGAACACCGAAATCAACATGTCACCAGTTGTACCTGGCCACCGACACCACATACGCCCGGGTCCTCTTTGGTTCGCGTGTGCGCTGGCTTGTTGGTCAGCGACCTGACGTCAACTGATCTCTAAGGCTGGTTTGTGAACACAGACCGCTTGGCCACATATAGTACCAAAAAAAAGGCAGATAGACACGCGACAAATCTATGCAAGGCACATATAGAGTACGCATTGGAATAGAAATGAATAGATGAACTGCACAAAAATAAATACAGCATATATATGTATATATATATATACATGTATATATATATATATATGTACACATATATTAATCATCCCCCATCTATAGATTATTTCCCCATTCAAACCTTCATTTAGTTCGGGGATTTTTCATGGAAGTACCACTGGTACCACGCAATGCCATTCTCCTTACACCTGAGGTACGGGCGCATGAATCGTGTCGAGGTTCAGGAAATAGGGAAAGAACAGGCTGGGTGCCAAGAGGCCTAGGGGTCGAAGGGCTGAAGAGGATGACAACGGGGATTCAATATGATTTAATAGGGGTGACTGATGGGATTTGATTGACCAAACACATGACCAAACAATTTTATGATATATTTTAATGTGATATTTCAGGGGATAATTGTAATAATAGTAGGGGATGAGAGGGACAACTGATGGGAACTGTGATGGGTGGAAGACCACCCCACATCTCATTCCCTGAGACACTGGCACGGCAACGTTTCGGCCAAGATCCAAAAGAATTCCTGCCAAACACCCCAACAAAGCCCAGCTTTTCCAAGTAGGTGACTCGATCCAGGAAGAAAAGCAACCTACCATACCAATGTGTGATAGACAAATGATCAGCTTGACATAGCTTGACATTGCTTACTGAGGACCATCCGTGTCTATTCAGCAATGATCTGTCGTGCGAGTCGTGCCCACCTCGTTCATGCCACTGCCATAGATGTGGGCATCAAACGCAGTGGTGTCGTGCAAATAGTGATGCCTATACGGTCAGGACATGTAGGGAACAACCACCTTCCCCAAACTCATACCGGCATGGGTAAAAATCCTGATCAAGCCGCAACCAATACAAGTAAGCCTTATTAATAATTTGATACCCATACTTGCCAAGGAATTCTCGCGGAAACTTCGTACAGTTTGACCTTGGACGGATGAACCGGGCGTTTTCCACAGGATTTCACTTGCTGCAGAAAAACAAACATGGTAAATATCGGTCAGTTTTTTTTGTTGTCATCTCTCCCTTTGTCAAACTCTGTTGTATTCGGGTGCCGAGGCGCATCTTGTGGGCGTGCTGGTACACAACCGGCCTGTGAAAGGTATGACCAGTTTGAAGGGGATGTTTCCAGCTTCTCCGGGTGTGATTCACTTTCCCATTGAAACTCATGACCCTGGAAGACACAGGACTTGCGAAGCCATAAATCTGGGACCATTGTGCTCACAGATGATGTCATTGTGCTCACTGTACTCAGATAGAATCAACATGATGTCATAATCAGCTTTATTGGGTCCCTGGGAATGACACTGGGCTTCAACACTGTTCAACCACGTTCAACCAATTTATTTCCACAGAGCAACACAGCTTCAAGGACCGGGCAAGTGTCCAATGCGATGCTCCACGTAAAAGCAAATCACGAAGCAGGGCCTTGGGATCCAACTTTCCTCCCTGGCCATTTCCACAGTCTCTTGGCCAAGTGTCGAGCTCTCAAACTCCAGAATCTACCGAATCCGTCGGCGTAATGTTGTCGTCATGTCATGTTATGTATATAGATATTGCACAAATCATACATTTGCAGCATGTGAATATGTAATCATATGTACATGTACAATGATTATGTGATATCATGTGATATCATGTGTATGATTGTGTATGATTTTGTATACATATCACATATAATTAATGTGTCAACATCAGTGGAACACATCAATCAGGTTTGTTTCTGAAAACATGACCAGTTGAAACCATGACCATGAGGCGCTCACCACCGGCACAGGCGCAGGGTCTTCTGGTAGAGGCCATAGCGCTTGATGACCTCGGAAAAACCGAGATTACTTTGGAAAGGGTTATGCAATGGGTAGTATATAAACAGTATATAACACATAGATACTCATTACTGCTTGGAGCTTAATTGGTGAAACAACCAACCATAATGATGCACGTTCGGCCGTAGGAAATGAAAGACAACAGCACAAAGTATCACCCAACGCCTAAGATCGGCACAACGGTCAGAAGGCCAGTCAAGATCATCAGTCCCAGGTTGAAAGAATACCTTAGCAAACAGATGAATGTAAAACCTATTGAACCCAGAAGACATTCTCGGATCACCTCCCATTCCATGCCCCATTCTTTGCTGCAAAATGTGGTTGATGACAAATGCTCTATCTTAAGCTTGTACCATCATTGAATCATCATCCATCATCATCCAACTTGACATCGTTGCCAACTTCCCCGTGATGTTGCCAAAGCCACCCGCACAGCGAACCAAACACCACCAGGAAGTAGGTCTTCGTGTTGAAGCTGCCGTAGACCTCCAACCCCGAACTCTGGTCCATTGAAAACACGTGAAACCAAGCCTGGATTCATCAAGTCCACAACCACAGCTTTTTGCCTAGAAAAAAACACTATAAGATTATGAGATGCAAAAAAAGCTGGAGTTTGGAGAGCCTCCATCTCTGTCGTGATGGATCCAGTTGGATCAGCTATTTTCAGACTGCAAACGCAAGCGAAACAGCCACCAAAGGTACGAGTACCAGTTTAACATAGTTTAACCCATCAGGAGCCACAGATTCATCAAGTCTGCTGTTTTTCAGAACCTTCCTACATCTTCTTACCTATGCCGCTATGTCAAACTCCATCTTTCCGGGCGCACATTCAGTAGATAGTATTCAAGCATATTTAATCTATATCTAGCCTGGGCGAAACTTCCCCCCTGATTTGGATTCACTGAGTAGCAAACCACATGCAGGAGCAAGCGTTGAGCACCAAAGCGTTCAGAGCTCAAATAGTACCTGGATCACTGGACGTGGCATGCCGTGGCCATGTGAGACCTGCATCCCAACTCATCCGGGGTTATCTGCTTGTTATTTCATGCATGTCATGCTATCTTATCTTAGAGACTTAAGGTGGATCATTCAGGTATGGGAACACGAGATGCTCTTTCTAGCCTCGTGCAAAATGGACAAAAGCATCAAACTGGGGATGGCTTCAGGGTCTAGTCACGATTATATCATCACCTGCCTAGTGCCAGGCCCCGAGAATTTCGTTGGTCGCTTCAACCCATACGATATGTCATTGAAATATGCTCATCATCTCCGCACTGGATGTGGGCTCTCTGAGCATCCAAACACGAGGCAGTTCAGGACAAAGTCGATGGAAAAGAATGCAACCTTGATGAACAATGGATGAACAATGGACCAATGACCCTTTTGCAAAGCACCGAATTGTTGGGAATCAGATACCACTGGCTGCTGTGAAACCAGTGTCTCACAGCTGACCTCTTGTAGATGCATAAGCATGATGTACTTCTTCTCTGAAGAATCCAAACGCTGGGCGAACAATCAAATCAATGGTTCTATGGCAGCCATGTGTGCCTATCTTCAAAAGCCTAGGGATAACACATATCAAGATAAAGATCAGTGAAATTATCATGAAGAAGAGACAAAAGCTTGAACACCTCCGTGACATATCCGTGTGATTTGTACAAATGAGTTGAGTGAGCAGTGGTCGGCTATCTTGCCTACACCAGAACCTGGAGGACCTCATCACAAAGTCTGCTGTGGAAAGTGAGGAACCTAGCTGCGAATCCTCTTGGGAGCATTTGCACATTTAGGATTTCTCTGTCAAACCCATGGTGAAACATGGTGAATTTGCTTCCGCGATAATCACAATCGTTTTCCTTTTGCCAGACTCAGACAACAGAAAGAAAATGCACGTACCCGTACCACAGGCTTTCAACATCTGATGACGAACTAGAATCGCTGGAATATATTTGAATCAACTTTGGTGACCCCGAAGTTGGATGATTGAAGAATAAATATATGTGATGCTATATCAATGATATGTGCATAATCATATTACAGGTATCATATATGATATTTATATATGTATTGATATCTTATATACACACATTTACCTTCATGTATCACCCCATCCTTAGACTAGGCTGTCTTGATTGATTCTGACCATCCCCACTTCTTGCTGAACCCTTCCTTCCCTGCAAGGCACCATAAAAGTGGCGTCAATGGTCACCGTTGGAAGCCTGGGCACTGGCTGGTGGGCAACTGTGGCAACAGTCATATCTCCTTGGCAACCCCCCAGGGAACATAGGTCACATTCCAGTGATCTTGTCCAGAGATGTTTTGTTGGCGAAAGGCCAAGCAATAGCTTTGGGCAACACCAGTAATTATTATGAAATATAGCATGCAACATATATTTACTTGTTTGATCTTGTTTGCTGTACGACATGCTAAGTCTAGCCCTTGAGACAACTTGTGACTGGCTGCCTTTCAACTCTTAACACAAGATCTTTCGAACCCCCGGTGGCTGTTCCCAGGTCTCATCCCAGATTTTCTCCTGGCATCCCAGCCAGTAAAAGGCACCCGCGGCGTGCAGCAGCGCCTTGCTGGTCAGGAGCTAAGGGAAGGGATGGGAAGGGGCCAGCAAGTCAGCAAGTGGCTTCGCTTTCCTGATCTATTTCCGATGTTTCCGATCTACTAGTAGGATCTAGTAGGTGGTTTGTTGAATACACAAAAATTGTGCCATGGTCATTCAACATTTTCAAATTGGCAATGCTGACACTTCGAGCTTTGACCATGACACAGTCGTTTGCTTGTCACGCCGTGTATGAGCAGCGGCAGGAGGGCCTTGATCCCCCCAAAAAGCTACTACTGGTGACTGGTGCAATTTGGACATCAATAAAACGGCGATTGGGCCCCCGCGACAGACATTGGTTTAAAGTCTAGACACTTTCAATTCAAATAAGACTAACATAGACAAACTAGCAGAAGTGATCAGAAGTGTAGGTGGGGAGGGAAGGACATCTTTCCCCATAAGAACTGGCCACAACATTTCCGCTCAGTGAAGGCCACGTGCCGCCATGTCGCCGCGACGCACAGGCTACAAATATAGTGCAGCAGGCCTAAGGCAACGGGTTGAAACCAGCCCTAGAGTTCCAAGTGGGATCTCACCACTTTTTGTACTGCCCCAGTCGCGTTACAACTGCACTGGAAAATGCTGCGTCCGGGGTATGGAATTAGTTCTGGTGTGACTCTTACTGAGATTATCATCAATCTTACCCTACCTATGAATGCACCAAATGATGACCAAATGGGTCTTGTTTCCAGAATACAGCATCAATTTGGTGCTGTTTGGGTTCAATGATTTATGAACAAAACTCACATTCTGAAAGTGTACCAGTGTACCAAATAATTTGAAGTACTATACTACATACATGTCCCGCTTTTATCGACAATACGAATCAACATGACGATTGTGTGTCACATATAACCGTCAAGGTCAGGGATGTGCATGCAACCCATTTCAACATCTTTACAAAGCCAAACCATCCCTCGCCCCCTACACGAAACACACATGATTGACGGCTTGTATTTTATTGCATGAATGTTTTGTGAATGTAGGGGATACATCCGCAAATTGCAGTGATTGATGCTACGCAATCCACATTTCGACCCTTTTCGACCCATGTGCCGGAACATCTCCCTATTCACCCGAAGAGCTGTGGTCGAAAATGCTGAGACCCAGACAATCCGACCCCTGAAGATCGTGGCAACACAGATCTGGTGAAGCATCATGACCGAATCATGACCATTGGGTGTAGATCTCCGTCACAAAGTCACAAGATGTCACAAGTCATAGTTCTCATAATGCATCAAAGTGCTAGGAAGCACACTCGGAGGATCAATGTGGGTTGTTCGAGTGTGATAATATGTTAATGATGCATAAATTGAAGACCAGACCATTGGAAGCAACTACAGTAAGTCTCGAAATGCTTTGTCTTCGTAGCCATATTTGGATTCGAGAGTTCGGTTGAGACGATTCGGAAGCTGGGTATCCTCACATTCGTCAGCAAGCGGATAAATGAACCTGTTGCCAATCCACAGCTTTTTGAAAGGGCTGCAGTTACCAAGCTGATTAACACACAAATAATATCCGTGCATCACTCTGGATATTCTTGCATTGGCCGTGCATGACGAAATCGCGCTTCCATGCTCTTTCATCACGATGGCTTTGCAGCAGGCAATCATGCTTGGTTAGCCGAAGAATGGGTGACATCAATTTGTCTGGTGAACCCGGTGTGTACTGCAACCTTTGATTTTATAGTCAACTGTAAAATGCGCTGAGAGAACACACTCACTCAACCACTCGTCGGAAGTGAACTCAATTATGTAATATATGCTCATGTGATATTCACGTATATATATATATATATATGTATGTAAAATCATATAAACATGTATTTCTGATTATTTCTGTAGAATTGATATAAGCTTGTAGCACATCACACCTCATAGCTCAGGACTTGAGAACAACCATTGCAATAGAACAAATTAATACAAATTAATCTTAATCGTCTAGATGAGTGCGTGCAAATCAGGAAGCACGCAGGCACACGCACACACACACACACACCACAAACACTCCCGGACTGACAAACATCCATAGTCATACAATTCTAAACAGCCACACACATCCACATACGATTACAGTATTGGATCCTGATATTTCATGATTTTTGTATCGACATGCCTGAAATCCTCTTGATCCAACGAATCAAACATGGTCAAACAATGTCAAACACAAGCACAGGGTACCTGTGAAGGATAGTGGAGCGACTAGGAACTGCAAAGGTCCAACCTGGGCGAGGCAGGATGCGGGTCTGGAAGGTCCGAGCATTGTTGACCCCGTGTCCAAGAAAACTGGCACATCTTGTCAACATGGATGACCCGGTTCAAAGTTTGGGGGGTACAGGAGTCTCAATGGTCGCTAGTCGCAGCAAAATCTATCAACCCAGGCAGGCTTTGGATATATGAGAAATATTAAGAAAGATAGATGAATTTCGTAAAAGGAATGGCCAACCGGTTGAAGGTTGACATGAGCATAACCTGGACATGTCCGGATCAAGGCTTGGCCTGGTTTTGAGGGTCAAAATGTGATGAGAAAGATACATATGAGATTGAAGGTCTCAGATTTTGACCACTGACATCCACCAAAATTGCCCTATCCCACGATGTCCCAGATCTGTTGACTTTCCTCTGGGTTTTCACACCAACAAACCCCAGCTGCCATAGGCCAAGCAAACCACACACTGCAAGGCCTTGGAAGCGAGGCCAAAATCTTTGGGACATATGCGCGGAATTGCGCGGATATACTTTCGCTCCATGGATCCTCACGATATTTTTGTGAACCATAATGAACCATTATGCAATGCAAGTTTAGGATAGTTTAAGTAGTTTTCCAATAAGAATATGATTATGTGTCTCTGTGTGTATCCCGCGGCATTCTTGAAACCTGTGTCCATCCTGTCCAAAAATGTCCAAAAAGCTTTGTGTATCCTTACACTTCAAAGCCTCTGTGGGACGCTTAGGGGTGGATTCATCACAACTTGCGGCTAGCTGGCGCCATTGCTTGAAGATTGCTACTCTCTGCACATCACTGCACCTTTTTGGAACCATAAGTAGAAGTCATGATAGATGTCGTTGCTCTTGACTTGACCAGTGAGCATCTTCCCCGTAGAGCATCTTCCCAGTAGACAAATAAGTAGAGTTGACACCACTGACCTTCAAAAGTTCGTTCTTGATCCCAAGCATGCGCATGCGCAACCACAAACAAACGAGTATTCATATTACAAGAACCCTGTTGCGCACAAGATGTTTGCCATTTGCTGGCATGGACATGCATGGACGATATTTCAATCTTCATTGAACATTTCATGGATGATCCTGAATGCTACCATTTTCTGCCGCCTAATCGTTTATGGAACCCACAAATTCTCCACAAAAACGCCCCAGGAAATCCCTGCCATCAGGTCCCATTGCGCCATGTGACACGCACCAAAAAACTGGATGCCAAAATGCCGGTGAAGTCTGGCTCCTCAGTCTCCTGCGTGCCATGAGTTAAACTGGAAGGATTTCAGTCGAATGGGGAAGTGACAAAAAGATACAAAAAGTGATTGCTATGTTGCCAATTTGTTTTTGATTCTTGAAGTTCATGATAGTTCAAGCATGCTTCAGCTTTTAGTAGTTTGCATGGATAACAACCTAGACCACAATTTCATGTCCTTTGTATTGTGGGCTTGGGGCCCCAATCCTCATCACCAACCGCGCACTGACTTCAACACCTGGTATGAGTACTGCAATGTGTTGCATGTCCCAATCCCAATGAGTCGAATGGGTCTGCACCCACAGCAAACTGGGCCATCTGTGGCCAAATATAATGGCAAATCTATCCAAATTTAGAATCCACCCATTTCAGACGTTGCACTCCCAGAATTCATAAGCGCCCAATCATCAATCTTTCAACCCTAGCAACCCAGTTGGCAGCTGCTGGCCCCAACCCACCCCAACCCCAGCCTTCAAAATGCTGCGGGTTACCTCTGAGAAGTCCCGGTTGAAGCGTTCTGCGAAGTGCTTCGGCAACCGCAGCCTAGGCATGGCTGGGGCAATTAAATGATGGAACCACCAAGCGGCCGAGTGAAAAAGGACATGTTCATACCAACGAGGAAGCATTCGAAAACTGAAGATTGAGATCCAATCGATGATTTTACTGTTCAAAATACATCCCAGTATAGAACAGTAGAGGGATTCATCCCTAGAAATGGCACCCGGAACTATTGGGCGATTCCTTTGTTCCTCACGGACCAGAAATCTCCACTCAATAGCCAGGCCAAGCTACTCCAGTGAAGCTGAAGTGCCCATCTGCAGCCAGGGCCATGAGAAGCAAATAGGCAACTCCACTTGGAAATCACCAAACATAACTTCTCATGAATTTGTGCATAAGATGATATATGATTCAATCAGAAGATTGAATATCTATAATTCTCTCTCTCTCTCTATGTATATGGATTTTTAAATGCCGTACAGTGCTCCGGCATCAGTGTCAAACGATACACGCCGTTGGCGTAGCCAAGCATTTGCAAAGAAATTTACCACATCTTGCAACATGTAACTACATGTGACATGTACACACAAATATGTATATATATATATAATATAGGTATAAAGTATATATATATATATTTATTGCCACATTACAGTAGTTTTCCCTTGATCATTGATCATAGGTCGGTATTGCATGCTGATCGAAATTCTTGGCATCAGCCTGTGCAGCAATGTCATTCATCAGCTTGCCGCTGGGAAGGTCCCTATGCACCTGGCAACACTGGCTGGTGGGAAGGTCCCATGAGTGTTGGCCAATAGTGCTGACATGATGTTTGTTCACTACAAATCCATTCTTGTTTGGGCAAGATGTTCCCCAAACTGTTCTGGGCTGCCAGATCTCTACAAAATGCATCTGATTCGCTGTTTTCCTGATTCACCAAGTGAAAGTGAGTAGAGTTAAGTACACCGTCGCTGGTCTGAAAGAAAAAAATCAAGAAGATTCAAGAAGTGAATCATTAACTCCAGTGAATGACTGCTCACATCTGCTCACCAATCATTGAAAGCTGCTAGCAACTTTCTGATCTTCTCTGGACAGAGAGGTCAGGTGGGGTCCAAAGCAAGTATGCTGTCCAATTTGGGTATGGGCTATCGGATAATATCAGACCCAAAGGACAACATGTCCCAGTCATTTCTTGTATATTCAACTATTCAACTATTTAATTTGCCGTTCCAAGCCTTGACTCAATACCATACATTTTGGCACATGGGAGGTTGTGCCAACAACAGAAAGGGCTCGCGAAGGCTCGCCTCCGAAAATCCAAAGACCACAGAAAAGTAGAGACCTTGTGGAGTGCGCGGTTCAATTTTGTGAGCTACCAAGCGGGGGCTATGACATGGTATCACTGGCGCTTGATATAGTTGGAAGATGTTGGAAGTCCCCTATCGTGCCATGTACCCAGCCCAGCAGGTACATGCAGGTACTGCAATGATATACTGAGCATCTCACGGATGATCTTGCGCCAGAGGGGCAGCACTTGCCGCAACGACATGGGAAAAATGGCCTGGAGCTTCGAACAAACGAGGAGGACGGGACTCAAAAGCAGGAACACATAGATTTTCGATAACTTTGCCCCTTGTAGGACGGGTAGTTTGACCCACATTTCCTGGCATTGTTTTGCAATCAATTGCCATGAGACGAACAAAGCGGCAAAATGGGCAGCCGGGGATTGGCACCGTTGGAACCAATTTATACCTTTTATGGGGATTGGTTGATGGGGGCAAGAACCTGTGATTGATGAGGGTATGATGAGGGTCATTGAAGTTGAGTCTTACCAGGCACGTTTGCCAGTCTTGGTTTCATGGAAATTGTTGATCTGAATCCTTACAGTACCTGAAACGTCATGTCCGGAAACACCAGAAAGAGCAGGAACTTTATCTGAAATCCCTTCCAAAACGATGTTGGTGCATTGAGATCATTTGCCTACGATTGGAGACTCACACGATTTGTAACTACCAGTCCAGCTACAGCAACCAGTCCTTGGTTATCTTGTCTCAACTGTAACACTGAATCTCAACATTGCTGTTGGATTTTGCTTTATTGGATTTCCCTTTGTCGTTGCTCAATTTTGCTCCATGGATTTCCATTGTTGCCTGTTCTGAACCCACCCATCACATCATGGGCACCTGCATTGCAGCGCGCCAAGAGCCAAACCAACGCAAGGGTTGGGTTAGTCACACGACTACTTTTGGTTTCAGCATGTTTCAGCGATTGAATATCTAGGATAGATTAGGATAGCATGTGCCACATTAATGGCATCGGAATGTTACATGTGGAGACAGCATGAGACCTGGATACCGGTCAACACACAGATCGAGGAAGCTTCCTAAAAGATAAGCGTAAGGGCCAAGCTGCACCGGTGTATTTTCCCTGGCTGGCATACTTAAGATCTTGTCCATTTCACTACTTTTTTCTGACCTCTCTCGGTCATCTCTTTTTCTTTCCATGTGCTCATGGAGCCAAATGGCTTCAGGTGTGGCATCTTTGTGCAAACATTGTGGGCTCACTCCATCTCTTTTGTCTAGAAGATGGAGCGAACTGGGGCAGTCTTGAACCATTAACATCGACTGAAGGCTGATTATGGGCTACAAGCCGCTTTGTTCTCTAGTTCCCCACTCGCAAGTAGATTTGGATAGATTTGGCCCGATGGATCTGTGTGGTACAATCTTGACATTCAGGACTTTCACCCTGGCGCCATTCCGCGCACCTCAGTGCCTGCAGGGAGGATGACACACTCAGGACGAACTCGGTAATCCCCTGAGCGGCCGCTTAGTGCCTCTCCTGACACAAAATCCCCTTGAATCAAGCACAAAGAGAGCCTAGTCTTGGAAACCAAATTTGGGTAAATCGCCTAAATTGTTCACTCAAAGTGGTGGCTGGCTAGCGGCTAGCCTCCCTTCGAGAAAAATAACAATGCTACCCATGGACTTGCAAAAATTGTTTCTCAGCCAAATTACGGGGTTTTCTCTGTGCTCTACAAAAGAACCGTGCTTTGGGAATGTAGGGAAGTTTCAAAAATCAGTGTAGTAGGCCTTTTCTGCACTGCAAACAAGGTACTTGGTGTGGCACCAGGCACCAAGCCTGCGCATTCCAAGGACTAGGGGACACCAGATCCAACACTTCAGTATCCTCATGAAGTGCGACAATGCAAAACTTGGAAGCTGGACATTGAAAATGCATATGATACATATGTAAATGTATGCTGGATGTTGCATGCCCTTACCTTTTCGTTTCACAAAAACGAGTTCCACTCCACTCATTCAGAGGTTTCTCCTCAACTCGTCTGCAAACAAGCCGGCCACAAACCTTTCGCAATAAAAACCTTTGCGGGATGGTGCTTAGCCACAGAAATTGCAAATTGCTAGTAGACTTTATGTTTTGGCGATAGTGTGAGTTTTAATGGTTTAACATCCGAAATTGGGGGAGCCCAATTTTCACCGATACCGTCCGTTTTACAGTAGACTGTACGTTCTTCCAGGGTTACCACAATCCTCCCCAAGCAAGCCATCGCGATCACCGCCACAAACGTTGCAGGAGGATCGGCTTTGCTTATTGACCTGTGATGAGCATCGTACGAGCGTAGTATGCCAGGAGCATGAACGAACGCACAGCACACCAAGCATTACACAACATGGCCATGCTTACTGGTACCTCAGTACGACCGGTTAGAGCCATAGCCAGTTGTGGGCGTGATATAACCCACCCCAATCAACGGCAAATATTGAGAAAAGGGCAATACAAGCAAACAGACTTTGAAATGAATAGTCCCCCTGCTGATAGTCTGATTCATATTCTGAGGAAGCTTGACCAATTCAAGAGGTCCAGAAAGAAAACATAGAACTTTAAGGGAGACCTTGCACAAGCAGAATAATTTCAAGACATCTGGTCCCAAATCCCACAGGAAAATCCCACAGGAAAATCCCAAAGGGAACAAAATCAATCAAATCTCTCAGCATCTCTCAGCCATTGACTGCAAGCACGCCACTCGCGGTCCTCCCGCCTCGCCACACTTTGGGCAAGTCCAATAATTTGGAGGCACCTTGGTGCCGCTTGGTGGGGAGATTCGGCATAGGAAATCCACAGAAAAGGAGAACCAAACTAAACACATGCAAATTGGAAAGGACTGCTTATATGATGCGTATTTATAAGCAAATCAATAGACAGTACTGATTGTGGAAATCCCGCGGGTGAATGTGCCAGTACCACCACCAGCTACCACATCTCTTCAAGATGTGCTTCTTTATCAATCCAAGCCCATGGTTCAGGAAAAATCGGGGAGGGCAGAGAAGTAGAGACCTAAAATAATGAAGATGAAGAAAATTGTGTATCAGCATTGAATTCCTTTTTTAGTATTTCATAGTCATATTTACACATCATGGGGACAAGATCATGGTCAATCAGGACATCAGCTATACAGGCTATACAGGTTTATACAGGTTTCAGTCCCTGTCTTCCTGTCTCCCGGACCCAGGTGGCCCAGGTGGCCGCACGGATCGCAGTTGGTACCTGGACCGGCTTCGGGGTTCCTGATTTCTCCTATAGGAAATCGGAGACCCCAAAAAGCCAATCTTCTGCTTGAAGGTCTTTTGGCCCAGTATACAGCTGGAAAAAAAGGCAGGAAAAATCACTATATTTTAATACTGCACGTTGTGAATGCAACCTTGAGACATGCCTGTCAAGAGAACTTGCCTAGAATTGAATTTCCTTTTCGCAACTGGTTTCAAAAGGCTTACCCAACCACCTGATGCCAGTGAAATTGAAGATTCATGCTTGGCTGCAGCAAATGCAGACATAGACCAACAAGGAACTGGAAATTGCTTGGGAAAAAGGGGGGAACCATCTGGCTTTGGGTCAAAATTGGGTACACTGAAATTGGATCGGTCTGATCTCTAATGCCAAATTATGTGGCCGGGGCAGCACCCAACAGCAGCTGCGCACAGACCAGATGCTTCATCCCATGCCACGACCTGCTGAAGCGAGTGAAGGATGTGACTGGTCTAGTCGGTGCAAGTGCCGATCCTTAAAAAGCAACTTTTAACATCTTTAAACACAGTATACTATATCTATATGATTTATATGTAGTAATACAGAGTCCCAACAACATCCCAATGACAATCTTGCCAGTACTAATCCACTTGCTACTCCCATCATCTTCCCAACAATCCAGGATTTCAACCTGGCACCGTGGCACCTCAAAAAGGGCGCCATCCAGGTCGATGGTATCTCCCATCAGCTCCACACCTCAGGAAGTCCCCATGGCCAACTCCAAAGCCACTCCCAATTCATTGCTTGGGCCCAATTTCAGAGTGAGTTTTTGGTCCATCTTCCCAAAGGGTTGGAGTTTCAAATGTGAAGCCAGCTTCCCATGGTGAAAACCAGGGTTTCCGGCGGGAACCAGGAGATAGCTGGGGCAAGCGCTCTGGCAGGGCCTCACATGCCATTCATGCTCATGGACGGACCACTTCAGCGATCAAACCTGGTTGGGGTTGGTTACCTGAGATTGGGGATTGTGAAGATGTCCTAGATAGGTATGTCTGAAATCGGGTATAACCCCCCAAATGGCCATTTTGATAGGGAACATGATGATCCAGCATCAAATTTGGCAGTGTCCTATTTTCAGACAACCCTATATTTCCTACGATGTCTATTCTGGATAGTGACCTGATACCAGCATAGCCTTGGTCCGCCATGGGCTCGAAGGTGGAAATCACCTCCAACACACATTCTGATGTCGGAAAAATAACCAGCTTAAAACGGATCAGAAGACATCAACATGGGACCTTCAAATTCATTCAAATCCAGTATGCAGGTTCAATATTTCCCACCTGATCCATCTGATGGATATTTTAGATCCAATGATTGTCCTCAATTCATGGTGGATCATATCCACATACCCCCCCCTAGGATTTTAACATAGCTATCAATGGCCCATTTGTGGATGATTATCGAAGGAAGTTTAGAAGTCTATACTTCCGTGTTACGGAGCAATTCATTGCCATTTCAATTCACTGTCATTTCAATTCACTGTCATTTCAATTCATTGTNTCGAAGGAAGTTTAGAAGTCTATACTTCCGTGTTACGGAGCAATTCATTGCCATTTCAATTCACTGTCATTTCAATTCACTGTCATTTCAATTCATTGTCATTTCAATTCACTGCCATTTCAATTCACTGCCATTTCAATTCATTGCCATTTCAATTCACTGCCATTTCAATTCAATGTCATTTCAATTCACTGTCATTTCAATTCATTGTCATTTCAACTCACTGTCATTTCAATTCACTGTCATTTCAATTCATTGTCATTTCAATTCACTGCCATTTCAATTCACTGCCATTTCAATTCACTGCCATTTCAATTCACTGCCATTTCAATTC
>BGPT01000832.1:174799-230172 GCA_003297045.1 Symbiodinium sp. clade C Y103 | reverse complement strand
GATGTCGCCAAGTGCCACGCCTGCCATGCAAAAGGACGCGGCGCCACACGGGCCCCAGCGGCGACCAAAGCCGCCACCAGAGCCAGCCCAGTGCCGTAAGTGCCACGCCTGCCACACAAANTGTGTGTGTGAGAGTTGTGTGTGACAATGTTGTGTGTGTGAAAGTTGTGTGTGACAATGTTGTGTGTGAAAGAGTTGTGTGTGACAATGTTGTGTGTGACAGAGTTGTGTGTGACAAAGTTGTGTGTGAAAGAGTTGTGTGTGAGAATGTTGTGTGTGACAAAGTTGTGTGTGACAATGTTGTGTGTGTGAGAGTTGTGTGTGACAATGTTGTGTGTGTGAAAGTTGTGTGTGACAAAGTTGTGTGTGACAAAGTTGTGTGTGACAATGTTGTGTGTGTGAAAGTTGTGTGTGACAAAGTTGTGTGTGACAAAGTTGTGTGTGACAATGTTGTGTGTGTGTGTGTGTGTGAAAGTTGTGTGTGACAATGTTGTGTGTGAAAGAGTTGTGTGTGACAAAGTTGTGTGTGTGAGAGTTGTGTGTGACAAAGTTGTGTGTGTGTGTGTGAAAGTTGTGTGTGACAATGTTGTGTGTGACAGAGTTGTGTGTGACAATGTTGTTTGTGTGACAGTTGTGTGTGACAATGTTGGCGGGAGGAGGCGACGCGGGAGGAGGCGGAGGAAGAGGAGGCGGGAGGTGCAAAGCAAAAAACAAGAACCCCACTCAAAGTTGTGGGGAAAAACTGTTTAACATAGCCGCTCTGAGGCTTGAACCCATGTTTTAAACATAGCCATTGGGAGGATAGGCAAAAAGCATTGCAAGGGCAATGTGCCAGCTTGTCGNTGTTTAACATAGCCGCTCTGAGGCTTGAACCCATGTTTTAAACATAGCCATTGGGAGGATAGGCAAAAAGCATTGCAAGGGCAATGTGCCAGCTTGTCGCACTCAAAGACCAGAGACATCCAGAGACAGCTTTGGGAAAGCTGTGTGGAAAAAGAATGCTTTGAAAGGCTGTTTGTCTACCCCAATTTCAGACACACCCCAAAATGACTTTAACGTAGCTACTCAAAAGTGAGGAATCAGATNTGTGGAAAAAGAATGCTTTGAAAGGCTGTTTGTCTACCCCAATTTCAGACACACCCCAAAATGACTTTAACGTAGCTACTCAAAAGTGAGGAATCAGATTGTTTTTTGACTTTAACGTAGCCATTGGAGGATGCAAATCTTTTCTGGACGGCTACGTTAAAAGTAAAAATATGTTGTGCCCTATATTGTATTGCACTTTAACGTAGCCCCCGGGGTAGGCATGACTAGGTGTGTTGAGGGAACGCCTTTTGGCAACCACGTCTATGTTAAATAGTACCAGTGTATAGGTTTGGCGGCGCTCAAATCTGAATGCGCCCAAAAGATTTGCAAAGAAAACCTTCCATCTTCAAATTTGGGCTTCCCCCATCTTTGGCACGCATTAGTACACACATAGATGGCGCAAGTCAGGAAATGGCTCAATGATGAGGACTTTCTGTTTGCAAATGTGTTTGCCAACGCCAACGCCCCTTAGCCTGCTGAACTTCCATGTTTGGAAGCCACATAGATGTCGCAACTGATGCAAGGGATTGGTGCTGAGGACATTCTGTTTGCAAATGTGTTTGCCAACGCCAACGCCCCTTAGCCTGCTGAACTTCCATGTTTGGGACCCAGATAGATGGCGCAACTCAGGAAAGGGCTTGGTGCTGAGGACATTCTGTTTGTAAATCAACGCCCCTTAGCCTGCTGAACTTCTATGCTTGGAAGCCACATAGATGTCGCAACTGATGCAAGGGATTGGTGCTGAGGACATTCTGTTTGTAAAAGAGCTTGCCAATGCCAACCCCCTTAGCCTGCTGAACCTCCAAGTTTGGGACCCGCATAGATGGCGCAACTCAGGAAAGGGCTTGGTGCTGAGGACATTCTGTTTGTAAATGTGTTTGCCAATGCCAAATTTCGTTAGCCTGCTGAACCTCCACGTCAACCCCCCTTTCAGGAAAGGGCTTGGTGTTGAGGACATTCTGTTTGTAAATGTGTTTGCCAATGCCAACTTTCGTTAGCCTGCTGAGCCTCCACGTTTGGGACCCGCATGGCGCAACTCAGGAAGGGCTTGGTCCTGAGGACATTCTGTTTGTAAATGTGTTTGCCAATGCCAACTTTCGTTAGCCTGCTGAACCTCCACGTTTGGGACCCACAGATGGCGCGACTCAGGAACATGTTTGGGGGATGGCGCAACCTTCATGCGGCGCTTTTGTTGTGTGACCCGCTTTCCCCCCAAGGTGAGGAGCCCCTCCAGCCCGAAAACCTTCTGGGCACCAGTCGTGGGGCGGGGTGTTGTAGCTAAATTTGAACTCTGCTTCTGGCCTTCGGCAGCTGGCTATCCATTGTGGGCTACCCCCCGTGTGTCTCCACTCGTTTTGGAATCGGGCGGCGCCCTCGGTCCACCTGTTTCCCCCCCCTGGTTGTTTTTCCCCCAGTTGTGGTCACTGGTTTTGTTGCTGTTTTTAGGGTACTCTCAACCACCAGTTCCGGTCTGGAGGCAGTTGCGCCATCTAAGGGGCTCGGTTCGTACATGGTTTCATGGTGGTTTGATGCTGGTTTCATGGTGATCATTGTGATGCATTTGAGTATTGATGGGATTGATTGGGGTTTGAGTGGGGTTTAAGGGATATCGTGAGATAGACTGTTAGTAGAACGTCGTAGAACGCTTTTAGAGAGCATTGTTGGCGGTTGGTCATCCAATCTGTGCTGTTTCGGGATGATTTTTTCCCTCAATTGGAGCTTCGAAACACACCACATAGATGGCGCAACTGATTTTAGAACCATCCCAAAATAGCGCCGTTTCTTTCTCACCCCGCTGCGCCATCTTATGGGTATTAAGTTTTTGGAGTTGCGCCATCTATTACAAATGGAGTGTATATATATATATATATTTAAAATGTTATACATTTATACAACATTGTATATAGGTACAGTGTATTGCGTATAAATAGAATATATTGTATTTACAAACCACATACAAAGAACGATATATCTGTATACATACATACATACATACATACATACACATAGATACATACATAGATACATACATAGATACATACATAGATACATACATAGATACATACATAGATACATACATACATACATACATACATACATACACACATACATACATACATACATACATAGATACATACATACATACATACATACATACATACATGCACATATTACATAGATCTATATCTATATATACATAAAGCGAGAGAGAGAGAGAGAGAGATCACAGAAAACAGACACATAATCATTTTGACATGCGTTCCTTGGTATTTTCTTCCTTCTCTGCAAGGGCTTGTCAGGGTCGGAGTGGGGGTGCTCAAAGATCATACATACACTTACCACTTGTCATTATGCATCTACAGATAGAGGCCAAGGGGAGAGGCAGACAGACAAGCAAAGGTTTGCAAATTTATAGGGAACAAATATTGCGATGTTTCAGTTTTTGTGCTTGGAAATTGGCAGTGCTTCTCGTATTCATATGATTTCATATGTAGCCGCTTATTGTCAGGTACTGTTTGAACCCAGGGACCGCACCTTCGCCAGAACCTTACAATCGAAATTATTATTGATTGCTGGTGACAACTGTGACAACTGCTCAAAGCCAGATGAACGCCAGAATGCTTCAGAATGCTAGAATCTGCTAGAATAACTTTAAGAAAATATGCCGAGTGAGGCTACTTCTTGAGGTTTTCCTCTCTGTCTTTTGTGTCTTTCCAGAAGTTGATGATCCCGGCTTCCGTTTGTGAAAATGGCGTCCATAGATTCTCACTGACATTTAGAAGAAGCACAACGGCAGGCGTGTCATTTTGGAAGTCACACATATGGAAACCATGCCGATACAAGGCCAGAGTATTCCTGGCATTTACTTGCTCGTGTTTCCTGCGTTTCCACATCATTTGCACAACACTTTCTGTTTACTGTTGCTTCGCCATGGGTAGCCCAAGGCCATTGCCTTTCGAAGCCACTTGTGAAGGAACGCGTGAGCCTCAGAGACCTTGGAGTAGCTTCAGCATGTCGCGTGTTAACAGGGTGCCTTGGATCCAACGTTTCAGGATGTTCCCGTTGATATAGAGTAGATTTGTGTCAAAAGAATCATAGACCTTTAGGATCCTTTAGGCAAGTCAGGCAAGTCCAAAAGCATCCTGGTGAATACTCGGTATTTTTGCTTTGTAGCATCACATTCCACGCCGAAGAAATAGGTCCAGTGAGTCAGTGTGACATACCTGTCGGTTCGCTGTTTGGTTATCTGTTCGTTTATCTGTTTGGTGTGTGACCAAACGTTGTGTTTGTGAAGTGGATCGAGTGGATCGTGTCAGGTCCAGGTGCAAAGATGAGGACGTTACTACCAAGCTGGCCTTCTTCAAGCAAAAGTTGGCAGAGCTGCTTGTTTGATTATTTTCGAAAGAAAACTTCCTAAGAGGGCCAGCACCTTGCACTTTGGTATGAAGTAAAGGTGCAACTTACAGCAGTCTAGTTGCTTTCTTTGTGCATTCGCTTGTCTGGGCTGTTTTGGTGGTTTTGTTGCTCAAAGCCAACTTCGGTGTCTTGCCTCATGAAGCTTTTGGAGAAAAAATGCCCAGGTTGGATGCGGCAGAAAAGGCTTGTGAGGATTCTCGGAAAGGCTGACGTTTTTTTCGAATGGAGGTCTTGGTGTTTGGTTCCGTGGAACACAGCGGAACTGTTTTCTGAGTTGTCAATTTTGGTGTACTTGCGATGGAAGACTTGCACCTAAGAATCTTGCCAAACACAGCCAAACCAGCTATACTCCAAGCACTTTAGATGTGATCAATCCAGCTTTGAGGAAAAACACAATTTCCAACGTTGCGTCCACACAAATTTATTCGAACAGTCTCTGTTGCAGCAAGCATACGGTTGCTGATACAATGCTGTCGACTGCTGGTAGGTTGCAAAGAGTCTTATGACTGCGAATCGTTGAAGACGATTTGGGAGGACGCTTTGTTTGCATGTTGACATAGGCTCGAAAGCGTAATTTTCCAGTAGGCGGTTTAGGGTGAACTCATGGATTGAGGCCAAACTTAGACGAAGCTAGCAAGCTCAGACTACCTGTAGCATTCCCAAGTTGAGGAAATTTCAATGCATACACCCCATGTACCTCGAAGCCTAGAAGTGATAGTGATCTGATAGTGAGTGGTTGAGATCTCTAAGAAGATTCCCCCAAGAAGATTCCCCAGGCAGCCCTTATTTTGTGGATCACCTTCGCCTTGCTTCACATGTGACCGACAGACCCAGCGGACCTGGTGCAATCGCAATCACACGAACTTTGAGCAGGTCACCGTCGGTCACCGTCACAGTTGTGACACGGTCCTTATATCCTGGACTCAGCAAAAACTTTGGGTAGCTAGTTGTAGCTTAATGTTAGCTAGTTCGGCAGTCTTTGCAATCAACAATTATGGGAAGTCTGCTGATGTTGCTTCGTTACACCTTTTTGCTTCGGACGTGGAGTGAAGGTTTTGTTTTTTCCAACTTATTTGAAGCAGTTGTATGTGCTGGTAACGTTGTCTGAAGTTCCATTGGAGTCCGTGCAAAAAAAAGAACCCCACTCAAAGTTTAGTGACTAGTGAAATTTCGCAGTACCGTCGCACAGGGCTATTGTGACCTCGCTACATCCCTGGAGGCATCCGCTTGCGATTTCACATACCTTGCAGGTTTGCAACCTCCAATTAAGCCTCCAATTCTACAAATGGATTGAACCTTTCTTGAGTTGATGATCATAGCACCAGAGATGAAAGATTGCAGGCTCCGACAATAAAGAGACCAGCCTTGTTGAAAGTTTTGTCTCAAAGTAGGTGGGCAGAGGCTTTCCAGGCCTACATGCCTTGGGTTGCTGCATAGAGAGGTTCAGTCTTTGCTTGAACTTGCAGTTGACATCTTCTGTCACAGGCAAAGTGGGAGTCCTACTACCACTGCCGGGATTCCTGTCAAAGCCAGCACATGCCAGCACTCATACTGTACATGAGGACGGCCCATTTTGGAAGAAGGGGACAAAATTGAAAAGGTTGAACGATTGAAGGCTGCCTGTTTCAAGACACAACGAGAGTTTCAAAGCAGGGTAATCACCTTGATAGCTTTGCATAGCTCCCTGTTTGACAGCTTTGACAGCACGAGTGCTGAGATGTGCTGAGATGTGCTGAGATGTGCTGAGATGTGCTGAGGCTATGACACCAATTACAATGCTCTCTACGAGGAAGAGTACACTCAGATGGCCCAGTTGCCAGGCCGTGAGCAGGACGCTGCGCATCGCTCAAAGTCTACATCTGTTCATATCCATATCTATCACGCTTTAATTCAATGCAATTCACACCGATTCATACAATTTTTTGCAGGCTTTGCACTGTTTGATAACTGCAAAAAGAATTGATGAGTTGGGGTTTACAATTATGCATTGTCAGCAATTGCAACCTCTGCTTGTCGCTGCGGTTGGTGCAAGTTTTTCTCTTTCCCTCCACTGATAGTTCGAAGGCTTCTCAGAACCTAAAACATCTAAAACAGGATGTTGGAACTGTTTGAGATCTAAAATCTAACAACTTGTTTAAACACTGCTGTAGCTTCTGCCTTACCGAGCTGGACTAGCTTGGAGTTTTTTCAAGGGGTGACAGCCTGTTGCAGGGAAAAAGACTGCCACATATGTAATCGAATTAAATACATGTATCCAGTATCCATACAGATTATGTCATTATGTAACAAATTATGCATATATTATAGATAGGTTCCATTGGAAATGAATATTCAAGTCAAGACTCGAGTACAGTAGTGGTTTTGAGAGTTTTGTATAGAAGTCTTGAGAGTGAGGGTTTTGGGTGTTCCAGACGTCTGGGTGCCAAGGAATTCTTTTGGGTCTCAGAAGATTTGCCATTTGAATCCATTTGATGTGTCTGCAGCTGCCTGTTACTTTTTTTTGCGATCCTATTGTGAGTCGCAGGAGTGGCGAGCACTTCTCCGAATCGACTGTTTGTTGGGTCCATGCCTTGGCTTTAAGCCCTGTCCTTCCTGTTCTTATCTGCCATCGAAGCTGTCGAATACACATCGGAGTCTGTGCTGTTGCGGAAAGCTTCAGTTTTGTGAATCGAAGATCTTGGAAGATCTTGATCTTCATGAAATCTTCATGATCTGGATGTTGGACCGCTTAGGTGCACTGACATCTTCAGCTCCTTGGCCTGCATACGTTTTCAGGAATCAATTGATAGCATCAGATCTCAAGTACATTCAAGCACTATGTCTGAAGAGAATCTCTATACTGGGGTACACATCCTTTCCTTCATGATCTGCACAAGCCGAGCTGGTCAAAGCTGCAAAGAAGTGAAGTAGACACAGCCCTCTTCATGCAAGGCCATACTTCAAAGCACTATATATTCATAGCCTGGAAGGGATCAGTCGCGAATTGCACAACTCAGGATGCTACAAAAGCTCTCCAGGCCTGTATAGACAAGGAATACACGCACGAAGACTGGGCTCATTTGGAGCTCATGCATCCTGGCAGAAACCAAGCAAAGCTTGTTTGGACTCGCTTTGGAAGCTTGAGAGGTAGCTCTTTTGGTATGGGAGGCAGTCTTTGGCAAGGAAATTTGGCAGAATGCTCTTATTTTCCGAAACATTTCCGAAAGGCATTGTGTCTAGCTGTCCGTTTCCGCGCTTCGCCAAAACATCCTGACAATATCCTGTTCAATGTTTTTTTTATATCTCTTTATTTCGTTTCGTTTTATTTCCCTTTGAACCAAGGTATCCAACACAACAAACCAGCTTTACTCCCAGGGCACACTGCACAGAGCAGTTGCAGGAACCTGGCACCTCGAACCTTGGCACAATTTTGTTTTGGGAAATCACAGGATAGATACATATAATATGTGGGCAGATTTGGTGATGTGGTATGCACATGTAGATACATACAACATCTCATAACATGAGTGATATGCATGTATGCAGGCACATGGTATCTGGTATCTACATAATTTATGCAGAAAAAATCAAGAATATGATGAAATATGTATCTACTGCTACATGTATATATGTAGACACCATACATAACATATCCATAGGAAGCTTGAACCATGACTGCACCACCAGCACCACCACCAGCACCACCACCAGCACTACCACCAGCACCACCACCAGCACCACCACCAGCACTACCACCAGCACCAGCACCACCATGTGATCTGATATATGGTCTATGATCTAAGATACATGCTATTTATATACTGTATGGTGTGATGAATATCATACGATGCAACACAAGTCAAAAGTAAATATGAGAGAAGGAGACCAAGCGGACGAGTGGTTTATGCGCTTCCTGATTTGCCCAACACATTTTCTTGCTTGAATGATGTGCAATAATAACATAATATACATATGTATGTATATATATATATATATAACTTATAAGTGATGATTAATGAGATAAGTGATGATTAGTGCATTAAATAAATCACAGGCTTTTCTACTTTGTGTTCTCTTCACTGCCAGGATTTTCTCTCAGACGTGGTACACCTCGAAGTCCCGTGAGTATGGTGCTCACGCCTTCTTGTTGATCCCAAAGTCCTTGAGCACATATGGCTGTGTTTGGAGCCCAGCTCACTTTGTAACACACTTTGTAACACACATGAACGTTGTAGAGCTTTGTAGAAATAAGCTGAGCCAACTTCAGTTTGACTCTTGGGCTTCGCTGTGTGCAGCACCTGAAGTTGATGCATGGAGATCATTCGATCAATGACCGGGACCGACGTCTCTTTCGGTCAGGATTTGTGGCGGGTTTAGGCTATGCCCCGATTCTAGATTTGTTTGTCCACTGTTTCTAAAAGTCTAATTTGCATTCAAGTGCCTGCGAACCCATCGCCCCTTTCGGACCTTTCACAGGTGTCTGGCATCAGCTCTCACTACTGTCCTCGGGTATCGGACGCTACAGCGCTCCTCACCGTGTCCAAGAAGGCTCCTGGTATACAGTCGCTGTGGAATGGGCACAAGGGCTTCATGTATCAGGAGACAGGGCATCATGGGAATGGGTGACATGACAGGAGTGGACATGAGCCAGTATGCAAGTCAGTAGTTTTTTGCAATCTGAAGCCATTTGTTGCAGGTTGCATCAAGAGCTAAGCATGATATCACTAATCGTGTGGTCTACCAGAACACAGATATGAAATTGATTTGTTGGCAACCAAATTTCTAGCAGCCAGACTGGGTCGCGATTGAAAGTAAGTGAATGAAGAAGGCAGGTTTAGCCAAGTCACATCACTTATATAATCATCTTTGCAAGCCCCTGTAAAGCCTTTGTAAAGCCTCTGTAAAGGCTCTGTAGAGGTCCAAACTCAACCGTTCAGGTGTCTCAGCCTAGCCATGATGGACACCGATCGAAGGCAAAGCACATACAGCACCCCGCAACTCGTCCATTAATTCAAGAGCGGCAAGAGCTGCAAGACTTGATCATGACTTCTTTTCACACTGCAACTGCAACTGTAAAACAAATCTGACATTTACTTTCAAAAGTTGAATCATGGTGTTGCAGTCTAGGTCCGTGCAAAGACGCACTGAGAGGCTGAAAACCTAAATGCAAAAGGACCCTGCTGTGTTCGTTGTGCAACTCTTGGTTGATGCACGTGAATGCAGTAGTGTCATTGGTTTGAGCGTTGGTGCAATGAAGAATGGACCTGGTGAAACTGTCAAAGACGGACTCATCACAGTTTCACCAGGTGAAGCAGGAGTCTTGAAAGCAAGGAAGTCTAGGAAGCTTTGACAGCTTTTGGAGCTGAGCAGAGCGAGAACCAAAAAGACAGTCGGTTGCCGTCAATGTCAGCCTGAAGTTCCGCATGTGGAGGACTGTTTGGAAGAGCTGATCGAGTTGAAACATTTGTCAAGCCACTAACCCTATGCTTTCCACGATCATTACTCTCTTTCCCAAGACTCAAACTGCAAGAAATACGCATTCCACTTAAAAGGTCCTCGCTTGTTTCAAGTTTGCCCGCATGTCCCCAACAACTTCTTACTTTGCTCTCACAGAACTACAGTGAATCTACAGCATGATTCTGGACTATGATATCGTACTCGAGTTCTGCATGACAAAGGATGCTTCAGCTTGGTGATCAGCAAATGCAGAGCCTTTGCCGTTGTGCCATGTCCAGCGGGCCTTGCACCCGCACCTTTTCTTCACCTGGTGCTGATACCTCTGAGAAGGAAAGTCGCAGGTGCCACCTGTTTCACAGCCTTCGAAGCATGATTGTTTTGGGGCCCTGGTTGGTCAGCTCCTGAACATACAGTATTCTTATGTATTCTTGAAGGACCTGTCATTTCTTGCAAGTGGATCAGCAACACAGCGCAAGGTGTGTTTCTCTTCCTTCTTTTCGAGCTGTGGCGAAGCATGCAAACCCGAAGGACGCTACCGACACCACCCTACCACTCGCCCTTCGATTTAGGGTAGTTGTTTGGCCATAAGTATCAGACAAGCCAGTGAACGGTTCCTGCACTTATTCACTTGTTTGCCCTTGGGATCACAAATGGTTCGAATGTGAGGTGTTCATTCTTGCTTCTTCTGGGCAAAATAGAGCTTCGAAGCAAAGTCACAGAAGGGCTGTTCGAGGGGAAATTGAAAGTGGCAAAAAGATGCAAGAAGTCACTTCACAATGTGTTATGGGCCAGAGACTCGGTGCGGCTGGAGGAAATAGGGGCTGCAGTGTTCGTCGCAGTGCTGACACGACAGGCAATGGAAAGTTGGGGCTTTGGAGTCGAAACGACAAACGAGTGACGACAAGTCACGAAACTTTGCCAAAGTGACGACAAGCGACGCTGGAGTGGGCTCTTCTGACTGTGTGTGTGTGTGCGTGTGTGTGTCAGCCATGTGAGGCCTTGACGCGCCGTCGTAGACGATGCTTGCGCAGGCCAGAAAACATATGAAACACGCATCTGGAGCATTTCCAGTCCTTTTCCAGTCCTTTTCCAGTCCTTTTCCAGTCCTTTTCCAGTCTTTCTTGCTCAGCACAGCTTGTTCAGCTTCCACTTGCACCTTGGAACCTTCAAGGTGCTGTGCAGAGCAGCGTTCCCTGAACCAGGCGCGGCCTAGGTATGGCAAGGTGCAAGTACCTGTGTCTGAGAAGGGCACCACACTAGAAATGCCAAGCGTCATGAGTGCCAGGAGCCAGTGAATGGTCAAGCTGCCGGTGAGAGGAAGAATGACTGGGGAGCCTTGGCAATTGACCAATGGACTTCTACAAAATTAAAATCCAAACACCTTGAGTATCTTGAATGTTCTTGCTCTGAGATGTAGAAGCCCTACACACTTCAAGAATTCTTGCCACATATTCAAACTTCTCGTGAAAGTGACTTGGAGTGTCAAACACTCTGAAGATCTCAGAAGCTTTTCAACGCAGAAACTTTTCAAATATTGCACCTCAGTAGGGTTTGCAGTTGACAGATGTTGACAGTCTGGGCGTTTTACATTTGTCCTCAGCATTTCCTCAGCATTTTGCATCTTTTCCTCAGATTCCTCAGGACGTTGGACAGCTCTAGCTGTTGCCTTTGCTGTCCTGCTTGCAGTGGGGCACCCAAAGCTGAACCTAGTCGGCGACCCACCTTGCAAGTCTCAAGACTGGATTGCGTGTGATGTGAGGTCTGAATGGAGTTTGTCGCCCTTCGCAGACTAGACGCTGTAGAAATGTGTAGAGATGTGTAGAACATATATGAACATATTAAAATAACTATATATATATATATATTTTAAATATATGTATATATATATATATTTTATATACATATATATACCTTTGCTGCTCTGAAGGTTTGGCCTACAGCTGCAGATGCAGATGGAGGCACTTGGCTTCTACTCACAAAGTTCTTAGACCCGTAATGTACCCGTATCCATCCATATCCTAAGAAATGCAAGAGATTCTCAAAGAGGCTTCAAATTCTTAAGTCTCTGGCTATTCCCCCAGCCTCTGGCACAGTAACCTAATGGATGTGGGCCAAACGAAGCCTGTAGGCCCATGGCCCATGCTTTGATGAACAACTTCTAACTTGTTGGCACATCTGGGATGGGCACAAAAAAAGGCACCATTATTCTACATCAAAGTACATTTGACAGAATGGTGGTGCATCGCCATTAGTCATTAGTCTGACATTCTGTCTTACGGCTCACACACGCACACAATGGTTGGCACAGCGGATATAGTGGGGTTTTGTAGCGGTCTTTTCTCAACCGCATAGGCAAACACTGGATGGTGGCCATGTTCAGGCCCATTGGACCTGCTTCGGGATGTTTTCGTCCTGCCGAGGCTCTCCTGACATGAGCGGCATTTGGCAAAAGGCAACCGCTTGGCTGTTTTGAAGCAGTCTTGTCATTCGATTGGAAGTCTTGGGTGTCCGATTTTCCGTCTAGAGTTCAAAGGCTAGATCAGTTGATATTGCTTGGCTGAATGCTGAATTTGCCAAGTACTTTTTTGAAGCACGTATATCGTCTCAATGCAGCATCATCATACAACACGTAGCTACAAGTTGGAACCCAGCTAAAAAGCTAAGTCAAGCCTGGGAGTCCCGCGGTGCTGTTTCATCGCACATGTCCAGTCCAAAATCTTTAGCCAGAGGCACTGGGGCACCTTTAGGGTCAATGATAATGTAGTTTTGAAACATTTTGGAACCATCAAAAACATTTGAAGAACACATGCACATACATCACATACTCGCAATAGCGCCTACGTACTTTGAACAGTTTTGTGGCCTTTTCAGCAGATGTGCATTGCATTTGCAAACCACTTTGCTCTCGGACAAGGCTTTGAACAGTGCAGCCAAAGGTGGTGCAGCCGGACTTGTTGCAGGTTTCCTGCAGGCACCATTTTCAAGACCGTTTCGCTGGCCAAACATTGGCAGCTCTAGCGGCCCTAGCACTGGGCACAGATTGTGATTTCAGTGATTTCGCTCAATTTGTGCATTCTCCTATGCTTCATTCTGGCAACAGATTCGAATGTGGCGCAGTCGTTGCAGGTTCTTAGCTTTATGTGGCTACGAACAGTCTGGGACAAAGCTGTGGTTGCGGGACGTGCATTGTTGCCACTCAGCAATGCCATGGACAAGCCAATTTGGAGTATTGGGAGCCTGCTTCAATTTTGATGATTTGTGAACAAGTGAAACATCTTCATTTAGTCACCTCGTGTGTTTAGCCCAGCCAAATTCATGAAGAATGCCAAGCTATCTTCACTTTCGGCACCTCCTGACCTAGATATAGACTCATAGACACTTTGCTTTGCAATCTTATATTTTTTTTTCTACACTACACCGCTGGACGTTTTAGCGTGAGAAGGTGTTGTGGCGAGGTCACGGACATGGTTTGGTGCTGGTTCTATCTTGTTCTTCCAAACGATGAATCCTATTGATGTTCAACCCGTTTGAGATGGAACCTCACAGAGAGGGAACCTCACAGCTGTTGTTAGTTGGTGAGCTCCCATCTCGAGAATCCCGTTACCTACCATTTTTTTGATAAAGTTGTTCCTCCCGGCCATGCAGAAAGATGATTTGGACTGGGTCTGTCTGCCTTTGGGTGCTGGATGGGGGGATTCTCCAGACTCAACGGCAATATTCTGTAATCCTCTGCATTCCACTTACTATCCAGATACATGAACCCCGCTGGAACCTCCTGGAAGATTGCCTACGGTAGGCTTCAAAAATAAGAATGGTGAGCACTTTGGGGGGTCACTGGCTTGCAATGTTACTGTAACTTGTTGTTTTGACACATTCATTGATTTGACATGGACAAGGATGCGTTGCTGCTTTGGCACTTGCTACTTAGTTTGTTGAGGCCATGAACTACCAGTATGCCTCTGGCGGCAGCTTGACTCTCAGCTCAAAGCGCTTTTCAGATATTGGAGGAGACTAAAGAGCAGCAAGTATGGGGGATCCAAGGAAAGAGACTGGGATCCCTTGCCAGCTATCAAATGAACAGCTGTCAAAATTATATCAAAGTCTTCGCATTGCACACTGCAGCAGACTCAAAGAGTTCCTTGTATGACATGCCTTCGGTCAGTCCAGCCACACAGCTGGAGTGGCCTCTGTGCGTGTGATAATGGGGCTTGCTTTGGCACGCTTTATAGAGTATAAAGAGATGTAAAGAGTATTTGTGTTGGAACCATGACATGCCGACAGTGGCTGCTCTGGTTGAGGGATTGTCTAGCAGCTTCTAGCAGCTTCTAGCTGCTTCTATCTGTTCAGGTTTGTCCATGGCCTTGAGCCGGGACCCTGGGAAGAGGGGGACTAGTGGGCAGTTGCCAAAGCTACAGCTGCAGCTTCCGTGGCCGTTTAGAGTTGGCCATTTTGTTTGGCTTGATTGAATTCTTGCTCGGGTGAGGGTACTTCTGCACTTGCTGGTACACAGAAAAGCAAACAAACGAAACTCAAAGTGCGACCGCAACCTGTTTTGTGTTTTGCCGTAGCCAAGGGCTCAAATCACCACGTTACCACAAAGGGTCAGAGATTAAACAACTCTCAGAACCAAGCTGAGCTTGATGCAACACAAGTAAAATACAGAAAGTATCAAAGCAGCACTTTCACAATCAACTCCAGCACTTTTGCTGATCCTAGCTTGCCGATTTCAAAAAAAACACCTCCAGAAAGAAGAGAGAATGATACTTATTTTCATGTTGCACCTCAATTTATGACGCAGGAGCTCCGGAGGTCAGGGATGCGCGGCAGCATTCCTCAACAAGAATGAAAGAACGAATTCACATCGAGAGTTTGCATGATTTCCTTGTTGGCTCCACTGTGTTGCTGGGAGCTTTGATTTGACTGTGCAAGGTCCTTGCCCAAATTTCTTTCAAGAGCATTCCCAAGATTCTGGTTTTGAATCCTGAATCCCGGAGAGAACTGCTCAGGAAAAGTGAACTATGATGAAATATGATGAAGCATGTGAAATGGAAAGACTGTACAGAATAGATTGATATATAAATGTGTATAGATGATATATATATATGATATCTGTGACATATAATGTAATATATAGTATATATAATATACGAACATAATAGACTGAGTTGTCAAATGGTCGAGTTGTCGACGGTGGTCGAGCATCGGAAGCGTCGAGCAGAGCTTCGGAGGTCGAAGTGGCAGCTGTATTGGGATGAGCCGCCGCGGCCTCCTCGGCCTCGCCTTCCTCGCCGGCTTCGCAGGTGCCGGACAGGTGCGGCAAAGACAGGTCTGAGATGGACTTGATGGAACTGATCATGTCTATCGGAGAAGTGTCATGAAAGGAAGGAGCTTTGAACGTCTCAATGGCTGTTGTGCGAGAAGGGAAATCGCCTGGCCAGCTCTATGCTTCGCATTGTATGCTCAGTCAGGTCACCGTGGTTGCGACTTCTTGCTCTCTACAAGATCTTGCAGAGAATTGGAGGACTGGACAAGGTCATGATGAAACATGTGCAAGTATGTGACACAGTGTGTGTGGTTTAGAGATGTTTAGAGTAATTATAGTGACCAGTCGCTTGACTTATTCGACTTGATACCAAAAGAAAATCAGAGAGTCACTGACGATGACAGCCATATCGACAACGGCGACAAGGATGGCGATGGTGACGGCAATTGCGATGGTGATGGTAATGGTGATGACGACGACGACGATGATGACGATGATGACGATGATACCGATGCCTATGCCGATGCCGATGCCCATGACGATGCCGATGTCGATGTCGATGATGATGATGATGATGATGATGATGATGATGATGATGATGATGATGATGATGCTGCTGATGATGATGATGGTGGTGGTGATGATGATGATGATCATGATGAGAATGACGATGACGATGACGATGACGATGATTATGATGATGATGATGATGATGATGATGATGATGATGATGATGATGATGATGATGATGATGATGATGATATTGTTTGTTTGTTTGTTTGATTGATTTATTGATTGATTGATTGGTTAATTGGTTGATTGGTTGATTGTTTGATTGTTTGATTGATGAGTTTTCCTAGATTATGATTATTGATGATTGTTCATGATTATTCATTATCTATACAAATATACGTACACATAGTTACACATACATATATGATTATATTCTGGTCGCTTCGTGACACCAGCTTCCTGGCAAAAGCGCATCAATGCTCAGTCTAACTTGAACTCTGGTTGGGCTACGTTGTGCACATGTTACATCATGTAGACCAATGCTGAGCCCATGTTATGTTAGATCAGTGTTCGATCTGTATGGTTTAAGCTTAGCGGATATGTGTCTTGTGGCCTACAGATGCAGATGCTGAGCATACTTTGGCCCTATTTGAGACTTTTTGGGCTTTGCAGCCCAAACATCGACATTTTTACTTTCCTTTTTGCGAAAAAATGGGCTTAGACTCACTTTGGGCCCAAAATGGCCTCCTAGATGGTGCAGAGCTTCAAGGCAGGTCCAAAACAGGTCCAAAAGTCGGACGCCTAGGGTTGGCTTCGCAACATCAACAAAACATAGGTTTGGCCGGTTTAGCATGGGTTTTGCGGATGGAATCTGATGCGTGAACATGACAAACAATGTGTTGCTGTTTCTTTTGCGCGTTTCTTTTGGGTGGGTTGATATTTGCACTAAACGGTTTGAAGTATGGCCATATTGCGTTCAAAAGGCTTATGCTGAGCCGAAGTTGAGCCCTAGTTGGCCTACGTTGAGCTTACATTATGCCATTTAGACCCATGTTGAGCCTATACTATATTACTCATACATTGGGGTGATGTTAGCCCATGTTGGACCTGCAATTGGGCAACTTAGCAAATTTTACGACCTTTCCAAACACCCGATAAAAACGTAGGATTCTGGAGGGAAACCGCCTGCCCAAACTAAAACCTAAGCGCACGTGAAAACTGTCTCAGGACCCTGGATGCTGGCTAGCTTCAGAAAATCACAAAATGTTGTCCTTACAATTTGGAATAATTTTGGACATTACCCAACCATATGCAATCATCAGACTCAAACAAACAAAAAGGACGGAGCCACGCTCTTCGGAGGTACGAGGTAAGTTAAGAGGAACATTTTGCAGGTTTGGAGATCAACATGAGAATTTTGAATGACGGGCAACGGCAAATGTTGGTCCCAGCAAGGAAAGAGATCACTGGCAGCGGATGCTATCGGCTAATCTGAAAAGCATAGGCTAACTTCACATTCAAGAGCACAGCAAGTGCCGGCCGTGCTCATAGAACACTTGGACTATAATCATTCCTGCTTATTCCTATCAGTTTATGTTCAGATGTCAGTGTTTTGCGACCACTAACAAAGCTAGATGTTTCTCTAGACTCACTATGACTTGTTAAGGGTTTTGTGCCTCTGAATTTTCCCATTGCAGGAACCATTTTGTTCCGGCAGTCCACGTTGCGGTATTGATCCGTTCCTTGAGCGCTACGGCGGTCGTTTGCTCGGAGGGGCTGAAGCCGAAGGTACTGCAGGCCAGACGCGAATGGGAGTTCTGCGTTGTGCTGTTCGCACTACTCTCGGAAGTCTTTTTGCATAGTGTATCATGAATCATGCGTAGTCATATTGTTCCATTGTGTTCAAAAGCATCCTATTGCAATTTGAAGTTCTTTGAAAGTTCACCGTATACTTCAGCTGGCAGGATCTACAGAGCCTTCGAGCTTGTGGGACTCTCAACGGCTGACGCCAATCCTCTTTGCAAACTGCGTGATCATAGGCCCTTGGGATGGGAAGACAATGGACATTGCAATTGTGTCAGCACAGACTTGAAAAAATGGGAATATCAAAGCAGAACAATCCGTTCTATCTGCAGTTCAGAAGCAACACTTTACAGCGGGCTGTTAGTCCAAATGGTCATTGAAATGCGTAATCGTACCATTCCAATCTGTGTCTTGTCATTTGTGCTTTGAATTCAAAAATGGGAGTCCGTAGTGCCATAGTAGGGGAAGGAAGCGACCAAAAACTCTCATAGTTTGAATCAAAAGGCCTATCCGCTGGACTTGCTGGCTACGACCATGGTGCAGCGAGTGGCGCATTGCAGAACCTGGTGGCTCTAAAAGGCAACAGGGCTTCGGGTGACATCGTCTTGCACCCTGAAGAAATAGATTCTATTCTGAGCTCATATCCCCAAATTGAAATGGAAGCAATTGAAGCAATGTTTGAACCGATCTTTTCTGTGGCCCGCGGTCAGCACTGAGTGCAAAGTGACAAGGTCTGCATCAGTAGACTTCCTTGAGACAGTTCGCAAAACAAGTGACTGGAGTGCCTGGCAGGTTTAAAGCGACAGCGTCATTTTGGACCTCTCCTCCAAGGATGGGTTGGAACCTCAGCGGAAAACTGCAGTTGAAGGATATTGAAGGATGGCATATGGCATACAGCGAGGTGGTGGCATCAGCCTGGGTCAGCAACATCATCGGGAACTTGAGTGGCTACTACATGCCCACCCCACGGATTGTCTCCCGGCCGCAGTCATTTATCATGCTGCAATTTCTCCGCACCAGATTTACTGTACGGAGAAGGCATTGTGGATACTTTCTCGATGCATAGGGATGCTGGTGCCATTTTCCCAACTAGTAGCTGAACCACCATCAGCGTGAAGTTTCAAAGTGCAAGGCGCTGATTGTAGCTGGGCTGCTTGAGACCTCCGGCAGCTTACTCACTGGCTTTGCTCCAACTTTGTCCTTTCTCATTATGGGCCGTCTCTTGGCAAAACTGGCAAACAGACGAGGCTTTTGTTGGGTATTGGAATTTGAGTACGAAAGGTAATGTTCTCTTTGAAGCTTCTACACAGAAAGCAGATCAAAGCAGATTCAAAAAGAGAACATACTTGACTTTTCTTGACTTTACTTGACACATCTCGATATACTTTCTTGAACTTTGACCGGCAGATCTGCAGATTTACCGCTTTTCCGAAGAGGCTTGGTCAATGGCTTTGGCCTTGGTCTCAATGCCGTGGCTGTTGCCCAGTATGTCAGCGAGGTTGCACCCGCAAATGCAAGAGGCACATTTCGAAAGCAAATAGAACACATGTGCAAAACTCCACAAGAGCTTGGAGTTTGTCTGATTTTTTAATGAGTTATTCATCAGCTTTCAAGTCTTCTGCTGCAGGCGGTGCAATTGCAGTGCAAGAGACAACCTTTGTATCCGGTGCATTCATCGGCGCATTGGTTGGCCAATTCCTTAGCATAAACAACAATAGAATTCGAGGGAAAAAGAGAAACCAGGAGATCTCAATTTCCAGGAAGAGAAGCTGTTCTTGCGTTTGAGGACAGCACTTTTTGCGGATTCGGCACGGCTGGCGTACAATTTGGGGCTTAGCATCCTTCTTTGGTGGCTTGGCAACCGTGACCATGCTGCGGATGCCAGATACGCCAAGGCATGTCAGGGTGTTTTCAGACTTTCAAGTGTCATGCGTCTGGTCGAAAGCTTGAAGCTCAAAGCGCATTCATGGTCACGGTGACATAATCCCTTTAGCCCGATTCAATGCAAATGCTCTGACCCTGATGCACCGATTGACTCCTCTTGTAGACTGCTTTGCATTGCTCTCTGGCTTGCATCGAAAAATGTCCACTCTGTGAGAGGTCCATCTATCGACGGGCAGCCCGCACTGCAGCGACTGAGACGTCACAGACGCCCGAAGCAGCGCAGCGGCATTTGCTGCAAGTTCTGGAGGCCGACGATTTCTCTGAAACATCTGAAACATTTGAGACATTTGATGAAACATCTGAAACTGCTGCTCTCAGGAGTCACCACGTCTTTTCCAGAGTGCAGCACAAATCTCGTTTGAGAGAATGTCATGTGGGGGCCGATCGCAAATGCAAGTCTAAGAATTATGAATGGGTATGTATATCATTGTGACAATGTGTTCCGATGTGACTTGGAAACGAGATCCAGCTTGATGTGTTTATCCGATTTCCTTGATTTGAATACCCTCTGAATTTTCAGAGAAGAGATACGCGTGTATATATATATATACACATTTATTTATTTGTATATATACACCATACTTTCGCTCAGTGAAATTGCTAGGAAGCCCGTCGCGAGGCTATGAGACTCTTGGCAGCTCCCAAAAGCGTCCAAAAATTTAGGGAATCGATGGGAAGCCGGATATTGATTTTGGAATAGTTTTCAAATGCTTTGAATAGCACAGGTTCCTGTCAAAGACAGAAGCTCCAAGCAACCAATGCTGATTTTTGGCTTGCCACTGAGGCACGATGTGCCAGCTTCGTGGTTTGGACTTCCCAGACCAAGCGATGCTTACTGAGCTTGAGGCCATCGAGAGAACGTCCGGAGACCAAGGAACACGATCACTTATTTCTTGAAGCTGCTTGTCAACTCAGGTTTGAACTCTTGTTTTATTTTGCTCTGCAGTCGCTGCGTTGATTCGACTTGACTAGATTTAATTCCTTTCCCTTTTGGGTGTCATTTCCTGGCCCCACGAAATGGGAGTAGTAAAATCCAGAATTCATTCTAGTTTCAGGAACAACGTTGAGAATCCCACCTTGCGATGAATGATGTTTTCTCCGCTCTCCTCCATGTGTTTTCTTTGCCTGCGTGATAAAACAAAATATACTTATGTATGCGCATATCTCATATGTCATGTCTCTTTCAAAGTACAACCAGAAACTTCCATATTGAAAGCACCTTAAGCACAGTGTCTGGCCTGGCTCAGGTATGTCTCTGAGCTGAACTTGCGCGGTCGCGCCTCTTCTTCAGACGGACCTCAGGTGCTTGGGCCGGGCAGTGCAGCCCCTAAGTCAAACGGAGCTGAAGCGGACCATATTTAGCTTGGACAGCTGAGTGTAGCTTGGAGTCTCGAGACATTTGAGACGTCTTGAAACATCTCAAGACATTTGTCCTTGAGAAACTTGGGTGAAATTTGTCGTTGCAGCATGCGCAGGAATGGTGGCAAGAAGAGTTGCCCTTGCTGGAGATCCTGCAGACGCTGTGCTGCAAAGCAAGTGTAAAGGGAGCCGGCACCAATTTAAGCCCTTTTTAGTGACATTGATCCTGTTCTTGCCAAAAGCAGTATTGTGATGGAGTTGCATGACTTTGAATCACATGGGTGTGAAATCCGAGAATATGGATGAAAACACGGATTCAAACATGTAGAGTCAGGGAAGTACTTATGAAGTTTATGCGTTTGACGGCATGGAATGCGTCAGGTCACCTGTCCATCTACGCCTTCTACTCGCAGGCTGTGCAGTGAATACATTGCCTGCACTGAGTGGCTACTTGGCCCACTTCATGTCCACTGTGACAACACGGAAGATGCTTGTGGCCCAAAAAGAGTAGGCAGTATAAAGCCTCTGGAGTAGGGCTTCTTTTGGATCTCTCATTTCGCGTTTTGCCCACCCAAAGTTGCCTCTCTTGTCCTAGCATTCCAAATTTAGATATCAATGATATCAAGCTCCTCAAGCAGACAACTGGATACAACTGGCAATCGACGCAATCGACCTTGTCCAGAATCGTCCCAAGGTTCTGAGGCTCAGATGAACTATGCTGGGCAGTACCTGGGTAGCACAGAGCATGCCTTGTTGATTCATGGTCCACCACGACATACCACGACATACCACGACCACAAAACACTAAATCGCCCCACTTGCGACTTCATGAGTCAGAGCACGTTGTCCTTCTTGGAATTTCAACATGATATGGACATATGTAGACGCGCCTGTGAACAGACCGGTTACCCCATAGTCTACAGTCTACAGTTACTCTAGCCTTCCTGTGACTAGTTGGCAGCTGAACATGCTGTTGCGCGCGGCTATTTAGCTAGAAATCCTGCGTAGTTTCCTGTTTAAAGCTGTTGAGTCATGAATGAACCTTTTGCATTTCCGATGCCTCACGTGATTCCCTTGCAGACTTTTTGAGGATGTTTCGCATGGTTGGCTTCCACTACCAGGATGCTGCTTCCGCCGCTGTGTTTATGTACCAATTCTGCACTTGGAGTGTGAAGGGTCGACCCAATGACCCGAGGTTGTTCTCTTCTGAACACAGCTTCCTTTACAATTTTTGGACAGACTGGTCTCGAGTCCTTTTTCGCTTTATGACTTTCACGTAATATTTTCAACACATCTTTCTGCAGCCAACTCAGAAAGCTCTTTTGATCTGTAGCTTGTAGAGGTCACAAGAACCAAAGCAAACGATAGATCAACAAGCATCAACATACATCAACGATCATCAACGCATTGTAGTGCTGAAATGCAAACTTGCAGCCTTTTAAGGTATGGGCTAAAATTGGTGCTGGTCTCAGTTGATTTGGAACTGTTGGACGCATGCATGCCGCCACGTGTTGACATGCCAGCTCATGAGCGGCGATAGGCAATGGCTGCTCCCAGCTTCATGTGGTTGGATGCATTTGGACGACGGAAATTGCTATCGTATGGCTTGAGGGGGGTGACTTGGCTGTACATCAACTCTCAAAGTCTTGGGCCCTTGGGCTCTACTTTTATGATCTGTGCGACTTTCTGTCATCAGATGTCACCAGTCTCGCTGTACCATTTCAATCCATTTCACATATTTCACGAGAATGATATAACTTGAATGATTGACAACAGGAACTTGCTACCAGCTTTGCACTTTAGCTTACTTTAGCTGCCGTAGGTGACAGCCTGCTACGGTCTCTCCGCTATTGGTCTTGCACTTCACAGCTGCTTGAAATGATTCAGCGATGCCTGACTGGAAGCACATACAGAATGTTGGCTATGACGTGTGTCTGAATACGTCGATTGGATTGCAGATTACATGCTCTACTTGACTCAAGGGGAGTTTAGTGCACGGACCAGACCTTTTATATCCTTTTATGATGTCTTGTTACAACTTAGTATATACTGTAACTGGATTTTCACCGAATTTGCATCATTCATCATGCTTCCTTGTGGATGCATGCGCTTTGGCCGGCCCGAGGTCCTCACATTTCTGGAGTGGGAATGTTGGCGTCACAGGCCAAAGTGCAAGATGGTTTGCTTCCGTTTCCAAGCGTCGTTTCAAGCCAAGTTACTTCAAGTGACAGTGCATATATTTGCTGAAACTTTGAGCTGAAAGGCTTGAAGTTGACACTTGTGCAGGCCATATACCAGAGCTGCGTTGGGCCCATTGCATGGATTGTCAGTTCTGAACTCTATCCGTTTCTTGGCAGCAATCTTCGCAAAGATTGACTGGAACTTGCTCAACAGAGCCAAAAACACCGCCTTTAGCTGCTGTAGCTTGAACCTTAAATCTTAAAACAGCACCAGTGAATGAATGGATCTCATGCTTGGCTAGCAGCAAGGGCTGCTCAGGTCTGACATGCGGGCGAGAGGTTGTGCCCTGGCTTCAGCCACCTTCTCCATTACAACTTTGCTTTCTGTTCAGTGCCTTGGATGGAATATAAATTGAATGGGATTAATGCATTTATTTCATTCATTTCTTATGGATTCTTTGACATCTTTGACCTTGTGGGCTGCCTACTCAGGTTTCATCCCTTGCTGATTTCTAGGTGGCCGCACAGATTTGGAGATGCTCACCACATTAGAATGCCTTAATTCAACTTTGGCAACTTTGGTCCCGTGTTTGTTTCCAGTACTTATTGCTTTGAAGTCGTTTGGCAGGGGACCATTCACCGTCTTCGCAACCTATGCGGCCAGTGCACAGGCAAAGCAACGGAAACGTTGGCAGCTTTGTTGACTTCAATAAACTAAGAGTCTCAGAGCTAAGATGAGTCAAGGTAGAGAAAAAATTGAGGCAACAGGTAAAGGTAGAGCGAGGGACTCAGGATGTGTTCTGAAAGTTCCACAGCAGCCGAAAATGTCGAAGTGAGGGGCGCAGACTCACGGACCGTTCCAGGCTGCCTGGCTGCTGACACGGGTGACCGTCCCCGAAACCAAAGGGAGGTCCTTGGAGGACTGGAAATTGCTTTCGGAAAGAGGTTGAGTCAGGTTGAGTCTTGGAGTCTTGGCTTTTCTACATTTTCTGCAGATCCTGATTCCTTTCAGTTTCCCAGGCCATCTTCTTGGCATGTGAAATTGAGCCCGTCCAAACTGAGATTGCATCGGTGCTCTTCACGAAGCTTTGATTTGATCACCGAATAAACTCAATTTTGCAGGAGATCCAAGAAGAAGCTTTCGAAGGTCGCCTCTTCAGGCAGAAAGTGTCGCCAGCTTCAGAAACCCACTGAGACGTGATTCAGAAACCAAAATGCGAATCAGAAGAAAGTTTGTCCTTCAATTCTGTAAAGAAGTGACTAGCAGAGAGCGATCGCAGATTCTAAGATTCGAAGGGCCCTATAGTCAGCCCTGGTTGAGATTCGGAGCTCTGTCGCAGGCGCACATCGATAGTTGAGAGCCGGTCGCTGTTGGGTATTGAGCCAGAGCCAGATGCTGCCGGCTGACCGGCCTTCCATATTTGGCATACGGCAGTGGGGTGTGTCCAAAGGAGACAACTCCAAGATACTTCAAGTTGATTCAAGTTCCAATGTACCCTTTCTGGGTGTTAATGAAGGGGATTGGGTGCGACCCAGTGTGAGGAAGTGGAAAGCTCTTCTATTGCGCATGATCAAGGGAAGGCTGAGGCAAATATAGCAGAATGTTCACATGATCACTCCCTTGCACAGCGCCACGCCCTCCTTCCCTGAGAGCGGCAAAGTTATACCGCAAAAAGTTGAGATTGGCATGATGCTGTGAGCCTGCCCATTTTTTAAAATTGTATCTCCATGATCCATTCGCTGCTCCGTTGACAGTTCGCAATCTTAGGTACACTTTGGGAACAAGGCGGCATTTCGCGGCTTTACCAGGGAGTGCTAGGAGCCTTACCATCTCTGAGTTGCAACAAAACAGGTTTTCAGCAAAGGAATGCAGTCGCGACTGAGTGCTGCTTGGAGATGTTCCATTTCGCCTTTTTTTGTTCGTTCCATTTTCATTCCTGTTTTCCTGTTGTTTGGTGCTGGTATTTTCTTGTGTGGAGATGTCGTGATGTCATGACATGTGCTTCCCGCCACGTCACAAAGGCAACTTGCGGTCATCCAAGCGCCGCTGTCGCGCTTGGGAGACACAGTCTGGAGGCCCAGGTCAATTCAACCAACGATACATAGGCTGCCCTCCAGGCAACTCAACCAGAATCTCATAATAGTTGCCGATTGTTGCTGGGGATCTCTTCACCAATCACACGTACTTCTACGCTCATTTTGTGAAGCTGAACCCAACTTGGAGATTTGTCGCACCCCTCCCAAGGCTGCCAATGCTGGAGTGATGCCCTTGGCAGATTTATGTCGATAGACCGATGGACGGATGGACCGATTGATGTTGTGTCTTGAAGACGAATCCTGTGGCGATCGACACTTCGGCTGCTCAGGTTCTGGTCCTCATGGATTTTTATTTTCCGGAAGCACCACTTCCGTTAAAGACCGCAGTGGCCTCTACAGCTGCTCAGCAGCAAGCTGAAAAGTCAAAGATGGCAAAGCAAGAATGGCTTTGGTGGCAAAGGTGGCAAAGGGCATCAAGGAAGGAAAGATGAACAAGAATGAAGAACATATTCCAATTTATAATAGGGGACCCATTTATTTAGGGCATTTTTTTTAAGTTCAGGGATCTTTTTTTGATTCCTTCCTCCCCTCTTCTGTGCTGCTTTTCTGCTTTTCTGCTTCTCTGCTTTTCTGCTTTATTGCTTCTCTTCTTTCCGCTTTTTTGCTTCTCTGCTTTTCTTTATTGCTTCTCTGCTTTTCTGCTTTTTGCTTCTCTGCTTTTTTGCTTTTTTGCCTCTCTGCTTTTTGCTTCTCCGCTTTTCTGCTTTTCTGCTTCCCTGCGTTTTTGCTTCTACACTTAGTACTACACTTATTTAGTTTTTTGCTTCTCTGGTTTTTTGCTTCTCTGTTTTTCTGCTTCTCTCTTTCTTGTTTCTCTGTTTCCTGTTCTTTGCTTTGTATTCATTTTGTTGGTGTGCTTTCGCTGCTTTTGGTTTTTCTACTTGCTTCTGATTACAAGTGCAGCTACAACTACATTAAGGACAGCATCGGCAGCACAAACCACAAGAGCAGCAAATACAAAAGGAACAGCAATACCAACAAAAGCAACAAAAACAACTAATAGAACGACAAGAACAACAAGATCAACAAGATCAACAAGAACAACACGAGAAACAAAAACAATTACAAAGGCAAAAGATGAACACAACTAGAACGAAGTTGTCTCTGTGTTCCTTGGGGGGAAGGCGCTGCACCCTCCCCCCATGACCCCCTCCAGCTGTTTCTATTTTGTTGTTTTGTGTGTTCATTTTTGACCTTTTTAGTTTCTTAGCACTGGTCTAAAGACCATGAGAGGTAAATGAGCTGGTTAACAAGTTAAGGTTTCACAATGCTTCTGATATTATCCAGAATGGAAGGTCGTCATGCAAAATGGAAGGTTAAAGTTCACAAATGCCGCAAATATCATGCGCAAAACCCTGCAAAAACCATGCAATATAAAAGGGTCTATCTTCCAAATGTCGCAGATGCTATGCAAAATGAGAGGTCCTATCTCCACAATGATCGCAATGCATATTAACCTTGCAGAATGCTGAAAATATTGCAAATACCGTGCAAACTCTGTTGTTTGTTTCTCTGCTTTTTTGGCCTTGATGGTTTCGCCAGTTTTCTTTCTTCTTGGCTTTGCAAAGCTTTACGGGCTTCTTGACTTCATGCTTTGTTGGTGTGCACCGCAACCAAAGCCACAAGCGTAAGGAAATCACAAACACGGCTCACACCCAAACAAGACCACAAGATCAACAGTTGTTGGTGTGTTCCTCCAGCCACACCACCAACAACAACCGCAACAGCAACAGTAACAATAGCAGCAACGACAACAACAACTACTATTACAACTACAACTGTATCTACAACTACAAAATTTACAACAACTGCAACAACTACAACAACTACAACTGCAACAAGAATAGCAACACAAACAAGAACCCACAACTAGCAGACAACTACCAACAACCAACAACAACTTGCAAATAACATGTAAAATGGAAGATTTCAGCTGCAAATATCATGCAAAATCAAAGGTTCCAGCTCCCAAGGGTTGCAACTGGCAAGCAAAATGGAAGGTTCCAGCTCCCAAATGTTGCAACTGGCAAGCAAACTGGGAGGTTCCAGCTCCAAAATGCTGCAAATAGCATGCAAACAGGAAAGTTCCAACTATAAAATGCTGCAAATAGCATGCAAAATGGAAAGTTGTAGCTCCAAAATGCTGCAAATGGCTTGCAAAATGGAAGGTTCCAGCTCCCAAATGATGCAAATTGCATGGAAAATGGGCACGGCCAGAAATCCAACAAAAACAATCCCTAAACCAAAAGAATAATTTCCTCAAACAATGTCCTACCCTTTATAATATCCATTAACACGTGGTGCCCTTCTTTGGAAGGATAGATGCGGATCAGTTTGACTGAAACTTGTGTGCCCAGGCTGCTGCCAGTTGGCGTGTGTTCTTGACTCCCATTGACACCTTGAAAACCACCTACCAGGTGCTACTCGTATTGAGTCAAGTGGATGAGACACCTCTTTGGTGGGTTTTGGTCACATTTGATTTGAAGTCATACAGAACTTTGATAGCGAGAGAGGAAGCCAAGGTCCATTCTGCACTTAAGGTGCGAGGAGAAAATGGCCTTGAAGTGCTGTTGCGGAGAGTCAAGAAGAATGGTCCGGGCCTTGGATTGGCCAGATTCCACCCAAACTGTCAACAAAGTGCCTTTACAGAATGGGGACTGTGTTGAACAAGAAAGCAAAAATGAAGCATCGTTCTCTACATTGTCACGATAATACTGCTGGTGGTGTAAGGACCTGGAGAGCTCTATGCAGGTGCTATTGCGAACTTTGCAGCCAACTGGGTAGGTGTGGAAACTTGGAAGTTGTGTTTAAGCAGCCCGTGCTGCTTGCAGCACTTCTAATCCAAGATGGCAGGGACTCGGATGGTGGACAGACAAGTGATATTCTGATCATTCTGCATTCTGGATGCACCGTGCTTTCACACTTTGACGCGCCTGCCGACTTGTGCAACGCTCATGAATAGAGGAATTGGTGTCAATGCATCCTGACATATCATGCACAATCATCGCAATCTGAGTCGAGGTAATTTGTGATAAATTGCAACGTGCCATCCGCAAAGCCTTCAACGAACCACGTTGTTCTTGTGTTTTCCTTCTTGATATTTTCGTGGTCACACTTTGCATATGGCTTTTCGTAGCCTGCGAACATGGTTACATAAGTGCTGTGCTTCGCTAGCTCAAGAACTGCCCCTTGCCAAACTGGACTAAAGCTTGGTGTTCCTGCATCCTTGACCACCCGGTTCAGCCACATGTCGTGGATCAGAAAAGCCCCATGGCCCCGTGGGCATGGCGTCATGGTGTAACAGACAAAGTTGTGAATCTAGATCCATCCCACCCCCAATTTGATCCTGATGCTGATCTCGTGAATCACTGCTTGCATGAAGGGTTTCGGGCCCACTCTGGTGAAAATCTCAAAGGTGCTAGCCGAAATGATAGTGAAGCTTGTCATCGCATATCTTATAATTTATAATGAACAGCGTTGTGAGGCGGCCGCCAAAAAGGGATCTCTAGATACGGCTTTGCCACCTAATGGGGTGGGTATGTACCTGGCGCTTCTCTTTATCGGAGTGATGAACATCGCAATACATGCCCTTCATGTTGTGTCCTTTCGACATTGGATTATGAAAGGTGGGGCTGCCTTTCTGTCCGTGATGCCACACATAGACCTCCTTGGCCCACCTGTCCTTTGCATCTTCATCTTGGATGGCCAATCCTACTCTCCAATGACCACGTGGTTCTGACATGGCAATTTTCGATGCGCAAGCACCTCGTAAATCTGAAGCACAAACCTCTCAACCCAGGATCTTGTCGCAGATCCATTGCCTAACTTTCTCCACTCTTGCAGATTGTTTTTCGTACGTTTTCCTTATCCGTTCCCGTAAATGATGCCTGGCACTTCATTTTTGGAGTGCCATCCCATGGATGGTGTTATGAGTGGGCACTCATCCGGTCTCTGAATCGAGGTAATTATCCATACTTTGTGGTCTTCAATGCTTTGGATCAGGCATGGTTGGTCGTTTCCTCAGCCGGCAAACGGATTTGTGTAGTGCTCCCCTGCCATTTGCACTTTGTTTTGCAGGGTGAAATTCGTTTCGCATAATCGGACCCAACGCCTGCCCTGTCCATAGTGTGGGATCGCAGAGTACAGCCAGTTGAAGCAAGCCACCCAGGCCCCTAGTGATCCGACAATGCGAATTGTTCGCACTGGGGTGATGGGCCCGGACACTTGGAAAACTGCAAAGAGCAATTTGCACTGCGACAGATGTAGAGAGAGGATTGGAGTTCAAAGATGCTGGATGTGTGCTGATTGTCGCGATCGTTTGAACATCTTGCAATGAGAGGAAAACACATCTAAGTTTGACATCCTTGAGAACCTTTAACATCTTGTAACATCTTGAAACACCTTGTAACATCTTGTAACACTGTGGTGCAATGTGTTGGAATTGTTCTATAGTCTGAGGCATGTGCTCCAGTATCTCCTCTGTGACTTGGTGTCAGAGTGGGGATTTGATGCCTGGACGTGCCTGGTGAATCGCGGTGACAAGAGTTTTGGCAGCTATGGCAAGATAGTATATATATATATATACATTAAAAAGTATGTATATATAATTGCATAACAATTACATATATATATATATATATTTTGAAGCAGCGCCATTTGCATCCGGAGCCAACTTTCATTGCTCAGGCGTGCAAAACAGGAAGGCGGCTAGTGTTGGCCTAGGAGGGCCATTGGGTTCCGTGGAGCTACCAAACTGGTAGCGGAGCCCCAATAGGGGGCGTCCGGACACCTAGGAAGGTGTAGGAGGTGAAGCAGCGCCATGGCTGACGTGAAGTCAGACGCCGGTGGCGGCGGTCAATACAAAAGGTTCTCAGGAGAGAGCTTAGATGGGAAGGAGCTGAAAAAGTGGAAGCTTTGGGCTCAGGCCAAAATGGCCGCGACAAAGGATCTGACGGAGAAACAACGTGGCCCATGGGTTTTCACACTTCTTGATGGCTTAGCATTGGAGACTGTAGAACACCTGACGTTAGAACAGCTGACGGAGAAGGACGGGGATGCACATATCTGGACTGCTTTGGAAGAACGGTTTCCTGATAAGTTGAAGCATGACCACCTTGCAGAGTGTCTACATGAGGTCTTCCAGCTTGCTGCAAGAGAAGGTGAAAACATGGCCAGTTGGTGCAGCCGAGTACAGGAGACATTTGCAAAATGTCGTAGAAAGGTCAATGTCGAATTCCCATCTGAAGCCAGGGGATGGATTGCGTTGAATCAATCTGGGTTGAGCCATGATCAACGAGCAGTGGTGACAGCTCGTTCCGCTGGGGAGCTCAAGTTTGACGTGGTGACGGCCAGTTTGCGATCCTGTTATCCTGACTTTCAGGTGCCATCCAAGTCCAAGCGTAGCAGTCCCGTGATGTTTGTTCACAACACTGACCATGAGGTTCCTGAGGAAGCCTCTGATCCTGGCGATAGCGTGGTTTTCTCTCAGGTCGAAGCCCTGCTAGCAGAGTATGGGGTTCATGAGGTAGAGCCCCAGGATCAAGAGGTGTTCGACGAGGCCGAGGCAGTGGAGATTCTGGCTGCGACTTGGAAAGAGAAGAGATCGGAGATCAGTAGATTGCAGAAAAGTAGAAACTTCCGCCAAGTGGTAACTGTTCAGAAGCAGTTCAAGCAAGATGTTGCCGATGTCAAGCGCCGGGCCCGATGTTGGAGGTGCCAGCAAATCGGACACTTCTCAAGAGACTGTCCGAAGCCAAAGGGATCTGGAAAAGGGAGTTCTCAATCTGGTGACAACCCTAGTGGAGCATCAGGAGCTGCAATGGTAGAGGATTTTTCTTCCGGCCATCCAAGTGATTCTGAAGTGTATCTGGTTTCATCACCGGGTTTTGGAATTATCGACAGTGGATGTGGCAAAACACTGATAGGGCAAAGCACTCTGAATGCCTTGTTTCGTAAGTATGCCGATGCTGGTTTTCCTCTCCCTGATCTTCGTCAAGAGGAGCATCTCTTCCGTTTTGGCAATCAAAATGAGGAAGTGGCACGTTTTGCTGTCACTCTTCCCATCGGCATTGGTGGCCGAGTGGGCTCCGTTGAGGCTTCAATCATCAAGGGAACAGCACCACTTCTGTTGAGTCGAAACACCATGCGCAGTTTGGGTGCAGTGCTGGATTTTCAGAAGGAGACACTCTCCTTAGCTGGGTCGAAGCCGGAAAAACTGCAGACCAATTCGGCCGGGCAGTATGTGATCAACATCATGGATTTCCCTGCAACATCCAGTGTACATGCACCTGCCCTGGATACGTCTCTGAAGACTCTGACAAAACGTGAGGCACGAGTGATTGAGTCAATGGCTGCAGCTTGGCAAAAAGGGCGTTCAAAGTGTGTGGTGGCGGAACTTTTTTCTCCACCCAGATTTACCCTGGAAGCTGAGCGACAAGGTTTGACTGGACTGAGTTTTGATCTGAAAAATGGATACAACCTACTTGATAGGAAGACACAACAAGAGGTTGCAGCCCAGTTAGATGATGTACAGCCTGAACTTCTTGTGCTTTGTCCGGAGTGCAAACACTGGGGCGGTTGGTATCGTTTGAATGAGAAGAAGCTGCCAGTGTGGCAACAGATCTGGAATCGAAATGTGGCTCAGCGACAGGTGGATTTCTGTATCACACAGGCCAAGCGACAACTGAAGCGAGGTGGTAGAGTTCTCTTTGAACATCCATGGTCATCGGGCGTGTGGGGCTATCCACCAATGATGAAGCTTCTCAAGAACATGCACTTATGCAAAGCATCGATGTGCGCCTACGGCCTGAAGAATCCCGACACAGGTCTGCCCATCATGAAAGCGACAGGACTGGCAGTATCCCACAATGACATGATTGAGCTTGCCAAAACATGCCCAGGTCATAGTGAACACCACACCATAGCTGGTAAAATGAATGATGGGTCATCCCTTAGTGAGTGGACAGCAGCATATACTCAACAATTTTGTCAGCACTGGTTGTCATGTGTTCATAGCTCATGCATGTTGTGCGAACATGACACGGTCGAGGACACTTTCTCAACTTCCAGCCTGAATGCGTGTCTGATAGATAGCTTGTCCGAAGTCCTTGCAGCTGAATCAGCCACACCTGAACAGATCCGAGCATCCTTGAAACGTCTTCATAATAATTTAGGACATCCCAGTACTCAAGACCTTGTGCGTGTTTTGACAAATGCTGGAGGTTCTAAGGAGGCCATAGAGGAAGCTAGGAAGTTCCACTGCGAGGTGTGCACTCAGCGTCAGAGACCAACGCCAGCTCTCCCGGTCTCTGCAAATCAGATTTTGGATTTCGGTCAGCGAGTGGGTTTAGATGTGAAGCTACTCCCCGGCTGGTGCCAGAATCAGCGTGTGAAGTGTCTCAACATAGTGGACTATGGATCTAGCTTTCAAGTGATGTGTCCTTTCTATGAAACCGAAACTGGTCCTTTGCTGAAGCGTTTGTTTGAAGAACAATGGCTCCAATGGGCCGGCCGGCCAGTGGAAATCATAGTGGACCCAGCCCAGACTAACCTGTCTGAAGCGTTTGCAGGTGCTCAAGAGCAATCAGGCATCAGAGTGCTCAGCATTGCAGCTGAGGCACATAACCAGCTTGGTAAAGTTGAGAAGCATGGCCACTTGTTCGAGGTTGTCTTGCAGAAAGTGTTGGACTCCATTCAACCCACAACCAAAGAAGAATATCACCAGTGCATCCGTGAAACCATGAACAGCAAGAACGAATCGTTGAACCATCACGGTCTTAGCCCATGTCAGCATGTGTTCGGTCGTAACCCACGAGTGCCAGAGGATCTAGTCCAAGAGTCTCCATGCGTGATTGCAGCAACTGCACCTTTGCATAGCGAGATGCATGCAAGAAGCCATGCAATCAGAACTGCTGCCCGTGTCTCATTGGCCCAGTCTCATGACTCCAAAGCCTTGAGAGTTGCCTTGAATGCTCGTCCAAGGGTTGAGAGAGACTTTCTGCCAGGGGACTTTGTAGCATACTGGAGAACCCAGAAATATGAGAAAGGGGCTAGATTGGTTGGGGGTAGATGGTTCGGAACGGCAATTGTCATGGGAAAGGTAGGTCGCAACATCCTAGTGTATCATCGGCGCAACATGTTCAAGGTTTCTCCTGAACATTTGAGACATGCAACTTTAGAAGAACGAGCCGTAGCACAGTCTGATGGTCGTGAGATGTTGGGCATTGCACAGTATGTTGGTGAGAACGGTACTTTGAAAGGCAGTCACTACATCGATCTCACTCAGCAGGAGACTCCTCCGGGTCCACCAGCAGAATTCAGCCCGGAGCCAGCAGTTTCGTCTCCAGCGGTGATTTCACAGTCTCAGCAGGCCAGCTCAGTTCAGCCTGACATGAACATTGACATAGAACCTAGCCCGGTAGCTCCAGAAGTTGTCATTGATAAGAGTCCTGCTGAAAGTGAACATACACCAACAATCAGTCAGCGTAGTGAGCCTTCTGTGAATCCTCAGTTTTCTGCCAGACAAGAGCCCGGAACCGCTAGTGCATATGGTCCAGTGAGATATAGACATCATGAGAAGAAGCCTGAACCTATGACCAGAGTGTGGCGTCCGGCAGAACTGACTCCATCCGATTTCATGGAAGCCCATCATGAAGTAGTGTCGTCTCACAAGCGACAGTCCAGCCGTGCGCTTAGTAGCGAACCACCCTGCAAAGCTGGTAGATCCGAGACAGGCTCAAGAGACGAAGCACTCTTAAGCCAATGTCTCGAGCATGATGAAGTGTTTCTCATCACTGAACAACAAGGAGAATCTGCAGAAGCATTTGTAGCCAACTTTCTGAAGAAGAAAATGCAAACTGAGATTCACCATTCAAATAATCCAGCTGATGTACAAGAGGTCATCGATGAGGCCAAGGTCACTGAATGGTTGACACTTCAGGATGAGAAGCAAGCATTGCAGGTCATTCCGCCACACCAAGCGCAGAATATCCGTAGACACCAAGGGCATCGAATCATGTCCAGCCGGTTTGTGATAGTCAAAAAGACTGAAGATGGCGATACCAAAATCAAAGCCAGATGGTGTCTGCGGGGTCATCACGACCCAGACCTCGTCCAGAAGGTCCTTGCGGGAAAGTGCCACTCTCCAACGTTGTCTCAGCTGGCTAGGAATGTGTTGTTGCAACTCATAGTAAGCCACAAATGGACTATGAAACTGGGTGATATCAAAGGTGCTTTCTTGGAAGCTGACGTCAAAGAGCAAATGGCACGTAATCCAGTTTATGCAGAACTTCCACCAGGAGGTGTTCCCGGGGTTGAGAAGGGATCTTTGGTCCTCATCACTGGAAATATCTATGGTGCAAATGATGCTCCTCATAACTGGTACGTTGAGTTTGATCAGGAAGCATGCAATGCAGGTTTGACTCGAAGTAAGTTTGACAGCTGCTTGTACTTGTGTCATGGTCCCCAAGGTGAACTGCAAGGAGTTTTGGGAGCACATGTGGACGATACCATAACTGGGGGTGAGGGCGAAAAGTATGAGAAAGCAATTGCCTATCTGCGTGAACGTTTTCCCTTCAGAAAATGGCGAGAAGGTCAAGGGGAATTCTTGGGAGTTTGGTACGAACAATGTCCGACTACGAAAGAGATATCCTTTCAACAAACTGAATATGCCAAACATATCCAGCCAATTAAGGTTTCTCGAGATAGGGCCAGAACTCCTTGGAAGCCTGCCACCTCAGCCGAGATTACTGCCTTGCGGGCTGTAAACGGAGCGTTGGGTTGGCTGTCATCCCAAAGCAGGCCAGATCTGGCCATACAAACTTCCATGTCACAACAATGTTTTCCCAATCCAACAGTCCAAGACCTGTTGATGGCCAACCAAGCGATCAGAAGAGCCCGTCAACACTCTGATATGCGTCTGACAGTCCCATTCATTCCTCCGCAGGATCTCACAGTTGCATTTTGGTCTGATGCTGCTTTTACAAATCATGTTGACCACAAAACACAAGGAGGTTGGTTGTTAGCCTTGACAAGTAAGAACATGTCAACCGGCCAAGATGTTCCGTTGTCCTGCTTGGGGTGGAAGTCATACCGTTTGCCTCGTGTGGTTTCCTCCACGATGGGAGGAGAGTCTCAGAGTTTTGCTAGCGCTTCAGGAGTAGCCGAATGGTGTCTCTTGATTTTGGCCGAAGCATTAGACGGTCCATTCAGTCTAAGAAATACTGAGATTGTGCTGAGACGTCGCAAGCCAATTGGCATGACTGACTGCCGATCACTATATGATCATCTCATTTCTCTAGGCACTGGAGGATCCCTTGATGACAAACGCACTGCAATTGATGTTGCCATTGTCCGGCAGTCGATCGCCAGAACCGGCTTGGAACCGCGGTGGTGCCCGACTGATAGAATGGCGGCAGACGGCTTGACAAAAGATAAGGGTGAGCCTTTGGATTTGTTGAGGTCAATCTTGAGGTCAGGAAGGTATCAGCTTGCTGATGAACAGTTGGTATTAGACCGCAAGAAGGAAGAACGAGAGAGAAGAAGAGATGTTGGAGTTCAGAGAAAGCAAAATGCTCAAAAACCTCAAAGCACCAAGGAAGATATGTCATAGAACAACAACATTTCCGCTTTGCCTTGCCTTGCACTTGTATAGTCATCAGTGCATGTTGGATGCATGTTGTCTCTGCCTTGTGTATAGTGTACAAATCATGAATAGGATTGGTTCATAATAAAATCATGAGAGAGCCGCTCTCAAGTAACATGGGGTTACTAGGGGGATAATGCTCAGTTGTGCAATCAAACATCAGTCAGCACGGTTTTGTGCCAAACCTTTCATTTGCGAAGTCCTCACGGCGCAAGCCCGCTCACAATCGAAGGGTGTGCATAGATCTCTGAGTCCGCTTTTGCTAGCGATGTCTGGTGGTGCCAAGCATTCGAGTCAGCCAGTCACAGCCGAAGAGCTTCGTCTGGTTCAAGATGTGCTCGAGCGCATGCAAGCGCAGGGTTCCTCAGGAGTGATGCCAGGAAGTGCAGCTCTGGCAGCGTTGTTATGCTTCGAGATGGCCCCTGTGATGGCAGGCATGACAGATGCCAGCAAGCGCCAGCGTGATGATGATTTGCTGTCGTCTATGGCTGAGAGTCAGTTCTCTGAGGAAGTGGGCTTTGCTGACGCTGGTTTCAGCGTTGTGAGCTCTCCGGTGGGGAAATGTGCCAAGTCTCCACAGCTGCCGGTGGTTCCAAAGAAGCCTGTGTTTGATGAGAAGATTCAGTTGCCCGAAGGCATTACCAGCCTTGAGGAATGGGGCAATACGGTGTGTGAACTGCAGAAAGTCAAAAGCGACAACAAAACGTATCATGAGCTGACGAAGGATTCAGAGTATAGCAGCTACCTTACCTGGATTGTGCAGCATGGGAAGGGCAAGGGAGCCAAGTGTGAAGATTTCCGAAACTATTTGATCTTTGGCAAGTTCGTGAAGACTGGTGAGTCAAATCTTACTTTTCCAGGATCTAATGAGATCCGCAAAATCCGTGCTCCGTGAAGTAGCTTGAAGTCATGCGAAGGGCCTGCATCTCTCCAATATGAGGAGGTGGAATCCTCTTGTTTGTTTTTCTAAGATATTTATAGGAGTTTTGAAGCAGCGCCATGTGACCAATCCTTCCGGAGATCATCCAAATTTGCATCCGGAGCCAACTTTCATTGCTCAGGCGTGCAAAACAGGAAGGCGGCTAGTGTTGGCCTAGGAGGGCCATTGGGTTCCGTGGAGCTACCAAATATATATATATATATGTCATATATGTGTATATTATGGCCCTGGGTTTGGGAGATTTTGCAATAAGATTTTCTTCCAAGGGTGACCTGACCGACCTGAGTGCACGTCGAGGACACTGTCTCCAACTCCTTCCGAGTGCTGAAGACCATCCGCCAAAGCTCCGAGGCGTCAAAGCCTTCTAAGCCTCCTGAGATCTTCTGAGCCTTTTATGATCTTAATGTGTTCTTCTTATCAATTATCTCAGATCAATGATCTTCTGTGCCATGGAGCCATACTGATGCAGGATGATGTAGGTTTCTGATGTTTCCGTCTTCTGATTTTACGTATTTTGCCCAGACCAACATCATGCCAACATGCAGTGGAACTCTTGTCCTCAACTCCCCACATTGCAGTCTTTGGTTTCTATCTATTGAACTTGATTGCTCCGCCATACATGGCTTTTGTAGTGAGTGTTTCTTTGTTTTCACTCTGGAGGAATCAGAAGGATATTTGGAATCTGCTCAGAGAGTCATTGAACGCCTGGTCCCTGGACAGACTTGAACTTGGGGGCAGGCTGGGGAAAGCCCGGAGTGTAGACGTGGTAAAGTCGTTTGCTCTTTTCCAGTTCAGCTTTGCGAAGCCCGTTTCAGCAACCGATACCGAACCCTTTAGTTATTCCGTTCTCATCCAGAAAAATGGCCGAGCCTTCCAACACATCCAAGTACTTGGCCGACGCTTGGCTGCTATGCAGTATATCAGTATACAGTAATATATAGTATATATAGTATATGATATGTAATAGCAGAGCAGATGTACGTGGCCAGCTGGGTGGCGTTGACTTTGTTGAAGTTGATTGATTTTGGAACAAGTCAGTTGTGTCAGGGAAGTTCAAAGTGTTGCCAAGTGACTCAGCCGACTCAGCCTCGGTTTGAGCACCTCAGCAAGTACAGGAAGATTCTGGAGGAATCAGAAAGAGAATGTCGGCGCCCCCAAGTTCTCAGCTTTGCCTTCCAAGGAATTCATCGGTACTTTCCTCCTGATCTTTACTGTTGAGTGCAATGTGGTGGTGTCTTGGCACATGCTGCTTGATCAACAGCTGCCACCGTTCACCATTCTTTCGGTTTCCTTTGCCTTGCATCCACCTGTCATGGTTCCCAGGTCGGCTCCCCTCTTTTCGCAGGCCTCTCGATTGGCACGGTCCTCTTTGTGGCTATCCAGGTGCTGCATGTGAAGCCTTTGGTCTCATGGTAATTTCACCAGCACATGAGCTTTGGAGACACCAAAGGGAGGAAAGCAAGCAGATGTACAGAGAGACTCAGTGGTTCTGGTACTTGATGGCATTCTTACCTCACAGGTGCATACGCAGAAACTCCTCTCTGATTTTTGCATTTTCTTTCCACCTCTTATATTGTATCCTTGTACATATCCTGCATTAAATATCCTCTTTTACATTGTTTACATTCGTTTTACATTCTTGCTTTTTTGTTTTGAAACAGACGCAACATCAAGACATATCGGGACTTGGATCTTGCCGGCGGCCTTGGCACAGGCCTTGGGAGGCATCAGTGGCGCCAACTTTAATCCTGCCGTGTCCGTGGCATTGGGCTGTGTGAACTCAATGAAAGGCCCCGGCATGGATTGGAAGCAGGCTGGATCTGTGAAACAATGTGAAACATTGAAACATGAAAACGACATGAAACATCATGAAAAAATGTATCTTCCGAATATGTGTACACTTGCAATGTGATGATTTATCTAATTTATCGATATTTACTGTATCCTGTATGGAATTTTATCACTGGGTTTTGTCCACTTTTCAGACTGCATGCTGTCCTTTCTGCCAGTATCAGAGGGTTCTCAAGATTTGGTCAGGTGGGCATGTATTGCATTGTGCAGGCACAATCCGGGGCTGGCTGCCATTGGGGCCCCAGGGGAATCCTCTACTTGAATCCTCCACTTGCCGGGTATATTGAATTGCCATATGCTGTATAGCCTCTCACCATCTTCACTGATTCTGTTGATTCTGTGATCTACACGACATTGTGGCCTCCTGGGGTTGTCTCTGCTTCACCATAGGCATATAAGGATTGCAATGCAAATGTGCTTTACTGTCTTAGCTTTGTTGAAAGATTTTGGAACTACGCCACGCAGTGCTGTCCGGAGAAAAAGAGGATCTAGATCTACATAGATCTACTATATTCTCATACTGCAAGACCATACCATTCTACATGGAATGAATCTACAGCTTATACTGCAAGAATGAAGGTGTCAGTTTCGCAGAATTACGTAGAACTGGTACCTGGTACCTGGTATCAAGAAAAAGCTCTTCAGAATTTCAAGTTGAAAATCTGTTGACATGGAACCTGACTTGAACTCGCGTTCAACTCGTGTTCAAATGCTACTTGACTGCAGATCTGCGGGGGAGTCACCGCGGCAGTGATCGCGGCTGTGATGTTCGGCAAGTCTGCATCTCTTGAGGCGGCTGCAGAAAGTAGCAGAATTTTTGCCTTCGCTTTTTCCGAAAAAAGGCTTCCGCCAGTCTGGATTATAACTTTCACTTGAAAGTATTTATAGAACAGTTTTTGTATGTCTCACATATCGCCGACAGGAAAGACCATTTTTCATTTGTTTGCACTATCTCTTACATCTTCCCGTCCTGCCTGCATTTTGTATATCGGAAAGCTTTAGGAAATAGGTTTTAGGAAGTAAATTGGAGTCAAGTAGCTGCTTCGACGTCATGATGCAAAAAGACTCCCTGCTTCCAAAGCTTCCATCAGGTGTCCAGCGGTTATACCTTGCTGTCAGCTGGATTGTCTGAGTTCTTCTACACCTTCATGTGCCCAGGTTGAAGGCTGCGATTCCATCAGTGAAGATTGAAATGTGGATCAAAGATGAAAGACTGCCACAACATGTCACAAAGATTCACAAAGTATGCTTGTGCATGCTGCATCCATAAGGGAAAAATGCAGTGCTGGCAGTAGTCCAAGGCTTTGCTTTGTGGTCCTGAATGTTGCTGCAGCCAAAAAGAACAAAGAGGCAGGTATAAATCGCGACGAGTCATGAGTAGGGAGGATGAGACGGAGACACACAACTTCACCCAACCGCATTTGGCCTGTGAAGTCTGAATTGAAGTGTTGGTGCCAGTCCCACTCCCTGCTCAAAAATGATCACGATTCTTGCTTGACCAGGTGCACGTGTGTATATTTTCAAACCATTTGTATCCGTTTGTCATTTAGATTTCTATCATTTTCTATCTCTTTCTAACCTTCAGGAGAAGGGACAGTACTATGCTCTGGCCATCGGCTTTTGCGTGGTGGCTGGTGCGTATGGGGCTGGTGTCATCTCTGGTGGTGCCTTCAACCCTGCTGTGGCCTTCTCGCTGGATGTTACCAGTGCCTCGAATTGCCAAAACCTGGAACTTTCACAAGAATTCAGAAGCAATATTTCACAAATGTCAAAGACCATGGGATGTTCTAAGTTCTAAGAGAGTGCTACCGGAATGGTCAGAACAGAGCGTCAGACTTCGCTGGTTGGGAACGGGGAGTGGGCAGGAACGTTGCGTTGCATAATGCTGCATAGCTTCGATGTGAACACATTGATTGCCTTGGTCTTGTTTTGCTGTTGGAATACATACACGATTGGTTTTATACGCCAGGGTTTCTTATGCTGATGCTTCTTTGCCTTTTGGCTGTCGTGAAACTGTGGGCTGAACTCCTTTTCCTGCCCTTTGCCACATCAGTGTGAAGGTTTGAGCCGCGGCTTTGGTACTTGCTTCTTCTATGCGTTGTTCGAGCTTCTTGGTTGATACGTTTGTTGGGGAAAGCAAACTTCGTCTTTCTGAAGGACCAAAGGATTCTAGAGGAAACACCTGTTCAGCAAAAGCGCGTCAGGTTGCTCGGTGCGGTGCTGGCAGCCTTCCTCTTCAGCAAAGTGAGACCCACGGACTTCGGTGCCCCAATGAGTGCTGGCAAGTTCCAAGAGCAATTGACACTTGTAGAACAATTGAGTGGGTGCTACTTTGGTCCTGGAACGTTTTGGAACCATAATTGGCCAGCTGAGTTTGCGAACTCATTTGCAAAATTTGCCCTTTTAGTTTTCTTGTTTCACTGGGCTGACACCGTCCTCCATGGCAATTCCCTGAACATCCTTCAATCGAATTGACAGCGACAGCTCGAGCCAAGATTCGAAGCAACTTGCAGTGCAAGTAATTCGTGGTCAGGGCGTGCTGGGGTTGGTCCTGGGGTCGGTCCTGGGGTTGGTCCTGGGGTTGGTCCTGGGGTTGGTCGCGGCTAGACTCAATTTTGCTGAGGCTCAGTGAGTTCTTGGGCGTTTTCATGCTGGTCTTCACAGTATCCTGCAACATCATGGGAGGCTGAGATTTGCTTTGGAATCTTTGGATTCTTGCCACAGAAAATGCTTTTGCCCTGTGTGAAATCAGAATTGCTTTGCTTTTGCCCTGTGCCAGGCTCCACTGCTGGAGCCCTCAGCATTGCTTGCTCACTCTCTGCCATGATCTATGCGCTTGGCGATGTCTCAGGCAGTGCTGCTTGTGTGTTTAGCATTCAGATACATGAAATGCATATCATGCCGCAAAGAGCGCAGCCAATGTGATCAGTGTCACCTGGCGACTTTCTGTGCCCATGAGGTGGCCATTTCAATCCTGCTGTCAGCTGTGCTGTCTACCTTTCTGGACGTGACGACAGCTTCACGGGCAAAAAGGCAGCACTGTACTCCGTGGTCCAAGTGGTGGCAGGCTCGCTGTGCACCATCTTCTTTTGGGTGGAGTGGGAGCAGGTGGTTGTTGCATGTTGTTGCTAGCAAACTCCCGACATGGTTGCCCTGCGCTGTTTTGAATTCGCAGCCAATCTCCTGAACAATCTGCCATCCTGGCCACTGCACTCCATTGGTGGAACTACTTAGGCATTCTCGCTGCTTTGCTCGTAGTGGGCATTTTTAGCAAATCGATGGCACCCTTTGGAGCGAAGGCTCCCTATCACATGACTCAGGCTCTGAACCCAGGGCAGGGCTTGGAATTCCTTTGTGTGGTTTGGGCTGGGTAGTTACCATTCAAACGAACCTGAGCTGGACATTGCACGAGAAGCTCATGTATCCTTTGGATATCTTTGAATCGCTTGATCTTTGAGGCGCTCTTGGGAGAATTGATCTTTACCTTCACGTTGTCCTACGTGGTCTTGTGTGTGGCAGTCTCCGACCTCACAAAGGCAAGCTAGCAAGCAGGACAGGTATTGATATCACTGTGATATCACTGTCTTGGCAGATACACCAGCCAGTGGTCAATGGTTGTTTCTTGCTCGCCTGCTTTTGGCAGGCATCGCACCTCTTCGGATTGGCTATTGGCTTTTGCGTTGTGGTTGGCGGCTTTGCCGTTGGCAACGTTTCGGGGGGATCTTTGAATCCAGCAGTTCCTTGGAGCTGCACTGGCAAAACAGGTCGCCTGAATGATGAGAATGATTCAGAATGACTGTAATGACTTGTAGGGTAAAGTTGAGTGGTCTTGGTTCGTTGGCCACTAGCAGCTTGAAGATGCAAGGGTTGTTCAGGGAGACCCTGGATGGACCCCTTTGTTAGCTGCCCACAGCCCGTTTCAGCCTTTGCTTCGATACTCAGGTGAGTGTGGCATTGGCCCTCTCTGGAGGCGGCTTCGTGAATGCCATCGGCTATGTCATGGTTGAGCTTTTTGCTGGAGTATTAGCGGCAACTGCCTTTGGTGTGACTCACCAGGTGGGAGACAGCCACTGACTGCGAAGGGGGGGGCTTTTGACAGCAACGTTTTTCAGCTTCGTGCTCTTCCATTTTGCACCAAAGCTCTTTGTCTCACGGCAATGAACTCTCGAATTTGTTTTCTGCTGCTTAAGCTCTAGATATCTTTAGTGTATTCATATTCCACTCCACAGGATCTTTGATGCCTCTCTTTTTCTCAATCTTAGTGTGTGCTGCTCCCCATGTTGTTTCCTGTTTTCTTGCTATTCATGAAATCTCCTTGAACATCTCTTTGTGGCAGGCCGAGCTGGAGTCACCAGAGGCCAAAAAAATGACTGAGGCCTAGGCAGGCGACGGCGGCAATGGCATTAGGCGATGGCAATTTTTTGAACAGGTAGAGATAGGTAGAGTCCGTTAGAACTTTATGCCACAATCGCTATATCGATGCATACATTGCCCTTATCTGGATGTCGGCCCTTGGGCCTTGAACAGGAATACAAAAAATTGAGTCGGCCGCCTGCATTGTGTTGGTTTTGGCTGTGTTGGGAGCCACTGCGCTGAAGTCGATTGAAGTCGATTGAAGTCGATTGAAGTCGATTGAAGTCGATTGCTTTGGAGCAGCTTGAAATGATCTCTTGTGCCCAAGGTGATGGTATCACTGGACTCTTAGGTCGTGGCTTGGAGTGGGAAGACCCAGTGAGATGGTCAGAAGAGGGGGTTGGTTGATTCGGTTGATGTTGTTTGCAGCTTTTCAGCTTTTTGCAGAATGATTTGTTTGGGCGTGAGAGATATGCCAGATATGGATAGATATGGGAGAAATTTGCTGATGGAAGCAATGCCAGCAATGCTGTTATATTCTCATGATTTGACAAAGTCAAATGCAGGCCTAATTGTCTGGTTTTGCAACATCTCGACAGTCCTAGGCACTAGGCATGTTTGATATTTGTGGCGCGATTTATGTTCAGTTTCTGTTGTTTTTTGCAAAAGCTGTTTAGCTCCTGTTCTGCTGTACAAACGTAACATGCCGCGATCTTCTGTTGAGGACACGGCTGTTGGTGAATGTGCTTCAAGGCCTCCTCACTGCTGCAGTCTCTGATAATTTGTAGGACAGGCTTAGTTCCACTTAGTGCCACTTTGTGCCACTTAGTGCCCACTGCGGTCGGTGCTACTTGGTCTTGTTCAGAGCAGTTTCACTGTAACGTTTGCATGGCATTGATCCCAAGCTGAGTCAGAGTGCAAAGACCGGACATTTTCACCCCTTTCATCGTGGGATTTTCACAGTCTGGCGCTTGACTCGAGACGTTTTTGAAAGGCACCTTCTTCACGATTATTTGGAAATCTGTGGAAGCAAAGTTGAACGAAGGCTGCATGGGCTGTGAATAGCTTTGGCTGTGCATGAATTTGAACGAAAGTGGCGGAGGTATTGGGAATTGTTGCACACCATGAGAAATGTCTGGGAATGAAGTCGAACAACTTTTTCTTCAGAAGTCGATGTTTCAAATTTTTGCTTTGCCATTGCTTTGCCTTCAGGTTGAGATCGAAACTTCGTTCAGGACGCCACGGACTCGACGAAGGCCTTGACGTTGACGGGTGAAAGCGCCTGTGCCTCGGAGCCGAAAGGGCCTGGATCGCTGTTGTCTGGACAGTGCGGTCTCTGCGACTTGGGACTCCGAGTCTCTCGTTAATGGAGAGCAGATTCTGACAACACAAATGGACGCGTCTACCTAGTCTTACAACTTGAAACCTTAGATGCAACTAGATGCAACTAGATGCAACTATATATAGGAACATCTGAAACGATCTTACATGGTCATGATTCATGATTGTTCAGGATTGTCAGCAAGCAGTTCGTAGAGCTAAGGCTGAGAACAACCTAATTCTCGGAATCAGAAGCATCTTGAATATTTGACAGAATCTGGGAACTTAGCTGGACAGCAATTTTCAATGCGCGAGTCATATGATTGCCTCGGCTCGCATTATATGTCGTTTCCAACATTTTAATTTGACCTGGTTGAGTGGGCAGTTGCCCAGGCTATGGTAAATTGCAGTGGAAAAAAGCAGACATGTTTCCGGTTAGTTGTCTTTGCTAGTCTGGGGCGTCGGCCTTTTTCCAAGACGACACCTGCATACATGCGCTCAGCGCCCCTGCAGTCTGCCTTCAGTCATTCCTAACACTACCGCTTGTCTTGTTGGCTCAAGAGCTCTTGAAGCTATCGTACAGTTCACCAAGCCAAGAGACACTAAACACTAAAATCAAGCTTCCACTGATTGAACTTTCCTAAAGGTCACCCGACAATAAAGCAACAGAACCAATATCAAGATTCCTAAGCCAATGTCAAGATGCAACACATTTGGATGGAGGTTAGAAAGGCATAACTGCAGAGATCTCCAGAGTTTATTGGATCATATTGGATCACCTTCACACCTCGCGACTCGATCTTGCGCTTTCTGTGGTGATGCCCCGCCCATCCCCGAAGGTCAGCCCAAATTCTGAGAAAACTGCCAGACATTTGACATTTTGTGACATTTTGGCTCAGCAAGGCTTCATTTGAAGTGACTTACAACACATGAGTGCACTCTCTCTATATCTGGTGGAGAAAAAATGGGAAATTTCTGTGCAGGTTGTCCATCTTTTGGGTTGCATTGGCACCTGGGCCGCAGCTTTTGCCTTGACCCGGCCGCGCATTGGCAGCATTTGGTGGTCTTTTGATGTCTTTTCGGGGATCAGAACAGTCTGTGCCAAACTGAAAAAACTTCAAAGCTGTGCCGCCTAAAAACTTCACAGGTTTTCGACAGAGGACTATGAGACAATGCGTGAAGATCTGCCGCGGACACGGGCTTTCTACAAGGCCGATGCTTCATGCCATGCATGCCATGCCTCGATCGAATGCATCCCCAAAGTGATGAAATCCATCTCTACTTAGGTCACCTTGCAATACGTTGTCTTGTCCGTCTATTTTGCATGTGTTCTGCACGTGTTTTGTGCGTGTGTTTAGCCATGGAGGCCATAGACGCACTGGCGCCAGATTCGATTGTTTTGGATCTGGGCACCGGTGCATTAGCCCTGTTGGCTCATCGAGCAGCTGCTGCCGGTGCTCGACACGTCTACGCAGCCGGGGCATCCAGCATCAGAGTGCACGTGTTGCGCAACACAATGATCAACATTTGTTAACATCTGTCAACGACATCTGTCAACATCTTTCGACCTCTTTCAACGTCTGTTAGCATCTTTCAACGACACATCAACAGAGGATTCAGGAACTCCAAGAACTCCAGGCAGTCCTCACTGTAGTAGATGTCTTGTAGACTTCGTGAAAGGGACATGGAAGCACTCAGAATAGTGACATTGTCTTTGGCATGTTTTGGTATTCTGATTCCGATTCTCTTCCAGTTTTCCTGGATACCCCAAACATCCCAAACCCTGTTCAAGCTCGTTTTTGGGCAGTGTCGTGCAGCAAAAATGATGTTACAGTATGTTACAGTCACAGTTTTTTTTTTTTTTAATGGGTTCGAATGTTTCTACACATCCTTGTATAATACTGTATAGTCTCTTACAAATGCACGACTATTCTTGCACCAGGTCAATTGTCTCAACATGTCTTAAGACGTAATATGATATTAATATGTAATAATATGTATACTATGTATACATACGTATTATAATAATTTATAATATGTAGTTCGCTAACGTGTAGCAGTTCTCAACATCCGCCGTTGCAGGTTGAAGCTTCCAAGTTTGCTGCAGAAAAGGCCGCTGGGCTCTGTGACAACGACGCTATCTCCGTGATACATGGCCAGTCTCAGGCTCTGTGACTGTCGCCGTCTCTAGCGTACTGTGAGACTCTTCCCTAAATAGATACGATGATCAGGTTTAGAAATCAAGTTTAGTCAGGTTTAAAACGGTTTGGTTCTGTTTGAAATCATACTCAACTCTTTTGAAACTTCTTAGCAGCTTAGCAGGTCAAGATCAGAGCCCATTTCAAAACAATTGAAGCTGTGGGGGCGTGTGTATATTTGGATTCTCTGGCGGCCCCCCATGAAAGCTTTGCAGTGCAGGATATCGAACTGCCAGAGAAGGTGGACGTGATAGTTCACGAGATCCTGGGAGAGATTGCTAGCCGAGAAGGTGCACAGTTCTTGCAGCAACACTTGCAGTAGTATAGTTTTGCTTTCTAGAAGTTGAAGCTTCCAGCGAATCCCTGCAACGGGCCCTCAAATCTGCTGTCGAAACCTGACACCACACTTTGATGCCAGACACCCCTAAGCTATGTTCTTGAACCAAATTAAACCATCACTATGAATTCTATCCCTGTACAGCAAACATATTTGAAGGTGCTAAACTTGTAGAGGTTGACCTGGGAGGTTTCCAAAACCTTCTGGCGAGGCGTTGTGGCTTCTCTCCGGGATGCTGAGCGCTTCCTGTCTGCCACAGCAAAGCGCAAGGGCAGTTGGTCTGTCCCAAGCTGTGCTCGAACCTTCCTGGCGCCAGCAGAGATGCCAAAGCCAAGGCGTGGCATGGCTTCTGAACTCAGAGATGATCTCAGAGGTACTCAAAGATTCCAATACTATCCAATACTTATATATTCAGCTTCGATTCCAAACTCAAAGACTCAAAGAATCAATATATTTTTCTAATATCTTTGGTGACTGTGACTTGACTACCACAACACATCAAGACTATCACGCTGTACAATACATCAAGACATATCAAGACTATCATGCAGTACAATACATCAAGACATATCAAGACTATCATGCTGTACAATACTTCCGATGTGCAACTGATAGCAGGGTCAAAAATTAATTGAACAATGAGGAGTCGGCAAGGGAAAGATATTGTGTACAGTATGATGGCAGCAGAAAGATCAATTTCCAGCATTTGGTAGCACAATGGTAGAGTAGAAATGATGAAAGATGATAAAAATTGATAAAAGGATACGTACGGTGATATGGATCGCTGAATTGCCATTTGCGTTTGTTTTTCATTGCGGTCTATGTTGTGACGTTTGTGGATGTTCTGCGAAATGGTCAGCGCCTAGAGGTACTTCAAGGCCTTGAAAGCTCGCACGGGCACCTTGTTGGCTATGCCAGGCCCAGGAACTCGCATGCTGCGATTTCCAAACCTTCCTGTGCCCTGATTGAAAGTTGAGCTGAGATTCGACCAGATTCGACCTAGAGCTCGCTTTTTATCGCTTTTCATTCCGATTCTGAGTTACAGTACCTTGAAGTACTCAAAAGATGATGCGGCAAACGGATACATGACTGTTCTTTTGTGATCCAACATCCGTATGTTCAAACTGCTGTCAGGATCAGTTTCAGTGTTTTATATCTCTGGGACTCAGGTATCAGATTGCATTTTGGCAGAGCCCGAGATCTTTGAAGATCTGCATTGGGGTGAGGACTACCAACCTCATGCTTCCTGAAACTGATTCTAAACCAATGCAAAATCAAAGCAGGATACTTCACGATACGGCGTCGCAGCAGCTACTGGCTGCCTTCCATGACGCTCCTATTTCTGATGCCACAAGCCATGTGTGTCGTCGCCCTTTGAGTGATAGCTGCATATAGCTGCAATAGCTCATTGGCGGCAAAAGTCACTACTGTGAACTCAGCACGGTCAGGATAAAATGAAGCTGCTGCAGAAGCGCGTGATGCGATTCCACGTGATGCGAGAAGGCTCAAACATAGAATCAGAACGAATCAGAGACATCACTCTCCGCCTGATAGTCGAAGTAATCGACGTATGCTGTCTCTTGACGGAGCTGAGTTTTCTCTTGACTCTTTTCCCCGTGATTCTGGACCTGATTTGGATGAGCTTCGTTTTGTCATAGCGATAGCCGTTTGCAAACGGAGGCATTTTATCTGGCTTCGTCTTCTTTATCACAGTGCACTTTCCTGAAACTGATGAGATGATCCCAGTGGTGAGCTCCGCAGATGAAGAAAGCCATTGGGCAAACAGCTTTTGCATGGTCTCCTGGTTGGATTGGGATGGGAAGTGAGAGGGGCACCAGAGGTGTTTTGTATGGAGTAGAATGGTTCAAGGGCAGTGCACTTGGAAGGACACTGCAGTGGAACCTACAAACAGCAGATCAAACACAAAGCGACAAAGTGTGAAACACAATTGTCACATCAAGTGTGCGACAAACTGTGTGCCAAGTCTCTAAGCGACGCCAAACCTGGACTGTACTCTGCTTATCTCTGCTTTTCAAGTTTTCGTGCTGAAGGTGGATTGCCCGACGGCCGTAAAACCTGGAGATAGCCTAGAAGTTGAAAGCGAGGCGCCAACAGATCCATTTGATGCAAGGGTTTGAATCGGTTTGAGTCAGGTCAGCCAATTTTGGAATGCTAAAGTGAGTGCTCCCATGTTACTGACAAGGCACGTTGCAGATCAAGATAAAAGTCTGGGAATATTTTCGAGAGAGCCGCAGGGTGTAGCTGACACATGTTGAGAGTTCTGATTGAGAAACATGACAGGTGGACCTTAGAACTGACTTGCCGACCTATGCCCTGCAAGCAAAGCTCCTGAGGCCCACAGGCAAGCAGAGTCGGTTCCATCCAAGTTTCAAGATATTTGTCAAAGGTCAGACTATATAGATTCAATGCAACCTTTGTGGCAAACGGCGATTTGATACAACATTAGTTTGGAACCAAATCAGGGCCAGTTCGCTCATTTGTACACCTCATACTCTCCTCTTGCTGAAGGTGCCAAGATGCTGGGATTGAACTGTGGGTTCCAACTTCCAACTGTAGAAGCGGTCTTGGCAAGCAGATATTTAAATTCAGCTGTGTGTCCTAGCAGCAGTGCAGGTGCAGAAGTCTTGGTGCCACATTACGTCTTCCATTGATGGCAGACTGAAGACTTCATGAAAACCCGAAAGAGCGCTAGAGAGGAGCATTTCCGGCAGAGTTCAGGGAGTCTTGCAGGGTGACACAAGGCCAATCTACAGTCTCACTGCCGGAAACGGAACTGGAACAGCTGCCGCAATTTGGAGCAACTACGGGAGCAATCCAAGGTATCTTTGCGGCGTGCCCTAGGTGCAGAGGCGCCATGAGGCGCTTGCTTTTCGAATTGCATGTGCCGAAGTAGGCAAGCAGGAAATGCAGGAAATGAGGATGTTGGAAAGGTGACATGCTCCTGATGAAGATTGTGTCTCTTCAAACTCGTTAGCACACATCATGCACAGGAGCTTACAGCATACATGTCAAGATGGCGTCCTGGCAACGTCCCTCCAGTGTGCTTCTGGCAGTGTGCTTCTGGCACCTTGGGAAAGGACAATCTGGAAGAAGCTCTTCCAGATGAAGATGGTGAACCAGATGACTATGACAGAGATGAGGACTTTGCCGGTGACTACCCTGGAAGAGAAGCGTTTGACCTAAAAGGCAGTGAGGAATTGGCCATGGATTATGATGTCTTCGGCAAATGTGTCAAGAGTGCTCAGATAGAAAATGGAAATCCGGTATTCCTGGGGCAAGAGCATAGGGCTCACGTCCGAGGATTGCCTTCAGCATGGCAGCAGATGGAAAGCCAACACGGTGGTTTTGAGACGCGTCAGCTGGTGAATGCTTCTACGCGGAGTCAGATTCCCACATCCCTCCACGGAAAGGTTGGTGAAAAGACTCAGAGGACGAGTTGGAAGTTGTCGTCTTGGAAGCCTACGAGAGCATTGGTGGAGAGAAGGACATGAAGGACATGAAGGACTCTCAAGCTCCGCAAGCTCGCTCTTGGAGTCCTGAGCGTGGAGTCATTGTCGATCGGAGGGTGTCAGGAAGGTTATCTCAATCTGCAGGAGCATGGCAGAGATCCGCTGCTTGACACCGAAGAAGAGGCAAAAAGAGTCGAGCAACATGGCAACAATCAAAGACGAGGCCAGGAGCACAGGAGGGCGCCAGACTTGCTGAGAAAGCCGCCCGCCTGAATGCGCTGGCAAAAGCCGCGCGCACCGAAGGCACGACCTGCACCACACCAACCAACCGCATTAGGCGACCGCGCAGCATGCGAGTCACCTCCAAGGAGGCTGGGAGCCGGCGCGCTTCAGCCATGCCTTTGGTGGAGAGAGGCGCGCCTGGCCCAGACTCGAAAAAGACGACCTTTCAAGGCATCTCTGCAGAGGAGGGCCCCCTGTGTATTCTTGAAGATCCAAGAAATGCAACAAATATAATATATAAGTAGGGCTAACGCCCTGGTGCCGCCGACCCCCCTCGTGGATGGGGGGGGCGACCACATCCAAGGAAGGCAGCAGGTAGTGAAAAGAAAGGGCAGATGGCCGTGGCCTGAATAGGTCCGCGTATGTAGCTGTGAGGGTTGCCTTGGAAAGGCCTGGAAAGGTAGGAAGCCTGGCAAACGGCACGCTTGAACGCCATTAAAAGCAGATGGCTGTGGCCGGAACAGATGGCCGTGGCCTGAATAGGTCCGTGTAGGTCCCTGTAGCTGTGAGGGTTGCATTGGAAAGGCCTGGGGGAGGGTTTGAAGCCTGGCAAACGGCAGGCTTGAACGCCCTTGAAAAAAGCAGATGGCCGTGGCCGGAAAATTGGTCCGCGTAGGTCCTTGTAGCTGTGAGGGTTGCCTTGGAAAGGCCTGGGGGAGCGCTTGTAGCTGTGAGGGTTGCCTTGGAAAGGCTTGAGGAAGGGTTTGAAGCCTGGCAAACGGCACGCTTGAACGCTCTTAAAGGCAGATGGCCGTGGCCGGAACAGACGGCCGTGGCCTGAATAGGTCCGTGTAGCTCCTTGTAGCTGTGAGGGTTGCATTGGAAAGGCCTGGGGGAGGGTTTGAAGCCTGGCAAGCGGCAGGCTTGAACGCCCTTAAAGGCAGATGGCCGTGGCCGGAACAGACGGCCGTGGCCTGAAGTTGCCTTGGAAAGGCCTGGCAGAGGGTTTGAAGCCTGGCAAACGGCAGGCTTGAACGCCCTTAAAAAACAGATGGCCGTGGCCTGAATAGGCCCGCGTAGGTCCTTGTAGCTGTGAGGGTTGCCTTCGAAAGGCCTGGGGAAGGGTTTGCCGCCTGGCAAACGGCACGCTTGGACGCCCTTCCCGTGGCCGGAACAGATGGCTGTGGCCTGAATAGGCGTGTAGGTCCTTGTAGCTGTGAGGGTTGCCGGGAGGGTTTGAAGGCTGGCAACGGCAGGCTTGAACGCCCTTAACAAAACAGATGGCCGTGGCCGGAAAATTGGTCCGTGTAGGTCCTTGTAGCTGTGAGGGTTGCCTTGGAAAGGCCTGGAAGGGTAGGAAGCCTGGCAAACGGCAGGCTTGAACGCCCTTAAAAAACAGATTTGCCCTTGCCTTAATAGGTACATGTAGGTCCTTGTAGCTGTGAGGGTTGCCTTGGAAAGGCTTGAGGAAGGGTTTGAAGCCTGGCAAACGACAGGCTTGAACGCCCAGATGGCCGTGGCCAGAACAGATGGCCGTGGCCTGACTAGGTCCATGTAGGTCCTTGTAGCTGTGAGGGTTGGCTTGGAAAGGATTGGGGGAAGGTTTGAAGGCTGGCAAGCGGCAGGCTTGAACCCCTTAAAAACAGGAAAGGCTTGGGGAAGGGTTTGGGCTTGCAAGCCGCTTAAACACAGACAAACAATTGTTGGTGGGTCGTTTGAAGCCTTTGAAGCCTTGCAAGCCGCTTAAACACAGAAACACAAACAAGCAATTGTTTGTGGAACGACCGTGGGCAATGTGAGGGCCATGGCCGTGAAAAAGCAAGTTCCACACCTCCGGTGGTCCCAGGCGCCGCCCCTGCCTTGGCCAAGGCCGGGGTCGGCGGATATTGGGTTGTTGCTTAATAAGCTGGTTAACAAGCTGGTCCAAAACTTGGGTTCCATATTTAATCTCTTTCAGTATTTCTGAGATGTGAATTAGAAAAACTGCTGCGTGAATCGGTTTTTGCCCCTTTTTTCATGTAGAAATCAAGGCGTGTTGCTTGGACTATGGACCCTTGCAGAGTCTGGTAGAGGTTTCTCATTAGTTTTGCTGAAGGGAATGCCATTGAGCAACACAAGAAACTCCGTGCTCTTGAGTGAAGCTCTGCAAGCCAACTGAGTCAACTGTGACAAAGAGAAGGGATCTTGGAACCGAAATCCTGAGGAGGGCAGTAGATTTTTCCTGCAAGTGTGTGGGGTGGTGTTCCTCAGTGCGCCTTTGAGACGAAGTATGCGGGGAAACGGTTCAGCTGCAACTTGATTTGCCGCAATCTGGCTCGAGATGGGTGCTTTTCCGAAAGCGGCCCTTTGGGCTCAGGCGAGTCTACACAATTGAGGATAGGCCATGCATTAAAGTCCAAATTGCTTTCGGAGGCATTACATATTTATCGTAAAATATCACGACATAGTACAACATACCATGACAACATGATGTTTTTCAAAATGTTTTCATTTTTGTGAATCCAATCAACTAAACAATCTTGCCGGAAGTTCAAAGTAGAGCCTCCAGACAGAAGCAGAAGTGCAGTGCTTCAGTCCCAAGAAAACCTTTCTTGACAGGCCAGATGAGCGCAGGGGTCTCAGACATCGCACTGCAGATATCTGCAGATTGCACTTACAAAGTTTGTGCATTTTGCACTGCGCGAAGAACTCTGAAGTTTCTTGGTGCCATTGGTGGTCTGCCTGGTGATGTTTCGGCTCCATGGAAAGTGGATGCAGGTTGCGGGTGGAGTGGACTCCTCGCTCTACCCCGTGGCTGTCCTCATTGATGAGCTTAGGTTCGGATCTCACTTGCAAGACAGGATAGACAATGTGGCCGTACGTGGCCTCCACCAAAGTCCACACAAGAACAATACAAAGTCTCAAACTGTCTCGAACCAGCAACATCATATTTTGATGAAATCAGACAACAGTGCTGGATTGACTTGAACAATTCTCAAGTGATTGCTGGTTATTCCTTAAGAAAAACAATCAATCAGCAAAGACACCGGGAAACATCAAAAAAAACCAGAAGAGCCAAGCTAAGCATTGAAGCATGTTTGTAGATTTTGTAGATTTTGTTGATTTGGTAGATTTGTGTGGAGACCTTCGCAATGGCTTCACCCAGGCACGATGACCTGCAGCTGCGGGTAAATGCCGTGAAGCAGCTCGGGACTATTGCCACAGCGCTTGGCCCAGAAAGGCCAGTAGCACTCTGACCTTATGACAATGAGCAAGCAGCAAAACATGCTACTGGATGATTGGATGACAGAGATTTGTGGAATGCTACCAATGACACTGAAATTCGGAACGGATCTCATTTGACATTCTTTGATTGGACTTGAAACCACATGAGATCTCGTGCTGAAAGCCATCGTGCAGCGCATGCGATTCTGATGCCAGGACCCGAGAAGAGCTCTTGCCCTTCCTCCAGGCAGAAGTCAAACACTGCAGCAAAGAGCAAATGTGCTAAGATCGTGAAGACAGTTACTGGATGTCCTTAGATTTTAGATATATAATAATGTTTAGATGATTCTATGATATTTTATGTCAGTCTGGTGCAAAGTGTGATTTTATGGCCAACTACTGTTGGACAGGAGATCATCGATGATGAAGATGATGCCACTTGTCCCAAAGGGATGGACCATGATGGACCTCATGTAGTGAAGGTTAGTCTCTTGTTCAGATTGAACGAACATGTTTGAGACGTACTGAAAGAAAATGACATGAGGCACACTGGATGATTGTGGTCTGAGGATTCCAGACAGTTCCAGACTTCTCACAAATTTTTACAGCAAGTCATAGGCCCGAGCAGCAACTTTCATGTGCAATTCAACTACTTGTCGACTTGTCGTCTCGTCGACTCAAATTCTTCGAGTTCGCCACTGCAACTATTGTAAGTAATACCATTATCAGATCTATTACGCTTGGCAGTTATTCAGTTGGCATTTTCCCACGCAATTCTAACTGAAGATGGGTCAAGCTAAACCTGCTGAGACTTCCAAGGTCCTTGTGGCGATGGCTGAGCAACTCGGGTGCGCAGAGGGAAAGTGAGTCAGTCGAGTCGTGAAGGATTGACTTTGCCAATAGATGCCAATGGTATTTCAATATACTAAGATATATTGAAATATATTATATACCATGTACTTAGATTAGATATAGAGAGGGGCGCCTCGCCAGCCCGTGCAATTTCCATGCAAAACGCTGGTTTCCCAGAAGTCACCTTTTGTAATTTTTTGGCCTTCTGCCCAGGGTTCATGCATTGTTGACACAATNAACGCTGGTTTCCCAGAAGTCACCTTTTGTAATTTTTTGGCCTTCTGCCCAGGGTTCATGCATTGTTGACACAATTGTTTTGTTTCTGTGTGTGTTTGTCTGTGTGTGTGCTCCTAAGCTTGTGTAATTAACACATTGACTTTCAATTGTTGACATGGAACCCTTCAATTGCAAACCCGTCAAGATAGCTTGGAAAAATCATTTTGCTGAACATATACTATGGGACTGTCATTTTTGCTATGAGACATTGTCTTGTGCCAATGAATACCACAGATACATGGCATTCAATTTTGACCGGTTGTGCCATACTCAAACGATAGGTGGTGTTTGCTTCTATGTTGCATGTCTTTATAGCAAGTGTGAACAAGAGGAAACAGCACTTTTGCTTGACAGGGGATTTCNGGTGGTGTTTGCTTCTATGTTGCATGTCTTTATAGCAAGTGTGAACAAGAGGAAACAGCACTTTTGCTTGACAGGGGATTTCATTTTGGCCCCAAGCAGCCTGCATCTTCCTGACAGAGAGCCCTGCATCATGAAGAAATATGGAATGTAGTGCAAGGATAAGCATATTGTTCTCTTGAAAAATGTTGCTTATTTAAACATAGCATCAACTTGGTTTTAAGGGCAACAACATTCTTCACCAGTCATC